>VHKM01000212.1:12367500-12883227 GCA_007210695.1 Neogobius melanostomus | reverse complement strand
AGTTTTGTAAATGTGAAGAGAAATAACACATGGTCAAAGACTTACCGCTGAACAGTAAAATGCCTTCAAACTTGTCTAAAATGGGGTGAAGTTAGGAAAATGTTGACTGAACCCATGACGTAACACGGGGCTCGATCCAGCTGAAGATGATCGTACAGAATTATGGAAATGCCGACGGCAGCACCAAACCAAAACTCTAGCACGTATCTGTTGAGAAGGGGAGTACCTCGGGCCCGTGTTCCAAGAACCTTTTTTGTTGGTTTCTGTTACTTTTTCATTGCATTTCTTGTTGAGTTTTTGTCGTAGTTTTGTTGCGTTATTGTTGCTTTTTGTCACTTTTTTTTCATCGCTTATTTGTTGTGTTTTCGCTTAGTTTTCGTCACCGTTTTGAGGCTTTTTTAAGCTTTATATTTAGGTAATGACAAACTGGAGAAGATGAGCTCGGTTCAGAGATTCGCTCTCCTGTAGAGGAGACTCTCGTGTCCTAACACGTGACCACAAATACAGTATTTGTGGTCACGTGTTGTGTTTGAGATTTCTTAGCTTTTAACTGTGGGATTTCACCACAATTTTGGCACAAATTGTGGTTAAAATCATTCACTCCATACTCGGTGGTTCAGTTTCCTCTGTCGCAACTGAACACGTCTGCGCCAACGGTCCCTCATCATGCATTCACACATCATTCATACAGGCCTATTGTACATGTTTTTAGTGGTGTGGGAAAGCAGAGTACTCGGAGGAAACAAACGCAGACACGGGAGAATATGTAAGACATACACAGCGCGCTCAACGGGCACATATTGTTATTTTCTCTTCACATTTTCAAACTCCAAACCGTGTAAGACTAAAGGTTGTTGGACAGAAGCGTCCCAGGGAAAGACGATGTTTGTAATGAGACGAACTGTGGCCGGAAACAGGGCCACGAGCTGAATCACGAGCAGAATTATTATGCAGCATTTTCTCTCACACAAAATGAGAAGGAAAATTCTCTCTGATCTCAACCGTCCATAAAACCTCTGAAAAATGACTTTACAGAGTTTTTAATATGTCTTTTCCTTCCCATGTTGTGTCAAATAGCTGCATAATAATTCTGCACTTGAGTCAGAACGTGGACTTGCTTTGGCGACACTTCCTCTCATTTCAAACATCATCTTTCCCTGGGACGCTTCAGTCCAACAGCTTTTCAGTCGTACACGGTTTGGAGTTTGTAAATGTGAAGAGAAAATAACAACATGGTCAAAGACTTAACCGCTGAACAGTAAATGCCCTTCAAACTTATCAAAAATGGGGTTAATTAGGAAATGTTGACTGAACCCATGACGTAACACGGCGCCCGATCCAGCTGAAGATGATCGTTAACAGAATTATGGAAATGCCGACGGCAGCACCAACCAAAACTCTAGCACGTATCTGTTGAGAGAGGGGAGTACCTCGGGCCCGTGTTCCAAGAAGGATTGATAAGGAATTAAATATTCCTTATTTCGGCCACAAAAACACGAGCAGACATCTGTATTTTCAGGAGACAGGTTCTGACCTGAGTACCGCGCCGCTAAATACTCTATTACTTTCATTTTGGCCTCTCTCAGTGAAGGAAACAGATTAGCTGAGTAATAATCTGCTGTTAGGGTTGCTATTACAAAGATTATTAGGAAAATTAGGACTGCTTTTAAGTAGTCACGTGGGGTACTCCGTCTTAGCTCTGTTTGGCGTAGAGTTTCAGTAGACACATTCCCAAAAGACTACGGAGAAGCCAATCCAGAAGTTTACGCTCAGATCGCTGAGGAAGGAGTTTACGACGCTCTCCTGTTTTAAGAGCGCCATCTCTGAGGCCTCACGATAGATGAATCCCTTGTCTGTGCCACATGTGCAAGTACACATATTGTCATCTTGAAGGTAATGGACAAAGCGAACTGAAAATACTCTAAAAGATTCATCGTGGCGTTTTTATCGGTAACACGGACCTGTAAACGTCTGCCTGTCAAATGTCTGCCTGTCAAACGTCTGCCTGTGAGGGGATGTTACATAATGAAAGCATTTACATATTAGAAGTTTCCATGGCGATCAGGTCATGTCATTTTGCATTCTAACCATATATGGTAATATATATTCTAACCATATGAAATTCACAGGTCACCATATATGGTTAGAATGCAAAATGACATGACCTGATCGCCATGGAAACGTCTAATATGTAAATGCTTTCATTATGTAACATCCCCTCACAGGCAGACGTTTGACAGGCAGACATTTGACAGGCAGACGTTTACAGGTCCGTGTTATCGATAAAAACGCCACGATGAATCTTTTAGAGTATTTTCAGTTCGCTTTGTCCATTTACCTTCAAGATGACAATATGTGTACTTGCACATGTGGCACAGACAAGGGATTCATCTATCGTGAGGCCTCAGAGATGGCGCTCTTAAAACAGGAGAGCGTCGTAAACTCCTTCCTCAGCGATCTGAGCGTAAACTTCTGGATTGGCTTCTCCGTAGTCTTTTGGGGAATGTGTCTACTGAAACTCTTACGCCAAACAGAGCTAAGACGGAGTACCCACGTGACTACTTAAAAGCAGTCCTAATTTTCCTAATAATCTTTGTAATAGCAACCCTAACAGCAGATTATTACTCAGCTAATCTGTTTCCTTCACTGAGAGAGGCCAAAATGAAAGTAATAGAGTATTTAGCGGCGCGGTACTCAGGTCAGAACCTGTCTCCTGAAAATACAGATGTCTGCTCGTGTTTTTGTGGCCGAAATAAGGAATATTTACTTCCTTATCAATCCTTCTTGGAACACGGGCCCGAGGTACTCCCCTCTCTCAACAGATACGTGCTAGAGTTTGGTTTGGTGCTGCCGCCGGCATTTCCATAATTCTGTTAACGATCATCTTCAGCTGGATCGAGCCCCGTGTTACGTCATGGGTTCAGTCAACATTTCCTAATTTCACCCCATTTTTGACAAGTTTGAAGGGCATTTACTGTTCAGCGGTTAAGTCTTTGACCATGTTGTTATTTTCTCTTCACATTTACAAACTCCAAACCGTGTACGACTGAAAGCTGTTGGACTGAAGCGTCCCAGGGAAAGATGATGTTTGAAATGAGAGGAAGTGTCGCCAAAGCAAGTCCACGTTCTGACTCAAGTGCAGAATTATTATGCAGCTATTTGACACAACATGGGAAGGAAAAGACATATTAAAAACTCGGGAAAGTTATTTTTCAGAGTTTTATGGACGGTTGAGATCAGAGAGAATTTTCCTTCTCATTTTGTGTGAGAGAAAATGGCTGCATAATAATTCTGCTCGTGATTCAGCTCCTGGCCCTGTTTCCGGCCACAGTTCGTCTCATTACAAACATCGTCTTTCCCTGGGACGCTTCTGTCCAACAACCTTTAGTCTTACACGGTTTGGAGTTTGAAAATGTGAAGAGAAAATAACAATATGTGCCCGTTGAGCGCGCTGTGTATGTCTTACATATTCTCCCGTGTCTGCGTTTGTTTCCTCCGAGTACTCTGCTTTCCCACACCACTAAAACATGTACAATAGGCCTGTATGAATGATGTGTGTGCATGATGAGGGACCGTTGGCGCAGACGTGTTCAGTTGCGACAGCACTTCTCTCAGTCTCCCCCAGAGGAAACTGAACCACCGAGTATGGAGTGAATGATTTTAACCACAATTTGTGCCAAAATTGTGGTGAAAATCCCACAGTTAAAAGCTAAGAAATCTCAAACACAACACGTGACCACAAATACTGTATTTGTGGTCACGTGTTAGGACACGAGAGTCTCCTACAGGAGAGCGAACGCTTTTTCCAATTGGCAGTAAATTACCAAAAACACATCGGCGTTCGGTGAGTTATGTGATTCATAACCCACAGAACCGCTAATAACACCGTCGATTGGCCTTCACTGATTGGTTTCCTCCACTTCTTGTTTGTTCTGGAAATGTAATCGGTCTAACCAGACTCAAATCTGTTTCATTGACACAAACTCCCATTAGCTCTGGGTCTATCTAAAGCCTGTCCGTCCATGGGAGTGGACCCCTCCTTCTGTAGTTGTGCTTTAAATTAAGTTAAGTCTGGTTTCATGTCAGACAGTGAGAGAAAATGCAAATGTGTCTTTTGTTTTAGTTTGTTTCGGCTAGACTTACAAGACATTTGAGTCGACCTAAATGATTTGACGAACTCTCGACTAAAACTAAACCAAAATATGTCAAATTCACAGCTACTTTTGAGCTGCGGAGCTAGACGCATGTGCGTAATGATGATGTTCTCCGAGTCTGTTGACGCTCCTTCGAAGTAAGCAGGGAAACATCGGCCCAATCTCAATTCTACCCCTTAGCCCTCCGCTTCACCTTTCCCCTCCGTTTTACGCGTTCACGAGAGACGAGTCGTCAATTAAAACAGTCCATTGTTATAAACGTGTCAGTTCTACGTTTTCGCTTTGCTGCTGCGAACGCTCCGCTGTATTGGCTTGGAGTTTCTTTCTCTGCAGCCTCCGCACTAGTGATGTGCGATTCGTGAACGAATCGTTCAAAACTCGAGATTCACTTTACTGACTCAGGAGTCGTGATTCCCCGCCTCCATTAACTCGTTCACTAACTCGCCCGCCCACTGCTTTCTAAACTGCGATCCCTGGACTGCGTTTTGTAGTCCCAATGAATGGCACACTAATATTATGTGTGTGTAGCTCGTTTGAGCACAGAAACCAAAAGCTTATTGTTCACAACTAATAACTATTTCCCCCTAACGTTCTCCCTCCTGCCTGCCCGCGCCTGCTCTAAGAGCCGTACGAGCAGTGAACGACTCACTGTGGTTCTGGATCAGCCCCTCCCGCTCCCCTTCGTGTAGTTCAGCTCTGAACGAGTCGTTCAGCTCTGAACGAATCGTTCATCTCATTCAGCACACTCTATGATGCTGACTCGTCTCGTAACTCTCGTTCTCCCACAGAGCCGCTAACTGGGTTGAAGAAAGTCGTTTCTTCTGACCAAAAAACCCCCTCTACAACTCGAACATTATTGATGTTAAAGTTGAATACACAACTAGAGTTATTGCACTCAGAAGTCCTATGCTGCTCTGTGTGAGTGAGTGACTCGTATGAATTGAACTGGTCTGGGAGAACGAATCACTCTGTGGTTCACGTCAAACAAAGGCACTGATACGTCCGAATCAAATGACTCAAATGACTCAACTGCTAACTCCCGGCTAAGCTAGCCTCGCGCTAAAGTGTAAATAAAGCGGAGTAGTCAATTCAGGCAGAGTATTGGAAAAACAGATAAATATAATTGAATGCCAAAATCATGGATTACATAAAATATAACTTTATCCAGTTTTACAGTCTAAAATGGCACCAAATTACAATTACACCATGTATTTTTTTTAATTATTATTAAGCAACAATTATTAATGGATTTAATTATGTGTGGAGGTTACGTTTTTTGATCTCTATGATACTACTGTAATATTTTAATTGGTTTAAACGGTGGTTTACATTAGACTGACTCACTGAATCAAACGACTCAAAACACCCGATTCACTTTGGTGAGTGATTCATTTTAACTCGAGTCAGTAAAATGAACCGAACTTCACATCACTACTCCGCACAGGCCCAGGGCTCAGAGCGGAGCCTGCGGCTGCCTGTCGCCGCCCTGAGCGCACTGTGAGCGGGGCTACCTCTGCCCGTCCCATCTATGAGTGCGCTATATGAGCGGAACGGCTGATCTCTCGCAGCTTTGGCTAACGGGCTGCAGCCACAGTGACCCGCGGTAGAAGCAGCAACACACGGACAGGGGGAAGGAGAAAGTAGCGCAGGATGAAGCAAAAATAGATGAAAAACTGTAGGGTTTGGGCTGAGACCGAGTCCTGTTGTTTAGGTGTTACAAAACAGCATCAGTCTGTTACAAGTTACAGACACTTGGTGAAAAAGTACAAATGTTACCATTATATTTTAGAGGATGCCAGGCAGGCTGAGTGCCAGCATGAGCCACAGTATATTTGGAAACTTGCTTTATTTAATAAATATTTTTTCTTGGTAAAAACTAACAATGTGTCTTTTTTGATAAAGTTTATCAAAAGCACATTCATTCCTTGCTTTTCCCCAACACACAGACAAGTCAGGTATCGATAAGAGAATCGATAAAGAATCGCATCGATAGGTAAAATTATTGATGGTATTGATATCGATAAAATCTTATCAATTCCCATCCCTACAAAAAAGCAACAATAACGCAACAAAACTACGCCAAAAACTCAACAAGAAATGCAATGAAAAAGTAACAGAAACCGCCAAAAAAGTGACAAAAATGCGGCGACGACTTGACAACAAAGTTACGATCACTTAGGTAGGTCTTAGCTTTCAAATGAGGCGTTACACTGTTGCTTTCCAGTTGAGACGCTTTAAGATTTGGGCAAAAGATCTACACCAGGCACTTTAAGTAATGTAGAGACAGCATTTGGTAACTGTTTAGTCAAGCCATAAAATGCATTACTGTGACGTGTAAGGTGAAGTATTTATCATTTATATTGGCTTCTTCCTCAGTTGAGTTTCTTCCCCAAAAGGTGGCCAGGCATTAGCAGTGAGAGCATTAGCTGTTATAATAGTCTGCCTGGCTCTGGGGGGCAATAACACAGCAGGAGAAACTTCAGCCAAGGACATTGAGCGGCTTGTGGCCTGGACGCAACACAACAGTAAAAACCACCTCCTGCTTATTCCTCTTCAGCTGTTTATCTGCACTCGAGCAGGAGTGAACTAAAATAACGCTGACGTGAACTAAAATAACAAAGCACAAGGATATAGATACAAATGTTTCCTTGTACAAGATTATTGGTAGTAAGAGGGGAAGTTTTAAAATCAGTCTTTTAGAAGAACTGGAGTAGATAACAACGTAGGTTAGCGGCAGTAAGCTAATCGTTGTAGCATAAATAGTAGGATTAGTCGTATGTACTTCTATTATTCTGGCTAATGGACGTTCACTGGAGAATAAAACAGATAAACTGCTAAGCTCATCCCAGGAGATGGTGAAAGACTGTTGTGGAGAGGAAGGAGGAGATGGAGCTGACCAGTGCAGGACACCACGCTCAACTGAAATTTGAAACAGGGACAAACCCAGGAGGCGCTGCACTGTTTCAGAGGATCAGAGGGCAGCCAGCCAGGTTTCCTCCGGGTGCTACAGTTTCCTCTACCTCCAAAACATGCTGGTCAGGTTGGCCCATAGTGGCGGCGCGGCTCAGTCGCAGCGGCTCAGGACTAACCCCTGAACACCATGTCGTTGTACAATGACAAATAAAGCACTTACTTACTTACTTATCTACAATATTATAATATATTTAAGCAGCCCTTCAGCCTGGCACAACTAAAAGCTGCTAATGACTAGGCTGGTATCGTGTGTTCAAAAAACAGTGCGCCAGTGCTTGTGGCCAGAAGCATCATGTACTACATTCAGCGTTTAATTATAAGCTCTCACAGGACAAACAAACAAACTTTTATTCATCCCACTGTAAGTCCAACACATTCCTTATTGAGAGAAAGAGAATATACTGATGGACCCGCTCTAGCGCTGGTATTGAAGAGCGCGGGGTGATCTCCACACTGCAGAAACATGATCAAAACACACACAGCACATGGACACACCCACACTCCCACACCCACCGCCACACACGCTCCATGGAAAATATTAATATGTAGGAGGAAAACACTTGGGGAAAGGACCACTGTTGTACATAACATCGCCATGGGTGTCTGTCCAGCCCCTGTCCCCTGTCCCCCTGTAATTTTTGAAACTCTATTTTTCAGTAACAAAGGACCTGATGAATCTGACTTAAATCTGAATGTCAAAACTATTAAGTTGCTTCAATTAAACAACACTTTACTAGATTTGACTCAATAGAAACCACTAGTCCAATGAAAAGTATGCTGATTTTTGTTTTTTAATCTAAATTCCAACCACATTATGATAAGATACATTTCATTACCCATTGAAAATATTTCGTCCTTGGCTTTATCCTAAACTCAACCGCGTCATAAACCTGCAGTTCACTCATCGGCCACCGGGGACATTCATAATAACAGAGCTCTGAGCCTTTAATCTCACTGGACCGCACACGGCTTAGGCAATGTTGCGTTAAATTTTACGACATCATTCGAGCTATAAATGTCCCCAACAATTAGAAAGCCACGTCAATATGTTGGCTCACTTTATTACAACAAATAAACGCTATATTTTCAATCTTAAACTCTAGAACTGTGTCCAATTATTTCCGCCTGTGCATCATTTTGTCCAACTCGTTCTGATATCATCAATTGTGGTGCAGTGACATAGAGCCATAAAAATGTGCTGTAATGCTATAAAGCCGCTGCGTGGGGATTTCAAAAACACATTTCGCTCATGTTACCAGCGAAACTACTGCGCCATGCAGGAAACACACGGCATGTCACAGTCTTCCAGATGATATTTCTTTAGATAAAAGTGCATGCGAGTGCAAATGGTCGTGGTGTCCACTCAATCTCACAGGAGGACGTTAGCAGAAAGACGTTTTGATAAGTCCCATATGAAAACCTTTGCAAGCTCTTTGTGGATGGAGAAGAGGTAAACTGTGTTCTTAAGAGAAATAAAAACATTTAATTTGAGTTACAGCTGAGTTTTTATTGTACTGTTTTGCTTGTCAGAAAAGAAACACAAGGGAGGACACTGATTTACAGACAGGAGTAAGACTGCTTTTATAAATTTATGTCCAGCTTTGCAACAACTGGTTTTGTACATACAGTACTGCTTTTGTAACTATAGGCCTATATAAAGAAAACAATGTAATATTTAGTGGTTATAAACGGATCATGTAAGTTCAGAACTACTGTAAGTAAGACACCAAAGCAGTCTTTTTGCCTATAATATGTGTATAATATATGTCAAATGGGATAAATAGGTCACTTTTAGGAGTTTACTTATAATGTTTCCCTACGAAAACTTGTCCTCTGCATTTGACCAATCCTTGTAAACTCACACAGAAAGGCCCGTGCGGTCCGGGAATCTAACCCGCTGTGAGGCGATAAGGGGTAAATAACATAGGGGGCCATTCGGTTAACCCCGATTTTGAGCTACGTTTGGTCGGGACTTTCTAGCACTGCAAAACGTAATCGTCAAATAAGTAAATTTGCTCCTGAGTTGAGTTACTAAATCTGTCTGTGACAATTAAATGAAGAAAACAGATCTTTTCACACTAACAATTACATATAAGAAGAGTTGTAGGTGTTTTCCCCCTATATTTAAGTAGAGATGCACCGATCCAGCTTTTTTGCTACCGATACCGATACTGGGTTTTGAGTATTTGCCGATACCCGATATTTACCAATACCACTTCCTAAAAGTGGCTTTCTCTGAGTGAAAATTTTAATTGAACCTTTTCTCCATTTTAAAATCAATAAAGTAAAATGTTATTGTCATGAGGTTACAGATCAATTACCAATTATATCTATTGATAAACTCTTGGATAAACATTTAACCAGGATCACTGGACTTTTCTACATTAAATATCCTTGTGTATATGACAGGCTTTAGGTTACATTAAATATAAACAACTCACATGAAGTGATCTGATCATTACAAATAGATCAGTTATTTCTTAAACTAAAACACTTGGTTTCAGCAGTGGTCGATTTTATTTTATTAGGCTAATTTAGGTATTTCTCAAAAAATTGGTTTATCAACCCAACCGGACTTACTTTTAAAAAGAGCTGACAGTTTCGCTGCTGGGTATTCACCATCCACGCCCACCGCGTCTATATCGGGTGGGTGTGGTCACCACGGACAACAGCTCTGAGGAAGCTGTCTGGATGGACAGCGAAACTGTCAGCTCTTTTTTAAAAGTCCAGTTGTGTTGATTCACCCTTTTTGTTTTGTTTAATGAACTACCTGGATGACGGAGAAACTATTGTTTTAGGTATTTCTATGTTAGTTTCTGTCCCAGCCTTGATTAGTTTTCCTTTAGCATACTGATGCTGCACAGCGATCAAAAATGCTTTTGCAACGGTTGAAACTAACTCATCGATTGAATCCTCCTGGTTTTTAGCTTTCCAGTGATATACAGCATACACATATTCACTAAGATTTAGGTAATAAAAGTTGTGTTTTTAAGACGTTGAGAGTCAAAACTGGTATCGGTTCAGTATCGGTTATTTGTAGCCGATATCTGATATTGGATCAGTGCATCCCTACTGTAAATTTAAGTGTGAAAATCTTTCCCCATGGGCACATTTCTTGAAATAATTTCCTCAAATCAAGCACAAACTCACTTATTGTAAGACATTTTGACTTATTTCAAGATTGCTTGTAGCAGTGTTGATGTGATTCTGGCTATTGAGCTACTGTGACAATTCAATTTCTTATGTGGATTTTCAAAACATTTGTCTAAGTCTACGGAATCACAATTAGCTACAGAGGGAACATGCAAAGGTTTCATCTGACCTGGGAATCGAACCCGGGACACTCGATCTACTGTGAAGTGCGAGTGCAAGTGACCCAGACATAGACGTCACAGGCTCGACAAAATGGTACCGGTCCAGTCCTAATTGTAACACTGGAGCCTGATTTTTAAACAAGAGACATTCATGCATTTCCAGTCAGACATTCCCACGTGTTATATTTGGCCCATTGCAATAATTAGACACTACGGTAATGTGGGGAAAGGTCATTTCAGGATCATTACGGCAACATAAATGCATTACATAACACTGAGCGGTTTCGCAGATGGCTAATGGCGACTTATACAACCGACGGCAGCCATGTTTGAATAATCGCTGCTCATTTTAGCTCGAGTTTCAGGTATCGCTAACTAGCCACAGCGCACCTGAGCCGGAGCCATACAGGAAATCAGTGCGTCGGACCGAGGGTTTTAATGGAGTGACAACCGCATGACGTTAGCCGCGCTCTCGCTAAAGTTTCAGACAAATGTCCAACACAAACAGAGCTAAAGCTGCAGACTGTTATGGCGGATCAGCGGCAGCACCAAAGTGAACCAGGGGTAAAAGAAGTACTTGGGTAAAATAATGTCTATTGCTAATAATGTATATTACTGAGCGGGGGTTTATGCTGGACACTCTCAGCGTCATGACATCAACTCCCAGCTCCGATAATTTGCTGAATGCCTGTCTGAGAAAATGCCCTCAGTTCAGGCGGGGGTTACGAGATTAAGTGCTCAACTAACTATCCAATCTGATTTATTTCTCGAAAACATTTTCCACATAAACGTTTCCAAAGCGCTGCACATTTCAATAAATATAACAAAAATAAATAAACAAAATGCAGCAGCAAACAACACAACTCATGGAGAGCTAAAAGCCAGAGAAAGTAGTCCCATTACTGCGACAATAAGCACCACTACAACGTTTCATAGTATTATTTCACCTCTTAACCCCCACCTGAACTGAGCACGTTTTTTCTCCAGTTTGGCTTCACCCAAATCTAAAAGCTTGAAAAAAGTGCCAACATAGCGACAAACAATGAGACGAAAAACAAGGCAGACAATGCGACAAAAGAGCGGCAAAAACCTGACCAAAACAAAACAAGCAATAGAAAAGGTACAAAAACGCAACAAAAACGTGTAACAGAAAAGTGGCAAAAAAGTGATGAAAAAGTGACAAAAATGTGTGATGGAAACGCAACAGAAATATTACAAATGGTATAAAAATTTGGAAAAAATGTGATGAAAGCGCAACAAAAAAGCAAAGGAAAAAGATCAGTTTAGATGAGTTTTGTAGGTCTTAGCTTTCAGATGAGGCGTTACTCTGGCCTATAGGCTGTAAACTCCAGACGCTTTTAAAATTGGGTAAAGCTGAATGGGAGAAAACGCACTTTAAGAGATTAATAAGTCTATACAACTATACTTGTGTGTGTATGTTTGAAGCAGCACCAAGTGCCCAAGTCAAATGTCCCCATTGAGAGACAATAAAGTATTGTGTACCTTACCAGTGCAGCCAAGCCAACACCTTAATACTAAATGGTCACTTAAATATAGTATAGGGAGCGCTTTACCAACTGAACTACAGCGACTACTACAAGTCACTACAACCTTATCAAGCCGATTACACGTTGCTGCAGTTGGTCAGGTCCAGGTTCAACTATGTGCCCAAACAATGAGATCAGCTGCACATCCTGAATGACCAGGTTAATCCATCAATGGAGTTGTTCTTCCCTGATGCGCGGGCATACTCCAAGATGACAATGCCAGGATTCATCGGGCTCATATTGTGAAAGAGTGGTTCAGGGATCAAGAGAGACCAGATCTTAACCCCACTCTCCCATCATAAATAAAGAAGCTAATTGAATGTAACTGTACTCAAAGCTAAACTCTGTCCAACCAGATATTAGAGCCTGTAGCTCGATTCTGACAAACACCACGTCCCTTCAGTAGCAGAGCCCAGAGCCAAAGTGAGATCATGAATCCTGTGCAGTGGATGAAGTCGATAAAAGGGGTCAGAGGAATGACTTTTATGATGTGATCAAACTCTGGGCAGCTTCTACAGGAATCTAGATCCCACTGCAGCAGCAACACGAGGCCCCGGCTTCTTTCATTAAATCACCACACAGAAAGAGAGAACGCAAAAGTGTCAGGAGCAAATTTATAAAATCTAATCAAAATGCGACCGCAGTGACCCCCGGCGCTTCCCCCGAACAAATCTGGTTGTAATAAAAGTGGAGGGCTGAAGCAAGAAGTATTGATTCTTTGCCAAAACTTTATAATAAGGCAGTGAATGGCTGCAGTTAAGTTATTGAGAGGTTAAGCAGCGTAATGATACAACACAACAGTTAAAGTTTGCCAAAACAAAGATTCAGGTATTATTCGTATTTGCAGACTTTATTGACTCTGTAGGGAATATGCAAACTCCACACAGAAAGTTAAGAGAACAAAAAGGAACATACATAGGGAAGCAATTGGTCACAAATTGATCAAAAAGTTTAGATTCTACTGGTATCGAAAAAATGAAAGTTTCGAAAGCTGGTACTGAAAAAAATCTTCTATCTTTAGATCCAAGTTTTGATGCTGTTGATCCAGGGACAGAATTTAAAGCAGTACTAAGTAACTCATGCCCCTAGAGGCCACAAGCGCCACTGCAGGTGTTGTAGCATGTTGCGTTTTTTTACTCATTAATTGTCCGTGAGAGTAAATATTACGCAGACAGAAAAGACAAAAGGGAGAGAGGGATATTGTACATCCAATTACACAATGGAGATGATTTTTTTCACTAAATTCAGCTGTAAATACTGTTTAAGTGGTGCTAGCCCGCAGTTAGCTTTGCCTGTTAGCCTGTTAGCTTCTTCTTCGTGATTCCATTAGTGTGTATTGCGGTTTTCTGGCCAGAGACACCAGGGGGAGATGAAAGACCCCACAATCATCCCATTAACACTTGTATTAACCCCCAGAGGGACCACGGAAAGGATTTATTAAGGTAAACAAGTTACTTACAGTAGTACTGCTTTAAGGAAGTGACTTGGTTATTTCAGCTCAAATAAATGACCCCCAATTCTTTTCCCAATTATTATTTTTTTAATACAAAATTAAAATACCCCCAAATTATTCCCCATCGCACATTTCCTGACATTTATTGTTCTGCTTTCTGGTTCTAGACAACAAAAAAGTATTGTTTAGGTATCGGTATCGAAAACCAAGTATCGTTAAAGTACTGGTACCGAAAAAAAAAAAAAAGTAACAGTACCCAGCCCTACCTAATATTGTAAGGTTTTTCAAAGAGTGTGGGCCAGGGTTTATGGAGGCAGCAGAAAGTCTTTTTAATGCTGTTAATCTAAGCTTTTACCATTCGTGAAGATCTAGAAACATTAGATTAAGCAGATGTTATTTTAAAGCAAATTTGACCAATTAGGCAAAAAGGTTTTGTGAAATGAAAGAAAGAATAAATCATGGCATAAAAGGTCTAGAATATAACTATTTCCAGCGTTATATATTAAATAGCAAAAGTAAAAGTTGCAACAAGATTCCACTGATTCCACTAAAAAACTGTTTTAGTCCGATAATACTTCTTAAAACCATGTGCCAATAAAATCCTTTGATAAAGCTATTGTCTATTGTTGTGAAGAATTTGATCTGAAATGCTGCTTTGTCCATTGTTATTTCTAAATGAAAACAGAGGGACACATTTGACCCTCAAACGAAACCTGCAAAGTCACTTCTCCGTGCCAAAGTTATTCTCAGTTCCTGGCCGTACACGCCGTGAGTCATGCGATACCTATTAAAGACCAATGTGCACCTGCGGACACTGAGCTGCGCGAGACGCCATTTTGTGCCTCCATAAAAAGCTCATTGTCTTTTAATTTGGCGACTTAATATTTTCCACATTTTGAAATGAAGTGTTTGGTTTATGAAAGCCTCGACTCGCAGGCTCTAAGCTTCAGCTTCTGGCCTCTGGTAACATTTATATCCGCCGTACAGTGAAAAGCTAGTTATTATTAAAGTAAAGCATAGGATTTGCAAACGCTGACGTCATGGCACCGTTCCATCGAGTCAGTAATGAACTGTAGGAAGTGGCTGCTCCCAAACTGTTCACACATACCGTCAATAACGTTTTAATCGATTTGTGATTGACTCTTGAGTCGTTGTTTGGGGAAATAAAATGAAAAACACAATTTTGGGTTCAATAGTGCTCGTGTGGAGTGCATTCACTGGTTGTTTATGCTGAGGATTATACAGTATATGTAAGGGATAATCTCATGGACCATATTAGTACAAGATAGTGGCGACGGTGGTGCAGATGGTAGAGCGGGTCGTCTCATGATCGGAAGGTCGGGGGTTCGAACCCCGCCTCCTGAAGGTGCACGCTGTCGTTGTGTCCTTGGGCAAGACACTTCACCCACCTTGCCTCCAGTGTCTGTGTACATTGGTGTATGAATGAGAGAGTGAATGGGTGAAGCGCTTTGAGTGCCTAATGTAGGTGGAAAAGCGCTATATAAGTTGAGACCATTCTTCTTAATTTTAACCTCTTAACCCCCACGAAAAGAGAAACAAAAACGAGGATGGAAACGCAACAAAGGAGCGATAAAGATGTGACAAAAACGCAACAGAAAAGTGACAAAAATGTGATGGAAAAAATGTGGAAAAAACGCACAAAAAAGCAACAAATGTGTAACATAAAAAGTGACAAAAAGTCAACAAAAAAGTGAAAAGAATTTGATGAAACAATGCGGCCACAACGTGAGGAAAAAGATCTGTGAACATCAGTTTTTCTAAGTCTTAGCTTTCAAATGAGGCGTTACTCCTATAGACTGTAAACTCCAGTCGAGAAGCTTCAGACTTGGGTAAAGCCGAACTGGAGAAAATGTGTGTGGTTAAGGCGGAGGTTATGAGATTGAAAAACTAAAACGCCTGTCCCTAAATCACACAAAAAAAGGCTTTTACACATAAATGCAGCACTGTCTTGCCAAAGGATACAACTATATGCAGTGATAAGATTGAACTGTCAACCTTCGGGTAATTTCAATAAACTTTATATTGTTTAAAAAGTTAAAATCCTCAAACACTCCTCGATCTGTTTCTGAATCATAATGAGTCATGTCTTGTCCATTAACAACATTAATCTTAAAGGGGGGGTATTATGTAAAATTATTATGTCATTCCCTCATTAAACACATGCCTGGAGTGTTGCCTTGGCTCATTCACATATTTTTGAGTAATCAGTAAAAACGTAGACGGCAGCCATTTTAGGTGTAGCTATGCCTCAGTCCTCCTAGGAACGCCCCCACCTCCTGGAGACGCCTCTGGACCTTTTGTCACCAGCCAAGCCACCAACCACTGCTCCTCAGCTCAGCAGAGCCCCCTCCCCGCACAGTAGTGTTGTTTAGATGCCACAGCAGTGTGCTGAAGGGGGCGTGTCAGAAAGCTTCTTAAAGAGACAGAGGCCTATTTCAAGACGTTCAGTACAGCCATTTTGAGAGAGCAATTTTATTCAAGGCAGTTATTTTAATTTACTGCATATACAGACCAACAGAAGGTTACGTCATCATTGTAGTATGCTATAGACTGGTGCTATGTGATTGAAAAAAGCATAATACCCCCTCTTTAATCCTTAATCTTAAAACTCTTACTCACCATCATCCAGGTACATCTGGTCCAGCTCCTGCGGCTCCTGCTTGATGCTGACGGAGAGCGCCTGGGAGGGGACGCTGGCCTCGTCCCGGGACCTTTCCTTCGGCTGCGGGGCCAGCGGGGAGGCGCTCGGAGCGGGGAGCGTTGTCGTTGCATTAGCAGAAAAAGGCGACTGCAGGCCGTTGTTCAGCGTGGAGGGCTGGGACAGCGGAGACGCGGCGAAGCGTCCCGGTGTCTCCTGGATGATCGACACGTGCGGGGGGACGACGAGCGGCTGCTGCGGGGGTAAGGGGAGGGCGCAGGTCGTAGCCGTGGGGGACAGGCTGTGGAGTTTGGGACCGGGCGAAGCTGGCGGGACGGGCGCAGGTTTGGGGCTGACGCGCTGAGGCGGCGGTGGTGGGGTGGGGGGAACGGGGGAGAAGCCCGTCCCTGGACCGCTCAGGATGATGGGGGTCAGCGTCTGAGGGGGGAAGAACGGTTTCGGGTGGAGGGCATGGAGGGGCAGACCAGGGGGGAGTCGAAGTCGTCGTGGGGCTCGGTCTTTATGGTGGGGACTGAGGAGGAGAAGAATTACAATCAAAAACAAGTTACAAAATCTGAAAACAAAAGTGTTAATTTCATCGACTAAAACCCCGCCTTTCTCCAGTCCGGCTTTACCCAAATCTAAAAGCTTCCTCACAAAACAGATCGTGACTTGTTGAGTTCTCGCTACTTTTTCATTGAATTTTTGTCACTTTTTTGTAGCTCTGTCGTGGCTTTCTCGTTGAATTTTTTGTTGCTTTTTCATCACTCTTGAGTCGTGTTATTGTTGCTTTTCCAGCACGTTTTTGTCCCATCCCAAACTGGACAAAATGTGCTCGGGTCGTGTGGGGGTATTATGTAAAATCGACTTTTTCAAGCTTTATATCATGTTATTATGTCATTCCCTCATTAAACACATGCCTGGAGTGTTGCCTTGGCTCATTCACATATTTTTGAGTAATCAGTAAAAACTTAGACGGCAGCCATTTTAGGTGTAGCTATGCCTCAGTCCTCCTAGGAACGCCCCCACCTCCTGGAGACGCCTCTGGACCTTTTGTCACCAACCAAGCCACCAACCACTGCTCCTCAGCTCAGCAGAGCCCCCTCCCCGCACAGTAGTGTTGTTTAGATGCCACAGCAGTGTGCTGAAGGGGGCGTGTCGGAAAGCTTCTTAAAGAGACAGAGGCCTATTTCAAGACGTTCAGTACAGCCATTTTGAGAGAGCAATTTTATTCAAGGCAGTTATTTTAATTTACTGCATATACAGACCAACAGAAGGTTACGTCATCATTGTAGTATGCTATAGACTGGTGCTATGTGATTGAAAAAGCATAATACCCCCTCTTTAAAGCTCTTCATGGTCTCGCCCCGTTATATTTTACTGAGATGTTGACAGGGGTACAACAGGGGGGCGATCGTTCCTTTGCTGTTGCCTAAACTGTGGAACAATCTGCCCCTTATGTGTTCTTACAGATCTGTCCCTTTTAAAGTCCAGATTGAAAACTCATCTTTTCAAAAATGTTAACTTTAACATCTAGAATACACTGAGTTGTGTCTTGGATGCAGTGATTTTAAATAGTTATATCTTTCTGTGAAGCACTTTGGTCTTCCTGGTGTTGCTATATAAATAAACTTTGATGGATTGATATATTGTATTTTAAAAATCTCATAAAATTAGAATAATTTGAAAATGGACTGTAAACCATAATGTGTGTTTGGTTAAAAGCTGAGTGAAAATGGACCTAGTCACTAAAGTAATGATTGAGTTATTCGAGTAATTTCTTTTTATGTTTAAAGTTCCTCAGATCATTTATATTACAGTGGTAAAGCTAGTGAACAAATATGTTGAAATGAAAGGGAGTTCATCTCTCTTCATTGTGTAGTTGAGCAAAATAAACTACTTTAATTTAGCTTAGAGATAAATATTTGATAACCAGGTATTACTTTCACTAAATATTCTCTTTTGTAGTTCACTTGCGGCTCCAGTTTGGTGCACCAATAGCCACGTAACTTGTCAGTGGACATTATTATATATAGCCTTGAACAGTGAGTAGTTTGGACTCGCTCTCCCGTATGACCACTCTCTCTTTGAAAAGCCTCCAAAACTATAAAAAGGACTGAGTCACCAACATGAGAAACTTCCAGCCGCTTCGACAGTAAAAGTCCTGTTTGAGTTGGATCTGAGCTCGAGATATTCTCCACAATGTGTTTCATGAAATATGTCACGGCGGCGGGGCCGGTCGTTTTAACGTGAAATATTCCTCACCACAGAGAAGACTAGAAAACTCAAACAGGAGAGCGATAGAACTGTAAAATCTATGGACCAAAGAATAAAACAGGTGTCCCAGAGCAACCTTGAGCTGGACGTTTATCAGCCCATTACTCCATCAAATGCACTGAAGCGTTTCAAAAACATATGCCTGATGTCCATAAATAACTTTGTGCTTGTCTTTAGTATTTTGGCCAAGAGAAATAAATAAATCAAGGTTTATAGATGGCAAGTGGGACGATGCACTTTTGTCACGATCCGATACGTTCTGCGATACAGTGAGTAATTATGATAAATAATCGCTGTACCTTAAAATGTGTAAAACAGTTATGTGTCCAAAGTTCATCAACCAATTGCCATTTGACATTTATTGTTAAGTGTTAAGATTGAAAATTAACACAAAATGTAACAAAGTGCTGTAAAACTGTTACTGTAAACACTGCAAAAAGTAATCTTGAAATAAGTAAATTTGTCCTCGATTTGAGAGAAGTCTGTCCATGAGGCAAGATATTTACACTTAAATTAAGATAAAACAACTTCAACAGTTTTATTACAAGTAAAATATATATAAATATATTTTATCGAGTTTTGAGTGCAGTGATTTCTTTTATCTTAATTTTAATGTAAATACCATATTTCTTGAAATTAGACTCTCAAATCAAAGACAAAAGAAAATTTCAAGTATTGAAAGTATTGCAACACTTGATAAAGTATTGATACTTGGTATTGCAATAAAAAGTATTGCGATCTGATATTTTGTTCCAGCCCTAGTGGGTCTTATGCTGTTTGCAGGTATTTGGTAATAATCTGAAACACATCTGTATCTTCAACAGCTGAAACAAAATGTCCAGTAGTTTCACTTCCTGGTTTTCAGGCGATCTCCCCGTGAGACATTACCACCCCCTCTTCTTGCTCTCCTTTGCTGCGCAGCTGTTTTAATAAAGAGAAAAAAAGTCTGTTGGCCTGTGTGGTGAAGCTATGGCGAATGATTTTACTTTACAATGAGAGGATTAAACTTTGCAAGAGATCGATTGGTGAGGAAAACATTTCCTGGATACGTAGGACCGAAGGAGGAGCTTTTTGGGAGAAGAATACCCACAGGAGAAGATTCAAAGATAACTCAAAGATGCGTGAGCGGGTTGAAACACAACTCCAGGTATGTTTTTGATGAGAGAACAACTTTGTAACATCGTAAAATGCTCAAAAAAGTCGATTTTGTATATTAATCCCCTTTAAGAAAGCGCTGAATGTGAGGGAAAACCTCTTAAATATCAAGGTGGCAGAGCTTCTGTCTTATTCTTTTTCAAGCATATGTAAAAAAGAGGCCTTTTAGTTGAGAATTTGTAATAAACTTATGACCTGTACAGTTAATTCATCAGTTCTTTCAGTCCTAATTTGATTCAAACTCCGTCCAAATGCAAAAACCGCCAGCGCCACTGAAAACACGGCATTTTCACGTTTGACCAAATCGTGCCAAACCACTATGTTTTCCGCGAGTTCCTCCTAGACTTTGACCCGGAGGAGACACTGACCGCAGCTGGGACTTCTCTCCCTCTCTCTCTTCCCCTCTTTTTCATCCCGGGACAATGCTGTACATTCACTATGGGACAGTAACTCGCCTACAAGTACAGCGGGACGGGCAGGGTCCGACTGAGTCACGCTGCGCGTCGCCCACTCCCTCCAAGTCTGCGCCAATTACTTTTTACATTCAAGTCGGTGTTTATATTTAGGTTGGCGTTGGCTTCGCTATTGAAAAGACTTGCCTTTCCCATGTCCCCCCGTCCCGCCCAGCAGCGCTCAGTCACAACAGCCGCAGCCAGGTTTGAGAAAGAACACGTTTTATTATAAAGGGTTCCCCCAAATAATAATGCCGCTTTGTTCCTCCCCCGCTAACCACCAGACAATGTGCAATAGAATCTGTTTGTCCGCCGTCTTTGCCTGTAAAATACTGTAGAAAGTGTTTTCAATAAGACTAAGCAAGTACAATGACAAAAGGCGCCCTGACATATTCAAATAATCATGATAAGTAGATAATAATGAGCAGGTAAGTAAGAAAGTTTTAATAATAGGTGAGATTTTGAATTTTGACATCTTAACCTCTTACACCCTTGCCTTAACCAAGCACATTTTCTCCAGTTTGACTTAAGTCTGGAAGCTTCTAGGGAAAAAAGTAAATTTGTCTTTGATTTGAGTTTAATTGACATTATGATTTCAAATCAAAACAACGCCGCCCAAGAAGTGACTTCCTGTTTCCAGCACCCCAAAATACGTTTGTTAAGTGGTGACGTCACAGCTCTACTTCCGGGTCCGCAGATGTGCGAGAAACTACAAAAAACTCTTTAATACCACAATCAATATTTCTGAAATTCAACAGAGAGTTACTAAACATACTTATTTATCAGGCCCATTAGCCAAAAATGCTGTACCTATACTGCTATAAAAGTAATATTTACTAAAATCGATACATCCAGGTTAGCAGAGAAAAATGCTAACGGTGCAGCAGCTACGCTAACCCCGGAAGTAGCGACTTTAGTAAATATTACTTTTTAGCAGAAGGTGCGGCATTTTTGGCTAATGAGTCTGAGAAATAAGTATGTTCAGTAAATCTCTGTTGAGTTTCAGAAATATTGATGGTTGCTTTTAAGAGTTTTTTAAAATGTTTTTTCTCGCATATTTGCCGGTCTGCTAGCGGAAGTTGTGACATCACACTTAACGTATAAAAGCACACAGCTCGTCTCATTGATTAGTTCAGCACTTGCAACATTACAAGAATATAATTAAATACACGCATTTTCAGTGCTTTGTCTGTTAATAGTTAGGCAGAAAGAAAGTTGAACTAATGAACTGTTGAACTAATAAGATGGTGCTTTTATTTTGGCGTGCTGGATCGAAACAGGAAGTCACTTCTTGGGCGGCGTTGTTATGATTTGAAGTTATGCACAGAGTCAATTTCAAGAAGTCATTGGGGCAAGATATTTACACTTCTTGGAAAAAATGCAACAAAAGAGCGACAAATACGTGACCAAAAAATTATGAAACAGTGACAAAAGTGACAAACAGCCACAAAAGAGCAATAAAGGAGTAACACAAAGGTGACAAAAACAGCGACGAAAAGATTAGATTAGTTTTGTAGGTCTTAGCTTTCAAATGAGGCTTTACACTGGCCAAGATGCTATAACCTTTTAGATTTGGGTAAAGTTGAACTGGAGAAAATGCACTTGCAAAATGGAGTTGCTCATAATTGGCTCTTTTTCCTTAGTGTGTATGTACATGTACATAATGACTACTTTTAAAATGAAACAATAAACAAAGTCGCTCTACCTTTTGCTATATTGAGCAAAAACAGAATGAACTAAGCGAAGAAATTCAACAGTGCAGTGCAGATTCATATGACATTGAATCGAGACTGTGGTCTGGAAGTGTGAGCTGTGTTAGTTTTACTTTATTTTAGGTTAGGGGTGGGCCATATCGTATCGCACATCGTTATACCGATATAATTTTTTTATATACTTGTGGACACGATATAATTTGCATGCGCACTCCAGCTGATTTGGACTGAAGTCAGGACAAGGCGCAGACGGGGATCACAGCTAATGTTACTCCACTCAGAGCAACATAAACACTGACTGTGAGGGACACAGCGACAGGTGAATGATGTAAATTGCTTGAGTAGATCATATTTGCGAGGAATTGCTTTATTTAGGCTGCAAAGTCACAGATAGATAAATTGTAACAGCATAACAATATTTTTTTTTCATTAAGACTTTGACATGATTTGTTGTTGTCAAATCGTGTCAAAGTCAGCTTTAAACCTGGTCAGACACAGTGAGCCGCACGTGTTTTCAGACTTTACTGCAATGTCTGTGAAAATGTGTTTCAATAGTACCTCAATGACAGCTCAATAAAATGGTGGAGTAGAAAGTACAGATACCTGCTAAGTAAAAGTACTTCTTACTTTTCTCCTCTGTTTTTTTACCCCTTCCCAAACACAATGTGATATGAATGCTCTCACCAGTGGCGGGGACGAAGGTGAAGCGCTGGTACTGGCTGCGTTTGCGTTTGCCGTTGCAGACGTAGAAGTTGACGTGGACCGGAGTGGACAGTCTCTGGTTTCTGTACGGAGGGACTTCCACCAGCAGAGTGTTCTGACAAGAGGAGGATTAAACTTATGTTAATTATATATGACCCTGATAAGGCAAAACATCCACTGTGATCTAATACTTAAAGAGCAGGTATTATGCTTTTTGGTAATAATCTGAAACACACATTTCTCACTATCTTACACTTGCAATATTGATCACTTTTGGCTTGCATTTCTAAGGTTTATGACACGGTGGACAGGTAAGTCCTTACTGCATTCTGTCAGCATTCGGTTTGTTGCAACACATTGTTATTTGGTTTATCCTGATCAGAAGAAGCTAACAGGCTAACGGGCAACGCTAACTGTGGGCTAGCGCCACTTTAGCAGTATTTACAGCCAAGTTTGAGCGGAAAAAAATACCTCCATTGCATAATTGGGTTGTGGCACAATGTACAATATCCCTCTCTCCCTGTGTCTTGTCTGTCAGCTTAGTATTTACTCTCAAGGACAATTAATGAGTAAAAAAAACGCAACATGCTACGACATCTGCAGTGGAGCTTGTGGCCTCTAGAGGCAAAATAAGTTTAGTTCTGCTTTAAAAAATCTGTACATTCATGAATGATTTCTACCTAGTCTTTGACATCCACTATATGCGGTTGATGGGTTAACAACAGCTGAAAACACCTGGATCGTTCAGAATTTGCTATGTTTGATGGCTAATGCAAACAGCTACAGGAAAAATACATTGAGCAGGCTAACAGACCCTGAAAAGTATCCCGGACTAGAGTACTTTCTATCTGTCCGCATACTTTAGGATCGAACGCAGTTTCTCCTTTTTATTTCTATGCCTCCACCCCCTTCCTCTTGCTCCCCTTCGCTGTGCGGCTGTTTCAATTGAGAGAAATAACAGAAAACAGTTTGGCCCGTGTGGCAGTGGTGAAGCTTAGGTGAGTGATTTTAAGATTAGACTTAGCACGAGATGGAGAGGTGAGGAAAGCAGTAGATACATAGGACCTCAGGAGGAGCTTTTGGGGAGCTGTCGCCGCGATGCAATGAAAAGCCAAAAGGGAAAATTCAAAATTTACTCAAAGATGCGCTAGCGGCTCAAAACACAACTGCAGGCATGTTTTTGATAAGAGAACAACATTGTAACAGGGTAAAAAGCTCTAAAAAGTTGATTATGCATTATACTCCCCCTCACTTTACGCATTCACTGTTCACTGAAACATTATGTACATCTGTGACACTGACGCGGAGGCCAAGAAATAAGTCACACTTATGATGTCGAGACCCAGGAGCCAAAAGCTGTCTGACGAGAGATGACTTAAGTTCACGTCCTGCTCGAATGTAAATCTGAGAACATGAGCGTATCGGGGGAGGGCCATCTGTCTGCAGAGAGGATCTTTGGAGCAGGCAGTGACAGGACAGGCCCGGCAGCGGACACGTTTACGTTTAGAGCAGTACGTGCAATGGAAGCCAGATGGATGCAGCCCAGAGCAGCTGTGTTTTATGTTGTTCTCAAGATGAAAAATGTCAAGGTTAAGGAGAAATATTTGAGGACGTGTAGAATACTTTCAATTTTACAAGGACACGTTTGCTCTCTGGAAGACATCACCATTACTATCTTGTTAGCAGAGTGGGCTGCGATTAATAAGGCAGTGCTATAGAATCAGAGGTAATTTTGAGTAATGATGATTACAGTAAAGGAGTTGTCATGCATGAATTACGTAGGATAGTAAGAGGAAGTAAAGAGCACTTTTTGTAAAGTATAAGTTGGAGTAGTGGCATAGGAAGAAGTAATAGTAACTGCAAACCATTGGTAAAGCTAGTTTTAGTGCTGTGGAAATATTATTATACAATGTGGAAGTGTTTCTATATATATTTTTATCATACTAGGCTTTAGTGATGATATATATAACTGTGTTCATCTATTAAACCTGTGATTTTTAGTTTTAGCTGAACCTGGGGTTTTTTACAACTGGGCGTGACATTCCTTCTTTTTATGGTCTTATTGTTCTCTGTGCAAAAGTACTGGGTCTGAAGGATAATGCATTCAAACATCATGGAGTCAGATTGTGCAGAGGAAGTGACGACGACATTCCAAGAGCGCTGATTGGTTCGACGACAAGGACACGCCTACTACTTCCTGTTCCTATGTATATGGCTCGAACACAGGAAGTGCTCTCTCTTCGCTGGAACCGCTGGCCTAACATGTTTTCTAGGGACAGAGCTCAGATAACTTGTGTTTTAGAATTGTATTATGAGGAATAAAGCTATGATTGATTTTAATCGCTCGAGCCTCCGTCTTCTGTTCAATCCAATAACGAACACGCTGACAGTGCTTAAGTAGCAAAAGCAGTAAAAACAAAATGCAAAAAGTAAACAAAGTAGTTTTAGCATCTGTGTTTAATGATGCTCTTAAGACTGAAACTGTCATTGTTATGGAGTTCATTGCACTACTGTAAAATCCTTCAGGCTGTGAGGGTTTTTCAAATCTCTTGGAAATTCAAACCTCAACAATCTCCCTCAAAAAACACCACAGTCTCACAGAGGCCATACTTCACGTGGGACCGAGGGAGAGACTGAGCTGACGGATTGGCGAGGAGGAGCGCTTTTGGGGCTCTGGGGTGAAGATTTCTCCGTAATAACCTGACGTATCCAGTCTGAAGGGCCGTCCTAAATCACAGCTGGAGCAGAGATCGGCCCTTTTACTCTGAGTGTGTGCAGGTGATGGAGCAGGTCGGGTTAAACTTGGTCAAGCACCTGAGCAAACACATTTTGATTGCTGTTTGTGTAAGTCTGACAATCACACAAATCAACTACACTTAAAGTTAACACGATTACACTGCTACTTCAACAACCTTATTATGAAAAATGTTAGTAATGTTCGTTGTCATGTGTTCTGCGGTGAGGAGAAAGTAGTAAACTCTGGGTCCGAATCGCCAATAGAGTGAGTGCATCTACTGTAAGTTCACTAAACGTTAGTATATGTCTGCGATACAGACCAACAAAATTCAGGAGAGAGTTTCATACTTATGGATAAATATTAGTCAGATCAGTTTGATTTAGCATGGATTTTACATGAAGGAAGAAAACAGCTTGGATTATTGCCTTTTTTAACAGCTCAAGCTAAAGGTCAGAAGCTAACGTTTGTGACTTTACATAGTCTTATATTTAAGTGGTTTATGCATGAAAAATACACAATACGCAGTGCATTGTGGTCTATATTGACTCGTCTAGTGACCATCGCTGCACACTACTTTTCAGAATGCACCGTAGAACATTTTGAGTGCACTTCTTTTTTCTCTCAGGGCATTCTGGCACCACTACAATATGGCGTGACCACTATATAAAGCACTATACATGCTTTTCAGTCATGTGACCTTTGTTGTTATGGTGGCCATTTTGAATACTGAAGTAAAATTATGCAGTACTACAACATGTAACAATATCTCAACTCAGGATGAAAATGAAAGACAACTGATCAACAGTGGCATTTTTATGTCCTTGTAGTCATCACTCAAGAAGATAACAGTTAAAACAAGGCCCCAGAGACGCATGTTTATGTGAAGAAACCAGTAAGTCAGTGTTTAAGCTGCTCAAGATGTAAGCATGCTACCAGTTAGCATTTAGCTTTAACAGCTCAGCTCTGACCTCTCCAAGGGAAAGCCCTGAACCACAGACATCTAGCCTTGGATACAACATGTGACAGAGGTCAGAGCTGAGCTGTTACTCAGTGTTCATAGATGTGAGCCACACATGTGTTTATCGTGTTGAAGCCATTAACAGCTAACTGGAAGCATCTTAAGCAGCTTAAACACTGACTCAGAGACTCTTTTGACATGACAAAAAAAAAATCCCAGAGAAAGGTTTTCTGTTTCCTCTTTGATGAGTTAATTTAGTCTGAGGAGTGAAGCAGATCTTTAGTAAATCCTGCTGTAGTTCGACAGACAGAGCTGCTACGTCTGTGCCACATTTGCTGGTTATATCACATAAATGTGTGCTCTCCGGTTCCCTGTTTTAACTGTTATCTTCTTGAGCAATGATTACGAGGACATAAAAATGCCTCAAATGTCAATCAGTTTTCTTTCATTTTCATCCTGAGTTGAGATATTGTTACATGTTGTAGTACTGCATAATTCTACTTTGGTGCTCAAAATGGCCGCCGGAACTATGTGTGATGTCATTGGAAATGCATGTATAGAACAGTGTGGACATTCGGACACAGGCCTTCCTGGTTAAAGGGACTAGACTAGACTAGAATTAAAAATGTTAAAATTATGTATTTCCTACCCCCTACATGCCACAGCAATGTCCTAAAATGTAGAATGAGCCCAGACCTATATTCACCACAACTATTGCTAAAATCCTGCACTGTCACTCAAAAAGGTGTTCATTCGGGCACGAGCGTAATATAGAGAATGCAGTTACGCGTAAGACCTGAGATGGCAGTAGCGAGTATAAAGATGACAATGCATCTAGTCACTTTAAATAAAGGTCAAATAAAAATAAAAAATAGATACCACGACTGTATGCACCAGTCACAGCAACAATTCGAACTGCTGACCTTAGTGTGCAAATGCTCTAACCACTGAGTCACTGTCGCCCCAACGTGCTACTTTATAAAGGAATGCACAAGGACTCAACATTTCCAGCAGATACTATGGAAATTATTGACTGGCCGTTTAGATGCGATCAGAATCAACATATTTCAAAAGCCTTGATGAATTCAGCCTTTCTTCCCTTCCAAATCCTGATCTCATGTCCAGAATTTCCCCCAGTCTGTCTCTGAGCAGGGAAACCTCTATCTCACAGGAAAAGCCTGGACTCTCCGCCAGGCGCCTCCTCCCGCAGATCACAGGCTGAACTCTCACAAACCTTTTCAACACGTTTTTTAAACACAACATTACTCTATCCCAAAAGCAGGATCCTGGACCGGGCCCTGGTTAGCAGCCTGAGTATGGGACCACCAAGTCTCCCCTGTAATAAAGTCCACACTGTATCCAGGCTGAGTGTCGATGAATAGGAGCCACGCTGCGGGTTACGGGCAATTTATTTGGCTAAACTCCGGTCTGACCCAAGAACCGGGCTCAGGACAGGAATTCAGTGTCTCCTTTTCAGAAAAACAGATTTAAGAGCTGTACTTTCCATTAGATTCCTGACAATTATGAAACAATAGATCAGAAATTGGCTTTAAAATGACATTTGCCAAACTTTCACATTTACTCATCATCGCACTTAGGGATTCCTACATAAAGTTTTCATCGCCGGCCTTTTATAATCACTGCAGATGTGAAACCTAGTCGTACAGATTTACCCCAGCTGCTCTAAATACCGTGAGTGTGAAACCTCTTTGCCGGCCGCGGTGTGTTTGATGATAGAGTGCGGTGAATGACTTACAGGTTTGGAGCCGTCCCTGTCGACTTTCGCCTCCGTCTCCCAGAGGTGGTGTCCATCTGAGAACAAGCAGACACAGACAGGAAGAGGTTCAGACGCGACAGGTTTTCGGTAATCCACCCACACCGCGCCCAATCAGCATCAAAACAAGACAAACGGAGCCGACAGCAGAGAGACGTCACGTACTGCCAATAAAAGAATGCACTGTGCTGAGCGGTTTCGGTATTTGGAACAGAGGCGACTTTAACTTTGGGACAGGCCTGAAACAAATGTGAGAGAATGTTAAAAGGTCTTTAGCAGTAATTTTCTCTCTTCTAATGAACTGACCCCCATAATGGCTTGTTAAATTTATATTGTCTACAACAGTGTTTCCTAACCAAGCACCTACTGTAGCCAGAGTACCTGGAATAATTTCAGATTTACAAAAGAAGTTGAAACTGAATTAAAGCTAGTTTCTAATAATGTTCTGTAGCAAAATATTTGATTGAGTTGTGTAGTTGTTAAGTTCCTAAATCATTGGAAGATTGGAAGCACCCCTCTAGTTTTGGGGTACTCAGAGTTTAACTGAAAGACTCAAGACATACACAAGACGAAAAAAGGTTTGAAGCCACTGATGTACAACATAAATATTTGTAGTGACTAAGTCTGGAACCACCACAGGAAGGTTCGACACATAATGCCACTCTGCAAACTTGCCTACTCTAAATCTAAAGTGACTCTATCAGATACAATATGTTCTGGGTTCTCTCCTTTTTCTCCCATCGATCCAAAAACATCCAAGTGGTGGGGGAATTGGTCAATTTAAACAGTCCATAGTAAATAAACATATGTGATTGAAGTCTCAAAATGTTGAGCCCACAATGAACTGACTACAGTAAGTCTGCTATATTCAAACTAGTTCAAAATTAATGGGGTAGGCAAGTTTGTGTTGTGGAGGGCCGATTTTAATCATTGCCAAAACACCAAGGGCCAAACCTCACCATTGTATCCTATAGTAAAGAACTTTTTTCTGCAAATACCAATGTTTTACATCAGTGGTTCTCATGGGGTACGGCTTCGGGACCCACCATTACCTTGGGTGACAAGCCGTGACCCAAATGAAACTGTAAATTGTCATAAATCGTCTAAATTAAAATAAAAAACAGCCCAATAACATTCATTTCAACTGACTCCGGTGTGTTTCCTTGCAGTTCCAGATGGAAAATGTTTCTTATAGGCTCGCATCGCGACCCACAGAAAATGGTTCCGCGACCCCCTTTCTGGTCCTGACCCACCCGTTGAGAATCACTGTTTTAAGTGGGGTGCTCTGCCAGGAAATGTATAAATACTGACACTATTTCTCGCATTTATAGAGTACTTTAACAGGTATTTGATCTCTTATTTGCATTACATTTTTTCTCTAAATCATCTTGAGAGCCAGAGGTTCTGTGCTGGAGGGCCGGATTTGGCCCCTGGGCCTGACGTTGCTTACCCCGGCTGTAGAATATTCAGTAAGATGCAAAACTTCCTGTATGATACCACTGCATGTTAAATATGACATGATGATCTTATGATGTGTGAAAATCAGAATCAGGATCAGAAAAGATTTCAAAATGTGACGATATAGGTATTATTTTTTTTGCCATCAGTCAAACTTTTTTAATTGAGTGGATCTTACCCATCAACAAATCGTAATCAGGCTCATCATTTCACAAATTACTACTTTTACAACATACCTTTGAAGAGATATAATATTTTATGTGAAGTTATGCCTTTTTAGCTATTTAGGAATGTTAATCAAAGTTGTACGAAGTGTTTTTGCAGTTCTTCATTACAGAGGAAAATTACAGATCTGAGGGGGGAGGTGTGAGAAAAGAACAAAAGGAAAGACCCCCTCCCAGGAAAAGAGGAAAACATGTGGGAGAGAATGAACTCATAAAATGGCCGCGGAGGGCGGAGCCAAACATCACATGACGGATCGGAAGCCAATGGAACAACGACACGTAGCTTAGGCTCAAATAATTGTGTGATGTGAAAATGTGACGTAAGCTCTAACTCCTCCCAGAGAGAGACAGTTTTTCCTGTGTGAACGGGAAACGCTCAGAGAGGTTAGGGAGACTCGGGGAGAAACACAGAGCGCTCTGCTTAGGTGACTTGTATTAGGGAAAATAAAGCTTTCGTGACTTTAATCTTCCGAATCCCTGGTCATCTATCCTGGTATGTCATTATTAGCGGTTAGGGTAGTGTTGACGGCAAAAGCTAACCTTCTTCGCCAGTTTTGAACACGAGGTTGTCCCGGAGCCAGGTAATTAGCATCAGGACAAAGAGACGCATGGGTACTAATATTGATTTGCTCCGTAAAGGTAATCGAGGACAACTTAAGAGAAATAACGATTTCTTCAGTGGTGACCCTGCCGTGCTGAAGGAGGAGGTGGTTTTAGTTCGTCAACTAACGGACTGGCGAAGGTCTAGTCTGGTGAAATCTTCGCGGTAGGACTGCCAGGATCTCCCGTCCACGACCACGCAACAGGAGACTTCATGGACGTCCAAAATAGATTAAGGTAAGACGACTTTTGATCACTACTATTGTGAGTCTCAAAGTGCGTCTATTGGCTTTTTTCCAAATTTTAGATTACTTTTTAACGAAGTTAACTGTTGAATGGTGAAATCTGTGAATTGATGGTGGACGGGTGAGAGGGAAAAACGTTATTATTAATATCTAAATTACCGAACTAAAATAAAGTTAAATAAAGTTAAATTCTAAAAGTTAGATAAGTGTTCTAGGTTTGAGGCCTTAGGATTGGAAATCCTTAAATAGTAGTTGTAGGTTTGAGGCCTGGGATAAGTTTGGTTTGTGTTGTAGGTTTGAGGCCTGGTATTGAGCTACGCGGTGTGTTTTCACTTTAAAAGCCGTAAAAGGTCCGTAGTAGTATCTCCCAGAGACGCGGACGCGCGTCTTAAAATCAAGCGGTCGAAAATAGGATCGTAAGCAGAGTTGGGGGCTGTTTGAAATACTTCGGTTGGAGGCCAAAGGATAAATAAGATCCTTAAATTCTATTAATTGGTGAAATATATAATTTGGTGAATTAATGTTCGGTTTTTTGTAACTATAAAAGTATACGAGGTAAGTTGTAGTCGCGGTAAGGATAATTTGGGTGCAGGGAACAGTTATATGGAGGTAAGAAAATGTTGGAATTACTAAGGAGAAGGATGGGGGATGGTCAGTAAGGCGTCGCCTCTTTTGAAAAAGATGGCGGGAAAAGGCAGGAACAAAACAGTCGAGGCCTGTGCACAACTGAGGAAACGAATAGAACCAGTCCTGGTACTGGCCACACCACAATGGCTGAAAAAAACAAGAAGATTTTTCCCCCACTGCGGGGGGCGGGACTCAAAAGCCCCTCCTAAGAGGAGTAGCTCCCGCCTTGGCCCCAATGGCCCCTCCTTCATACGAACTGGGTCTTTGCTAGTATTATTTTAATCTAGAGTAAGTTCGATTTTAAAATAGAGTAGCAAAGTAAAGTAAAATAAGAGAAAATGCCTTACACAGGAAAGTCTGTGTATGTTAAGGAGTGCCTTGCTCAAGAGTACAAGAAAAACAGTGCTCAAGCATGATACAGTGTTGGAAAAATCCAAAGTTAAGTATGTTAATCATACAAATTAAGAGAGAATTTCACAGTGCAAGTAAATGTACATTGAGACTGTAAAAGACTATAGGTCTAGATGTCTCACAGTAGATGCAAATGTTACTTAAACTTAGAGAAAACAATTGGAATTGGCCATATTAAAATAGTTGAAGACTTGAAAATATGTAACCAAACATTAGGTTAATTCTTGTCAACATGTAATGCATGTGAAAAGTAGAGCAGAGTAGAAACATTACTAAAGAGTAATAAAAAGATAAGAGGGGAGTATTGTAAATGGATCTCCTGACCATGAGGGCGGAGAATAAGCCATTTTAAAAGACGGAAATGTGACTTTCGATCAGGCTTGATCACCCTAATCGAAACTTACGTTTTATTGTCTAATCTATTTAGATAAGGGTTATTTATTGGCGGGGGCCAGTTATGAAAAAGCATATTGTTCAAACCCCAGTAAATGCAGGGGACCCGGTCCCAGTGGCCTATAAACCACTGAGTAGTTTATCATGTTATGATATCTGTGAATATTCTATTGGCCAAAATACAAATGAGCTTTTGTATCGCCAGGTTAGATATTTGTGGTGATGGGATTATTGTGAAATTCTGGTGTCTTGTCTTGTCTCGTTGTCATATGTGTTTATTGTGGAGTGACGAGTGTGTGACGAGTGTGGAGTTTGTGGGGACAAATGAGGTTGAATGAAAATGTTGTGTAACAGAAAGCCAATGTTTCAAATTCACAGACATTGCTTAAACGCTATGAAAGTATTTTTTGTGTCATAGGCTTCAGCAATGCAAGTCAACATTGGATTGCACATACATTCAAGAATGTAAGGAAAAAATGTAGCATCATTTTGAACATAGTGCCTGGTGCCAAACCCAGGGAAAAGTGCTGAAAAATTGTGTAGCTTATGCAGTTATGAGGAAAATTACTTTGAAATTTATCTGCATAAGCAAAGAAAATAGTTGCACTAAAATGGTGTAAACTATTTGCTGAAAAAAGTAATGATCTACATATGTAGGGAATATGCCTATAAGTTGCTTGAAATTGCAAAAGGCATAGAGAAAATGATTTTGTTAATAATAGAAGCTAAGTGGTTTTAGAGCTTCTACAGTCAAATTGGTAACCCATGATTAAAAATAAAAATTAAAGGCTATAAAGTTAGTGAAACTCTTTGTTGTGGGCAAAAACGAGTCTCACACAAACAGAGAAATACTGTTTTGATTGGCAATGTGACTGATAGGCAAACTAAATAAGTAGTACGTTCTTGGTTGGAGAATTTGAGACGTGTGTATAAACAGTCTCACACAGAGGGGAATGTCATGAGATTTGTGATATCATATGTATTGCAATGAATTTGTGGGTGATTGAAAATTCATTCTTAAATATCCTAGTAAGCAATGACCTGCTGAATTGAAGGATGTGTTAAAGTGTGACTTCCTTAGGAAGTGAAACCCCTTGGTGTAATTAAGTCGACCTGTGAGATAAGATAACGTTGGTTTTTGTTTAAACCTGGAGTGGATGTGGGAGGTCAAATGGTTTTGGTTAAGACATTGAAGCAGCCCCGAACCTGACTGAGGGGAGAGGAAAAGTTATAAAATAAGGAAGTTGCTTGCTCAGAAGAAATCTGTGCATGTGAAAGTTTAGCATAAAATTGCTATTTTGAAATATCCAAAATTAACTAAAGTGTGATAGAGGCTATTTTTTATTTTTTTGTGTGTCTGTGGTGAATAGAACATTTTAGGCCCCTGCAAGAGAGGTTTCTGAAAAATTAGAATCTCTCTCTCCACTGTGGTGACATGGAATGAGAGCAAAAGTGTTTATAGGTTATAACTTTGGATGCATTGATTTGGAGTACAGACCGTTATCCATTTGAAGTTTATGTTCATGCACCATCCTGGATGCATTACTAAAAGGTATGAAGAAGCAATATGCACAATGTTGAATTGTTATTTTTAGGAGACCAAATGAACAAATTTAATAAATTAATGAATACATTTATGGTACACCATTGACCAGAAGTGAGAGCAAGCTGACAAAATATAAAGAAAATTAAGTGTACATTTTAAAGATGCAGCTTAAAAAAGTAAGCAACAAAATTTAATAAAGAATAATCTAAAAAGTTTATCTAAATGTGGAGCGATTTATGGTTGTGGTGGTTCTGATGATGATTGTGGTTAAGGTGTTTTCAGACGGCGATCCAGAACCAAAATTGGACCAGCAACGTTCGAGAACGAGGCGGTTGCAAAAATGCTCCTGGTGGGTGTACAGGTAGAACTGTTACCAGTGAACAGACATCTCTCTTGGCATGTTGGTGCAGACAGGTGAAAAACATCTGAACTATAAGATTGTTACCTGACACCACATTAGTGGGCTTCTTGGAAGAACCACAGAGTCTGTGAGCTGCCACCTAACCAGTGCCTATGATCTCGCAGGACGGACTCTAGCATCCATATGCACTAGAGCCCTTCAGATTCCTGTTCCTGTCCTCAGATATGATGGACATGGCTGTCTTGAGTCATCCGTAAGACAGTGGTTGCTGGCGCTTGAACTGGACCCACCACAAATCTTCTCTGCATACCGCCTAATCACCCGTAAACTGCTACAAACAATTTTATTATGACAAATTAAGATTTGGTATATAGAGAAGCTTTTAAGGCTAACTTTAAGGGGCGTAAATGTTCCCTTAAACCAACAAAATTGCAAAAGGTAAACATGGTGTGACTGCAAATTGTTTACACCTGTATTGACAATAATATGAAATGTCTTGTTCTGATTCTCCTTTGCTCTCTCTCCTGGACAAACAGGCTAAAATTAGGCCCCATGATCAAAGCGCTGAGTGAAACAAAAGTTTTGTAACATTTTTGAATTTTTCAGATCTCCTGTACTCTTAATCTGTGTCTTATTTTTTTAGATGTTAATGCTAGACTTGTATCAATTTTTTCAAACATTACAATTCATTCCATGACATAACGGTGGAGAATCATTTTCACTAGGAAAAATATCTTAAAAAGGCACCAAATATATAGTGGTCCTTAAGACCTGATGATGCTGGCTTATTTACTAATAATTAATCAATTATCTTTGAAATTACAACTAAATTCAAAGATTAGAATACCTCAATACAAAATTTAAATGTGAAGCCTTAGAGGGCATTGTTATGAGGGAGTAATAGAACTCTATAATTATAAATTGCCTAAATGGGGGTAGTATGGGGGCTTTGGCCCTTACTCTTGCTCTGCTCTCGATACGTCAGTCCGTGAGCAGACCAACAGGTTACTCTTATGTGTTTTTACTGGCCGATTGAAGCCTAGATCCGGCTCCTTTTTGTTCTTATGGGACTAAAGAGGACCCTGATTTTGACAAGATTGTGTGTTATATTGGAACTATGTTTACTGATTTAGTTTTTAAGTTTCTTTCACTCAGAATCTGAAGTCTCTGCTGTCATTCCCGGGAGCTGCCGAGAATGCTCCTTGCCAACCTTGCCTGATTCTGGGCCGAAATTGGACTGAACAGAGTTGGTCTGATTGTTTTTGGAGTTATGGCCAGGACCTGATACACGGTAGCCAAGGTCCCAGAGGAACCAGACGAGTGGTCTCACTACTATCACTAGCCCTGTTGAACCAAATTGACTAAGTAAAACCAAATAGAGTCTACAGGGACTCGCTCTGACGTTTGTTAGTTTTTGTTTGTTTTTTCGTGTTGATATATGTATTGTGTTGGTTTTTGCAGATGCTGGAAGTATTTTCTCCAGTGAACTTTTGAGCTGGTTTGCTGTGTTTCCTGTTCAAGGATAGAGGTTTCATCTAAGGAAGGTTGTTTTTTACACGTTTACATGACAATTTGTTGGACTGAGTTTTTCTCAGTCCAAGAAGGGGGTGTTAATTATGGGACGATTATAATTTGGCTTATGTTGGACATGGGAAAGAACAAACGCAAATATGGTAGATATATCTAAAATATCTAAAATACAAACAAAAAGTGACAAATTGATAAATTTTATGGCAAACTACGATATAAGACATACGTTTCGGTTATAGATACATTCTCCACAAATTTAGGATTAATGAAACCTGTGTGCTTGTATCCCTGGAATTTTCCAGATAAAATTGACAACAACATTCCAATAGATAAATCAAGTTAAATAGTTAAATTTGAGTACAGCCATATTTTACAGAATTAGCTGGCATGGTCGTCCTCCGGCTCACGGTGAGCGATCTTGATGAGAATTTGTTTGTAATTTTTTGATGTCTGTTCTTTGTGTTTTTGTTACAGAACTCTGTTTTGGTTCCTTGCCTCTGTGGGTGCGGTAAGTGGTTGTAATTATGAGAATAGTTGACCCAAATGATTAAATATGATTAAAGGTGCAAACAAACACACCAAACAAAACACCCCAGTGGTGAGTATATGATTATATAGCCCAGAAGCCGCACGGACGGAGGCAATAACCAGACGGCTAGTTCAAGAACGTTTCATCTGTAACTGTAATTTCATGATAAATATTCAGTTTGATTGCGATATATTAAGAGACGTTGAAAGGAGGATTGTTGGCTATTTTTATATATGTTTTTGTTATAATAGGCTTTAAGAGTAATATGACACTGTGTTGATTGTAATCTGCTGTATGGTTGTCCTTACTCTTGGGTTCCACTAGGGGCATCTATAAGTTGGGTGGCCCAGGGGACACTGAGTGCGGGACAAGGGAAACGCCAGAAGGGGGCGGTCCCAGCCTGTACTTGAAAGGAGTACAGCAAGCTTTGAACTCAGAATGGAAAGATTTGTAAGCGAAAGTTATACCTGGGAAGAGAGAGAAAATTTTGAAACTACTCAGCAGCTGGTTGAGTATGCACAATATAAAAGTGAACATGTTATTTTGGTATTAGACTGTTGGAAATTGTACCTTGATTTTTGATACAGGCTGTACTTTTGTGAACTAAAAAAATATTATGGTAAATGATCTCCTAGGAGATCAGAAGGGGGCTGAAGAGATATAATATTTTATGTGAAGTTATGCCTTTTTAGCTATTTAGGAATGTTAATCAAAGTTGTACGAAGTGTTTTTGCAGTTCTTCATTACAGAGGAAAATTACAGATCTGAGGGGGAGGTGTGAGAAAAGAACAAAAGGAAAGACCCCCTCCCAGGAAAAGAGGAAAACATGTGGGAGAGAATGAACTCATAAAATGGCCGCGGAGGGCGGAGCCAAACATCACATGACGGATCGGAAGCCAATGGAACAACGACACGTAGCTTAGGCTCAAATAATTGTGTGATGTGAAAATGTGACGTAAGCTCTAACTCCTCCCAGAGAGAGACAGTTTTTCCTGTGTGAACGGGAAACGCTCAGAGAGGTTAGGGAGACTCGGGGAGAAACACAGAGCGCTCTGCTTAGGTGACTTGTATTAGGGAAAATAAAGCTTTCGTGACTTTAATCTTCCGAATCCCTGGTCATCTATCCTGGTATGTCATTATTAGCGGTTAGGGTAGTGTTGACGGCAAAAGCTAACCTTCTTCGCCAGTTTTGAACACGAGGTTGTCCCGGAGCCAGGTAATTAGCATCAGGACAAAGAGACGCATGGGTACTAATATTGATTTGCTCCGTAAAGGTAATCGAGGACAACTTAAGAGAAATAACGATTTCTTCACCTTTATGGGGCAAAAAGAATGTTACCCTACAAAAAAGTCAGGTATCGAGCCTTTAATTTTCAGTAAAACTTGATGGTGAAAAAAAGAAAAAGTTTTAAAGCAATTTTGCAATAGCGTTCACAGTTGTCACCAAAATATTGTGTGAAGTGAAAAATGAATCACATGCTCACTGATGTTATCTATATCCAGAGCAACAAAACATTTAGACAGCTTCCATTTTCCATTTTTATGCCTCCATATTTAGAGCAGCGGTTTCACTTCTTTCAATTGCATCCACATTTGTACGGCTTCATGGCCAAGAAAGAAGAAACTCGCTTTGTCCTAATTATCTGTTACGTCAGTGATATCTAAAACAGACCTCAAACGTCATCCAGCAGCGGTCGGACTGTGACCTCACCTCCTCAAGTCCCTCAGACGCACAGGCCGGGCCAAACGACCAAGACTCATACGAGACTAGACTATCGACGGACTGAGGAGAGACCTGATGTAATCCTCAAATACCAGAGAGGTGATGCTTGGAGTCCCGTAACACATCTGCAAAAGTCACCATCTGCGCACCTCATTATGAAATAGTGTTTATTTTAGGGGCTACAATAAGGAGGTTTTACCGTGACAATGTGAACTTTGAAGGTTGTGTGACTTTGAGTGTACCCATAAACATGGCCATGCAACTTTAAAGCCACACTGCGTAACATTTCACCCAATAAATGGAATTAACTATACGCATTCATGATTTTATTGGTGAAAAATACATGGAAAAAACATGTGACCAGGCTCGCCTCTCCTCAGACCTGACTCATCACCAACTCGTCTCCATGGAGATGTGATACCGCTTTGGATACAGACAGGAAACGCCTACAAATGGCCACAGTTGAGGAAAAAGAACAACTCTTTCACCTATTACTCCACCTCTACTTAAACAAACGCTGAATTATGGATCTATTTTCTACCAAATAAAGAGACACGGAGAGGAGCAAAGTGGTTCAACAGCCCATAAATACAGAATGTTAACCACAATTCTTCATGCTACAAGCTAACGGCTAACTTTGGACCCATTTTTATTTACTTCTCGTGGACAATCTGCTCTATAAAGGCAAGACAAGTTTATTTATACTGCGCATTTCGGACACAAGGCAACTCAATGCGCCTGTAAAAACATTCTCAAGGACTTGATTTTGATTTGACTTTATTTGTGCTAAATACGCTTATAGTCCCCCAGAAAACGTATAAAAGTAAATAATGACTTCCATAACTGACTTCCTTCCCCCTCACTTACACCACGCCTCCCAGTATGATGCGTTGCTGTCTGCCTACAGCCAAACATTTGTTTAAAATAAGCTTTATTTTAATAAAGCAAAACATTATCCGTGTTTATCGATTACGACACTTCAGGTGCTCATTTAACTCGGGTGGCAACGGTGGCGCAGCGGTTTGCGCTTGTGTTTCACAGCTAGAAGGTCCCAGGTTTGATCCCTGGGCAAGACGGGGCCTTTCTGTGTGGAGTTTGCATGTTCTCCCCGTGTTTTTAGTGATTTCCCCTACCACTAAAAACATGTACAACAGGTGAATCCTCCTGCCAGGTGATTCTAACCCTGGCTCCACATCTTTATAAATAAAGTTTGATGATTGATCAGGAGATGGGTCTCCGGGCGGAGACGGGTTGCCCCAGCAGCATCGAATTATGGGTCAAATGCAGAGGACACATTTCCCTATGAGGACAATAAAGTAAACCTAAAGTTGATATTTGTGCGTGTTTGACCTTGTAGTGGCCCAGCGGCTGTATGAAGGGTCAGCATGGTGCCTCTACTTTCCATCACAGTGGTCTCTGGGATCAATTGTTTGGAAGGTTTTCACTGCTGTCGGACCCTCTCCCCAGAAAACCTACAAAACCATTGATGCTGATGCGTTGTAGAGACCACCACTGACTGAAAGTAAAAAGTGACACTGACCACTCATACAGCCGCTGGGTCACTACAAGGTCAAATACGCACAAATATCAACTTTTATTGTCTCACATAAAAAGTTGCATAATGCACCTTTAACCAGCAATGTTTTAACTACAAGTTAAAACTGATGATGCCAAAAGTTTGCATATTAGTAATGCATTTTCACAACAATAGCAAGAGGTACGGTGAGACACTTTAAAGAGAAATTACTATGAGTAATAACTTCTCGGTTTGAAGTGCACCTCCTTAGTTATGAAATACATGCACTGCTTCCTTCCCACGGCGGGGTGTGAACCGAGGGCCATATTTGCACCATTTTTATTAGCAGCAAAAGAAAACACATTTCAGTAGAGTCAGCAACAGCTAAAAACTCAATTAAAATGAGTGAGAATGGTTTCATGGGAAGGGAAACGGCTTTAAAGGTGAAATGGGTTCATGTGTTCGTGGCGCTGATGTGGCACAGCTGGCACCGACAGAGTTATTATATGAGAGACGAGACACCTGTTTACGGAGTCTCTGTTTGGATCGTTCTTTGTCTGACGCACTGTCTGCGACGGTGAGCTCAGTGCAAAGAGCAATCTATGGATCTGATCTCAAATGACAACAAAAGGTTTTCAAATGATCGTTTTTGGACGAGCAGAAGATGTTCTGCCTCTCTTCCAGGAAGCTCTTTTTCATGTAGCATTAGTGGAAACATTAAGGAATTATTTGAGCGCGCAGGTCAAGATGAACTTTGATTGTCCCCACTGGATTTGACTCATCCGTCGTCCTGGAGCAACATGTCAGCAGCAGTGGGCGGCCGCAGTGCAGTGGTATGAACTAACCAAGCTGGAGGATTTAGTCTATTGTACACGTTTTGGGTTGACCTAGGCAAGAGGAAACCGAGACACAGGAACATAAGAAAATGCACAGATTTCTTGGCCACATGTTTCTGACTGTGCCTGATAATTGTATCTTAGTTTAAAATGCTGCCGAGCGCAGTACGAGGCGTGGGCAAGTGTTCACTGTTCACATACCGCAGAGAGAGACCGAGGAGGAGGCCGCACATGTGTTCGCCATGAAACCAGGAAGTCCACAAATAAACACAGTCCAGGTCCTTGGAGGATCACACACTCACACACACGTGCGCAACCAAACAATGATCGCTTTGTTTCATCATTTCAAATGTTCAAAAACGTCAGTGACACTTTCCACATCAAAAAGGCCACATTCTAAACCTCACAAGACTGTTTCTTTGTTTGTTCTCTTTCTTGTGTCTTCAGCACCTTCTTTTGTGCTTAAAAAATGTGACCAAAACTACAGCTTTTCAATCAACGGCAGCCTGTGCTTCCCTTCTGACATTTTCTGATTTGCGCACATCATTTTTCAGAAATAAAATAATAATTTGACCCATTTATGTAGAAGATTATTTTACCAACTGCCAGGAAATTGAGTTAACAAAAGCAGACATGTGGGATTCCTTTGTTTGAGCTGAGTGTTTTGCAGATTGACAACCTCAAAACACACAGTAATCAACAGCAGCAGCTTCAGTTTCAGGGCGAGGCGTGGTCCAGGCGGAGAACGAGGGTGGCACCAGGCCCAGCCATGTCTTTGAGGCTTTCAGCAAAATTGAAATGAGAATTGAATGCATCGTTTGTGTAAGCTGACAGATGTGCAGGAGTTGACCAGGGGAGAAAAAAAGGTTCTCAAGCCACCATCTGTTGAGATCTGATGCAGATTATTGACCGACACCGATATTTTTAACATGTCTTGTCTATAATCCTGTGTGTGATGCTTCTAAACTGTAAAATGTGTGCGTTGAACTGTGACAGCAGGGGGCGCTTTGTCAGAGGCATGGGGCCGATTTATTCAGGACATTCCTGTTTGGTAGGTACTTGTTTGAAAGACAAAAGTCAGCAGATTCCAAGACAACAACAAAAAAAAAAAAAGGTAAAACTTCGGTGGAGATATCGGCCCTTTATCCGTTTTAGATTGGCCGATATTGTAAAATATAATATCGGCCTCTAATCTGTTACGTTGAGGAGGTTTTGCCTTGCACCTCGAGACTTCGTCAACAACTAACGATCTTTTAGCAACAGGCTGAACTTATAGGCCGTTGTCATGGTCATCGTTCTGTCCTTCAGTAAATTGTTAAAGTAAATATGTGAAAAGACACAGCTAATTATGAGGCTATTTTTTTTTAGCTTAAGAGTGACCCTGAAAGTTGTGAAACGTCCTTATAAACGTATCCCTGTGAACTAACAACTAACTAACTATTATGCTTTTTTCAATCACATAGCACCAGTCTATAGCATACTACAATGATGACGTAACCTTCTGTTGGTCTGTATATGCAGTAAATTAAAATAACTGCCTTGAATAAAATTGCTCTCTCAAAATGGCTGTACTGAACGTCTTGAAATAGGCCTCTGTCTCTTTAAGAAGCTTTCCGACACGCCCCCTTCAGCACACTGCTGTGGCATCTAAACAACACTACTGTGCGGGAGGGGGCTCTGCTGAGCTGAGGAGCAGTGGTTGGTGGCTTGGCTGGTGACGAAAGGTCCAGAGGCGTCTCCAGGAGGTGGGGGCGTTCCTAGGAGGACTGAGGCATAGCTACACCTAAAATGGCTGCCGTCTACGTTTTTACTGATTACTCAAAAATATGTGAATGAGCCAAGGCAACACTCCAGGCATGTGTTTAATCAGGGAATGACATAATAACATGATATAAAGCTTGAAAAAGTCGATTTTACATAAAGCTTTAAGCAAAATCACAAGCTAAACTCCTCCCTTACAAATCAGTATAAATAATATAATCAGCTGCTGACAAAAGCCTCTTGAGGTGAGACGTCAAACGCTATAACAGCCTGTAGATAACGGCTTGAAGGAGTCCCCAAACTTTTTTCCCAATGAGCCGATGGCGTCGAGCCTCGTCTCCAAAACTCCAGGCTCTAAATGGATAAACACTAGTATAAAAACTCCCAGCACTGACGCCCACTGCCCTGGCACTGCCCCAAACCTACATGGACCCTAAAGCTCACATTCGCCCCATGCAAGTCATTATTTCCCCCATAGACAAAAACACAGCCACATGTGCGACGCTGGGCTCTCACACACACCGCACAAAGGGGTTAGTTGTCGTATTGAGTTTATATAGTGAATGAAATGCTGCTTGTTGTGGGTTTAATTGGAGTTGGGTGGAGAAGCAGAGCTCACAGTGAAACAGCAGGACCAACCCTCCATAATGTACAGTAAATATAAACAGAACCTCGCTCAAAGACAGGAAGGTTTGACGCCAGGAAGCAGCTACTACTACTTTACACAAAGGGCTTATGAAGGTTTTGAAGCTGTATGCTCTTTCTGTGGCAAGACACACATTAACTGATTGGGTCACTTAGTCACTATAAACCAATGTAAAACCCTATTATTAGAGATTCACCGATCCAGCTTTTTGCTCCCGATACCGACACTGGGGGTTTGAGTAACCGCCCATTTCTGATATTAACCAATATCATGAGCCTCTCTTAAAAGCTTTGAGTGAAAAAAAATGAATGGTCCACTGTTCTTCATTGTCAGATCAATAGTCTTATATTTTCTTGCAAACAAAGTGTTACATCAGTTATCCGTTAGCCTTTAGCTATTACAGGTTACATTCATATAAACAACTCAAATAAAGTGATCCGATCATAACAACTTGTGCATTACAAATGTTCTGTTACACCCCGCCTTAACTCCAGTTCAGTTTTACCCAACTCTAAAAGCTTCTCGACTCGAGTTTACAGACTATAGGCCAGAGTAACACCTCATTTGAAAGCTAAGACCTACAAAACTGATCGGAACTTTTTAAAGTATTTTTAGCGTGTTTGCGTAGTTTTTTTGTTGTGTTTTGGTCACTTTTTCATTCCATTTTAGTCACTTTTTGATGCTCTTTTGTAGCTTTGTGACGATATTACTGCGCGGACACCGAAGTACTCCAGGTGTTATTACGCCTCACAATGTAGTGCCCCATTTTATCCGCTTAGAAAATCCACATGTTTTATTTTGTGTATCTAGACTTGGATCGTGTAAAGGCTCACGTAACTGTATTTAAATAGGGAAAACGTGGAACAGCTTGCTAGCTTCTAACTTCACCCCAGTTTGGGGCTATACCTTTGCTGGGAGAGGCTAATCGCTAACAACTTTTACGTGACTGAGCGCACGCACAAAGACCAGACAGGTACGCATCAACTTGTCTAATCTAAAGGTGTGTATACACCTAACAGCACGGACCGCGCTGCTGCTTCTATTTTGACGCTTGAAAGGGTTGCAATCAGACACTCATATGTGTTCACCTCAGGCCGAGCCACTGCTGCGCAATACTATATAAAAAATAAAAAAAACTCTGCGCAGTTTCTGCCAAGCATTGATATGAATGAAAACGGTTTCCTGATTCTTTGTACTTTGGTGACAGTGGAATAGTTTAACTAGCCTACATTTCTCTGACACTTTCCTCTCTCCCTCTCAGATATTATTTCAATACGTGTGGGTTTGAGTGTGTAGTACCTGTCTGTCCAGCGATCATGTCACAGTAAAATCCCCTTTTAAACATGTTTGTAATCCTTGTTAAATGCGCCCACGTTCGTGTTTTCACAAGTTTATTGAAGCGTATGATTCCTCTGATCCGAATGCCTGGGCTTGGGAAAGGCATTCACTGACACTGACTCATCCCCCGCACATGTGCGCGCACTTACATTGACAATACACAGGAATCAACTGCCCCTGCAGTGTGAACCGCTTTTGGTGTGTAGGCACCTTAAGATAAGAACATATCTCAGTATGAAAAAACGTTGGCCTGTTCCTTTAAGTGATCCAGTCATAGTTTCTGTCCCAGCTTTGATTAGTTATGCTAGCATTTGCAGTTGCTACGTTTGGCGGAGGTTCAATTTAGTTGGTGAAAGTTGTGTTTAAAAAAATATTTTATATATTTGGAGCCAATACCAGATATAGTATTTTTTACCAGTATCGGCTCCGATATCGGATGCCAGTATCGATCGGTGCATCCCTATGTATCATATACATGGCCTGATGCGGTGTTTTTTAAATCTTAAAAGAGTTCTGGGAGTTTTTGGCTTCCAGTAAATTTCTGGGGGCCTCACTTGAAATAATCCTCACTTTTCAGACAGTTTCTCCCGTGCCTTGGTCTCAGGCCAAGAACAATTACAGTCAGTAGTTTGGGAGTTCCCTGCAGAAAGTTAAAAAAAACAACAACTGGTGAACCCTGGAATATTCCTGTCGGCTGTCCGGGCCCGTGGGTTCTTCAAATACTGAGACTGAGGTCCAGGCACTAAACTGCCCCAACTCTATATGACAGGCCCCAGGAAGCTAAAGCCTCCAGGTCGTTTACAGAAAACACTGCGATACTTATTGAATGAGCCGGAGTCGACTCGGCAGCTGTCCAGTCCCACTCTCCAGATGTGAAAACACACTGCTCGTATGGGCTTTCCCTCTCACTGAAATTAAACTATTATCAATCACAGAGAGAAAACACACAGCGGCGGTCGTAGTTAAAGCGTGTGAAATGGTCAGGTATGTTTTTGAAGGAGAGTGGAAGCGATTATTTCCAGATACAAAGCATAATTTAAAAGGAGTCAGAGTCAGAGTTTATTCACGAATGCCTTTGTTGGTTTTTCTACAATGCAAAAACTCAATAAAGCAGAGAACACTGACCAATAAAGGTTTGTGAACAATATGTTTCTTTCTTCAGCTACATCCAAATTTATTGGGATTTGTTCATAGGGATTTAATGTTAGAATTGAAAGTGAAGACAAATCCGCCATTTTATCAGTAAAAAGCAACATCCTGAGAGTTACATTGATACATTACTCAGCGGAACAGCAAGGAGCCCTCAAAGCTTGTCTACAAATCCTGTATACACAAAAATATGTATAGTTTGAAAGGAAATGCACATGTGTTTAAAGCTGCCCTCAGCTACTGTATAGAGCTGGATTGTTTTTTAACGTCAGTAGTGAACCCTTTCCTCCCTCAGCCACGCCCCTCACTTCTCACAAGCTGCCCTTATGATTCGTTCAAAGAGAGAAGGGAAGTATCATTAATCTTATGAGCAACACACATTTATCAGCAGAATAAATAGGATAGGTAACAAAGCAAACATTTGGATATTTATATTGATTTGCTAAACTGCAACTTTCATGTACGTCTGTGCTTTTTGGCATTAAGAACATTTATGTTCCATTTAGAACTAAATTTACAGAGCAGAGCTTTAATTTCGTGCCACCCTTGAATGCCCCATAGGCTTCTCTGTGCGTAGACATGACGGCTCCCTGTAGATATTGGATTATTTAACAAGTAACATGGACATTTCATGAGGATTTCAGCCACAGGTCGGTCAGATGTTTGTCTGTTCACTGTAAACTTCTGTCATATTGCTAAACTCTGTTAGCTGCTAACTGTTGCGATCTCTGCATGTGTTTGTGTTGACACGGTGTGAGGGCAGGTGAGGGGTGTGTTGGGATGAGGCGGAGGAGGTGTGGGCCTCGTCTCTGTGGGACAAAGTTATCATGCTGTTGAAGGTGGCAAAATGGAATAGCTTTAAAATTGCTACTTCAAATCAGTATTCAGCCTGCAGTAATAGCCATTTGTTATTTTAAGCTGTAAAACATGACAAAGTGAAGTGAGTTATTATTCGGAGGCAGTATTATCAGCAGGTGCAGCGTCAAACACTCACTAATGTTCTCTATCCTATCACTAACAGCGCGTCATCCAAATGCTGTAGAACAAACACAATTACCGCATTTACAGAGGATTTGGGACAAAATGCAGCGTTTGTCTTTCAAAGCCTTTTCTAAACTGCATTTAGACTTTCGGAAAGGCTGACACATCCTGAACCGCACAAGACAGAAAGCAAATAATGCCTGAAGTCAGTATTTTTCTTGTATGAAGATATTTTTAAAAGCTAACTCTGACGAAGCATTAGCATAATTTACTTTGGTGCAGAGCGGTAACTGCGGCCGAGGGATCACGTCAGCACAGAAGGAGCTCAAGCTGTTAAAACAAAGCCATGTAAATCAGACCCTGGTCCATCATCCCCGTGACTACTGCAGCCCGAGTGGGACAAAGCAAACACAGGCGACGCAATTTGAGTTTTTCACCAGTGACAGAGGCATTAACAGGTTAGTGTTATTTTGTAGAAAGCAACTTCTTACAGCTGCACCATATTGGGAAAATATCTAATTGCAATTTTTCTAGTATGTGATTCGACTTAGATTTATTCAAAAAACAAGGCTCAATCGCATTACTGAACATGTTTGTAGAGGTCTAAATTACAGGTTTGCAGGTCAAGAAACCTCAATAATTGCATTCTTCAAGTTGTGCCCATTAAAATTGCTATTTCACTTTGATTCCAAATAATTCTGCATTTCTGGGAACCTAAAATAATGGTTCGACAAAACTATTGCGCCACTCCCATTTAAATTAGTTGCAGCTCTCTCTAATATCTTAGGCATTCGCTGTTTCACTGTGATTGGACAAATTCAGCAAATCACAAAGGCTACTATTATTTTAGTGATTTATTGTGTTGTGAGGGTAACAAAATAACCTGTGTTACTTTGGTTTCATGGATAAACCTGTTCACACTGTAGTTTAGACCTCTACCTCTGAAACAAAAGAGTCTTGCATCAGTTTAGCAGCTCATATTTGTTTTCTCTAAGTGTCTCTTGTGCACTAAGAACTGAAAAATTAGACATGATGGTGAAGAAGAAGAAGAAGAAGAAGAAGAAGAAGAAGAAAAGAAAAAGGAGAAAAAGAAGAAAAAGAAGAAAAAGAAGAAAAAAGAAGAAAAAGAAAAAGAAAAAGAAGAAGAAAAGAAAAAGGAGAAAAAGAAGAAAAGAAAAAAGAAGAAAAACAAGAAAAAGAAGAAGAGGAAGAAGGAGGAGGTTACTTTCCAAAATGGAGGAGTGTTTATCTAGCAGGATCAGTGCAGCAGGTGTAGTCCATGGACACAATCTACGTCAGACGCCCATAAACACGGCAGCGTAACCCGGGACGACCGATACAATCTGTGTTACTGTTGTCCGGGTTTATGCGTCCACTGTCGCCATGGAGACAGGGATTTCCTCAGGACCAAGAGCCAGAAACGACCATTCAGGGTTTTTGTTTATTACAGTATGGCAGGGCAACAATTATAAACAGAGACCATTCCCAAACTCAGTGGCAAACTCAACGCACAATACCATCCAGTAAAACAGAAAATGAGTGCAATAGTGTGCAACAATTGTGCAACAGGAAGAGATAATCAGGGAGGCTTCAGGGCCAGAATGCATCATAGCTCAGTCAGTAAAACATTTCTAATTCGTGCACACTTCTCCCGTCTTTAGCCGCTGCTGTCTCCCAGAAAGGAAATGACCATATTTGGCTTGTAGCGTGATCTCGGTCGCCTTTCATGTTACACCCAGGTACTAAATGTGTCAATATTTGCGAATGATTAAGCGTGGGAAAACGACCGGTACGCCGCGATGTTGCTTCTTCCGGTGACAAAAAATAAGCATAGCAAAAGTTATGTCTCTTTTCCCCCCAACTCAGACATTAAAACTAAGCTGTTAATGGCCCAATACATGATTTTTCTTTTTACTATAAAAAATGTAAGAGGAAGCCACTAAATTAAAATGTCAGTTGTGTTCCAAACTCATTTCCCAAATTTCCTGACATATTTGTAACATCCCAATTCATCACGGGGATGAGTTCATAGGCACTTTTCACATCTTGCAGGTTCACTTTTCATGGTAATTGTCACAGAAATGCTAGAAAACCCACCAGTAAGTTCATGAAATAGAAACAAATTATTTATAATTAGATGCACAGTGTCTGAGTTTGACAAGGCTTTTTTCCCCTTTCCACTACTAGAAAATTAAAAAAAAAAAATCAGGTATGGTGCCTTTAAAGTGCATGTGATACATTAGACACAATTTTTTGCTAAAACATAGTTAACACAATTATATTTAAGATTTTCCTAAAAGTTTTACCCAGCTTTCTTTAGCTTGACCATTTTTGTGATGTTTATAGTTTCACTTCCTTATTGGACACTGACAGGAAGTGACATAAAAAGAGGCAAACAATATTAAACTGTTGTCGTGCCAACCATGTTAAGTCAATATGTTTGTTAAGTGGTGACGTCACAGCTCTACTTCCGGGTCCGCAGATGTGCGAGAAACTACAAAAAACTCTTTAATACCACAATAAATATTTCTGAAACTCAACAGAGAGTTACTGAACATACTTGTTTATCCGGCCCATTAGCCAAAAATGCTGTACCTACTACTATAAAAGTAATATTTACCAAAATCTGTACTTCCGGGTTAGCGGCGAAAAATGCTAACGGCGCAGCAGCTATGCTAACCCAGGAAGTAGCGACTTTAGTAAATTATACTTTTTTAGCAGTACTGTAGGTGCGGCATTTTTGGCTAATGAGTCTTAGAAATAAGTAGCTTCAGTAACTCTCTGTTGAGTTTCAGAAATATTGATGGTTGTTTTTACGAGATTTTTATGTTTTTTTCTCGCACATTTGCCCGTCTGCCAGGACCCGGAAGCAGAAGTCGTGACGTCACACTGAACAAACGTATGGGAAATGAGTCAAACTGCTGCAGCTTAACAATTGAAATAGAAATAACTTTTTCTGTCCAGGATCTCATCATTCAAACACTGCTTCATTGAAATAAAATTATAATTATGACTTACAACAGATGTTATCCATCTGAATAAGTCTTCAAAGGCTTTTCAAAAGCATTAAATCCGGTCATATGCACTTCAAAGGATTTATCAAGCTAACAAAATCTCAACACTGAATACTGCGTGAAAAATCAATGTTTGCTAAAAAGCATCTGTGATCTTAATGCCTGAAGAGGGTTCTCCCACTGTGACATGTTTGTGCTCCACATCATGTATATGGTGCAGATAAAATAAAATAAAAGAAATGCAATGAAAACGTATTATACAACCAAAGAGATTTCTGTTCAAGTTGTCTGAGAGATTTTCCCTCCCCATTTCCCCATGTTTTTAATGCTTTTCAGAAATGTAGTTATTAATGTGTCCCATTCAGTTTTGTCCAATCAGAAATAAATGATCACAACATGGGAGTTCCAAAGTCTTACATTCCTGTTGCACACTTTGTCAGTGGACCGTGCGCCTCTCTGCCCTGACCCGCACGCTCCTCCGTCGGAAATGTGCCGCGAGTGTTTAGTTCATTCCGAAAAAACATGAAACGATTTCTACTTTTCAAACAAAGTATGAGGTTTCAAACAGAGGAGCTGGATGGAAACACAATTATAGGAGCGGACCGGGAATCTAAACAAATGCTGTTGGGGTTTTGGCAGCGCTTTGAGGCAGGGCTACCCTTCTCCACCGCCCACGCTCTCACTGCGGGGGAAACACCACGAGAACAAGCGCGCTCACGTGGGCCGCACCGCAAGCGCCGGGCGAAGGCTGTGAAACGCCAGAGAGGGAGCGAGATTTATTGGAATTTGGGCTGGAAAACAGTTCATCAAAGTCAAATTAAAGACCGAAGGATTTATGAGTGCGATCGTTAAGTAGTTTCTCAGAACGGGAGCTGCACGAGAGGCGAAGTTTACAGGCAGTGGGAAATGTAGAAATGTTGCCTTTGTTAATTTTGCGCATCAGAAAACGTCACTACTGTTGTTACGCGTCGTGCAATCAGTCACAGCCAGAAGCCTTTTTGTTGATTTTAACATTCCTATATGTTATCAGCCCATTTAGCAGCACTGTAGCCATGAGGTATTTCATATTTTTAGTATAATGTTTACTCTCGCAGTGATTTAAGTAGGTGTGTTATAATGCTGCTATAGAGAACGTTGGCACTTACATCATTTATAGTCTAAGCCAAACCTTCCATGTTGCAGAAACAAATGATAACAAAATTTACACCTCAACTTCAGCTGTTGTGACATCACCTGCATACATTTTATTCTTAATCATAGTTTAATGATGTGGCATTTGTGCTCTTTTTGTTAATTATAGCACACATTTCTATCTGTATTCACTTTTCCAAGGGTAAAAATCAGTCATGTTGTAAGTTTCGGTAATTAAAATCAAAAGGATTGCCTCTCAGCAATTTAGTCTGGGATAACATGAGCCAGTTTCTGAACGGCTCTTTGAACTGATTCCAAAGATTCGGCTTCCAAAAAAGAGCCATGAATCACATCACTAAACGTTTTATACCTGTGAAGTGGCATATATCATGTAGCAAAGTTGAAAAACAAAAAGTAAGTGCCTATGTTCAATCTAAGATGAAGACGATGTCCAAATACTGAAGGTTGCGTTCTCCACATTCTACAATGTCATCATTGCAGTTGGAGCAGGGGCATCTCAAGGGGAGAGACACAGTAAAATCTATAACTATTTTCCCTGATCATTATTTGGCAGTGATTGGATTCACAAACCTGCCACATTCATTTAATGCTGAAAGTTCTTTCATGTGACCAACATCAAGCACCTCATTTTGGATACTGTCACCCTATTGGGCATGTTTACGAGATTGTCATTGACCTTAGTTCATATGTGCTGAGAGATAAGACTTCGAACTTTGTGACAGTTTTTGTTTCATGTTGATAGGTCCAGCCTTTACAGAAATATTAACCTGTTACCTGCCATCTGAGGGTTAGGGTTAGGTTTAGGGTTAGGGTTAGCAATTACGCATATCCAAATCTCAAAGCGCAAGACCTTCTAATTTCTAAAACTACGTGTGAGATCTGTGTGAGTGAAACACAGCTTACATGACATTTGCCGTTCCTAACCCTATTGATAACCCTAGGAATAACAAAAAAGTTTTGTTCAAATACTAGGTATTTGTATAGGTATTTGAACAAAACGTTTTTGTTATACCTAGTGTCTTTCATTAAGAACCTTCTAGACCATTTGAAAATAAGACATAATGATTGTAAAAAAAAAGAAAAAAAAGAACCTAACCCCAACCCCAACCCCAACCCCCTAATTAGGGAGGACGAAAGTATCAGGTTAACCATAAACCAAGTCCAAAATTCAGCATTTTGATGGTTATCATGGTTACCAGTACAGTAGGTTTTTTAGACTGTTGTGACGTCGTATGAACTGGGACCAGCTCTGTCCCTTACAGTATGTACAGTACAGTATGTCAGCCAGGAGACACTTGTGAGAGTGTTTGTCTTATTTTCATCCTGTGCCCGTTTACAAATGACAGAATATGTCAAACCAAGGTAAAACTACTGAACCAAAGAATTGTGTTAACACACGTCAAGAAATGGCCTTTTCTAAGTCTTCTTGGTACATAAATTGCAATAATCTGTGAAATTTACAGTTATCCTTGTCCACATAGTTCAAATATTTTCACTTTGCAATCTCGCTGTGATAAAATACCAACACGAGCTACTTGTACACATCCTTCGCAGCCTATTGATTTCTCCGAGTTGCTATTTTTACTGCGCAGCTGTGAGGAGCCCATTGTAGCCCGCTGAGAGGTTGATGCAGAGATGGCAGGGCAGAAGGAAAGTTTGTGTGTTCTCACTGCGAGTGTGAGCACGGGACAGTGTTTCCATGGGACGTCCCAGGAATCTGCGCCCGGTGCCAAAACTCGGGGAACCCCTCAGAAAAACGAGAGGAGAGGGAGAGAGGCGGACGAGCGGCACGGTCCAAGAGACGGATGGGTTTTATGTGGAGTAAACTGAAGCGTGTATTGATTTATAAAGTGGAGGTAATGTTAGATGAGGCCAGAGGAGCGATAATGGGTCAAGAGCATTAGCAGCGATAACAACAGCAGAGGTGTTGGCAGATTGGGCTGGGGATCGGGCCGGTTGAAAATAGGAAACTGCAAAAATGTCTTCATAAAAAAGTGTGTTTTGTTTAAGGCGAGACACTGCAGGTGAATAGGGGGGAAAAGTACATTTAGAGACATCAATTTGAAACTTTTACTGCAGATTACTTTTTTTTTTTTTAAAGGCTATATTTTCAGCGATGTGTGGAACAAAAACCTCATTTTGAGTAAATAGGCCCTAAAGTTTTGCACATGCTCAAGTATATTTCCCCCGTCTTAAGAGGCGAGTGTCTCCCAGAACGGAAATGATCAAGTCTGGATTACAGCGCACAAAAACATGTCAGTATTAGTGAATGAATAAGCGTGGGGAAACCGGTCGTTCCGGCGCGATGTTGTAGTCACTTCCTGGATATCTCCGGCTCACTAGTGGACAAAATGTCATAAATAAGCACTGCACAGGTTAAGTTTTGTCTTTATTATACTCAGATGTTAAAGTGGACATACGCAAAATAAACTTTCTTCAGGTTTAAACCATGTTTTAATGTTATTCCCTCGTCAGATGTGAAGTAGTGTTTCACAACATTCATGCGTTTTTTAATAATCCTCGGATAAAGCTGTTAAATGTAGCTGTTTCTTCTTCTACAGTGTCAGCGCCTCGCTCTGTACTTCCTGATTACAATCGCGTCATTGTTCAAACCCAAAGACTATTTCTTCTTTATTTGAACATGTGAGCAACACAAGGCACCTTTACAAAATTTTAGACATAAAGGCTGTTACAATTAAAAAGACAAACGCAAACTTGTCAGATCTGTTGAACAAAGCCAAAAATATACAAGTGCACATGTCCAAAAAGGAGTGAGGAGAAGTTAAACTTATTTAACCCCACCCCCTGTTCCAAACACAGTTAATAACATACATTTCCTGTTCCTATATAGAGTTTATCAAAACTCAAAAGAGAATAAATAAATAGTAATAACAAGATTTTTTTTTTTTGTGTGAAAATGAAAAGGAAGGCACACACATGAGACGACCTCCACATTTTTAAAGAGGGGGTATTATGCTTTTTTCAATCACATAGCACCAGTCTATAGCATACTACAATGATGACGTAACCTTCTGTTGGTCTGTATATGCAGTAAATTAAAATAACTGCCTTGAATAAAATTGCTCTCTCAAAATGGCTGTACTGAACGTCTTGAAATAGGCCACTGTCTCTTTAAGAAGCTTTCCGACACGCCCCCTTCAGCACACTGCTGTGGCATCTAAACAACACTACTGTGCGGGGAGGGGGCTCTGCTGAGCTGAGGAGCAGTGGTTGGTGGCTTGGCTGGTGACAAAAGGTCCAGAGGCGTCTCCAGGAGGTGGGGCGTTCCTAGGAGGACTGAGGCATAGCTACACCTAAAATGGCTGCCGTCTAAGTTTTTACTGATTACTCAAAAATATGTGAATGAGCCAAGGCAACACTCCAGGCATGTGTTTAATGAGGGAATGACATAATAACATGATATAAAGCTTGAAAAAGTCGATTTTACATAATACCCCCCTTTAAAGCCCATAATCCAACATTATGGATTCTGAGCCGTTTTGTGCTCGAAGTGAGTTTATCACGCACGGCTGGAGCTGCTCACATGCCGTACGTCCAACATGGAAGCTTTTTTCGCCTGCATTTCATTGTTACTATTTAATTCTTATAGACACATTTTCAAATTATAAAACGTAAAATATCAAAGTTGAGGCACCCAAAATTATTATTAAAGGAACAAGCCACCATTTTTAAATACTTAGATGTGTTCTTACCTTAGCTTCGACGTCCGCGCAGTAACGTCGAAGTGCTCCTAAGGTGTTGCAATATAGTTCCCCTTTTTATTCGCTTAGAAAATCGACATGTTTAATTTTGGGTGACTATACTTGGATCGTGTAACTACTCCTATATATATATATAGGGAAAACATGGAAGAGCTTGGTCGCCTCTAACTTCACCCCCGTTTGGCCCCATAGAGGAGAGGAGGAGAGGCTAAATGCTAACAACACCTTTTGCGTGACTGAGCGCACGCGTAAAGAGCAGACGGTTACGCATCAACTCGTCTAAGCTCAGGTAAGACCATATCTCAGTATGGAAAAACGGTGGCCTGTTCCTTTATAGCTTAACTAGCTAAAAATCTCAACATTGACCATTGCGTGAATTTTTCGTAGTAGTCATAGTAATGATTTCACCTGCAGTGTCTCACCTTAATTCGGTAACCTGCTTAGTGATAGACCCTCCCAGCTGATTTAAGTTGGGTGGAGCCTTTCTGTGTAGATTTAGCATATTAGCATGCTCCGGTCTCACCCGTCAACTCGAAACATGCACTATAGGCTACAACCTTCAGCTGTTGTAGGACGATCAACTGTGGCCACTTTTTCTTTGGTCTAAAACCCCAAATTGATTTCCATTAATTGCAAAATGCACACATAATAAAGTGTTGAAAGTTATGAACCAAAAACTGCTATATTACAGTAAGAAAATCTATATTCGCTCTTAAAAAGTTTCATGATTGTTTTCCATTGTCTTGGTAATAATATATTTATGTACACATGTGTAATAATATAATGGCACTTTAGACCCAAAGAGGAAGAGACTTAGATTAATCAAATGCTTGAGGAAATAGGAAACACATTCACTTATTGTTCAGTGTAAACAGCGCAGCGCTGGAGGGGGCCGCTGTATCCCTCACTTCCTCTCCTCAGGTGGGACAGCGCTCCGTCTCCAGCCTGGGCCCGTTTTTCACCCGCGCTGCACGTGTTGGCGCGGCTCACGTTTCTCGGTGGAAGCTAATCAGTGAAATTGCTGTTTGCAAAACCCTCTTCAGCACCGACATCTGGGAGCAGTCGCCTGTCGCCCGCCCCGAAAACCCCAAACACTGCGCCGGCGATCCGTCCCGCGCCCGACCGACTCGACGGGCCGATGGAAACTCGAGCAAACGCGACTTGGTTTTAGGGATACGGCCGCGCGCGTTAATGCGGACCACATGTGTGCGCTTGGCAGGACGAGGGAGAGGGGAGGGGAGGCGGGGGAGAGAGAGGAGAGTGCAGGGATGTCTCCAAATACACACGGATAAAAAGGATTTGAATCCAGAATAACAATCTTAATCTGATATTAGGGCTACACAATATGCCGAATTCAAGAGTGTGAACACATTATTGTTGTTTCTTTAAATTTAAATGGTTTACAAAAAGAAAAATAAGCTAAATCAGGATCACAACAAACCGTAACAACAAAAAATGTGATGAAAGGCCTCAGTGGTTTTCCTACTATTGTGATGATTTGGCGATACAGTATATTGTGCAAGTCTGGACAAGTTTATAATTTACTTACAGTATAAGACCTAGAAGATCATTAAGCTTAATTCAAGATATCTCTGACTAGCTTTAGCATGTCATTCTTTAGTAATGTTATGTCATTTTAATCCGTTGTCTAAATCAATTCACAGTAACCTACAGTGAGGGGTCTTTACCCGGTGAGCTACTTTTACATAAACCATCACAGAGCAACGTTTGCTGCGAAGACACTCAAGGAACTATGGGACAGGAGAGTTCACCCCGGAGAAGGCAATTCAACAAAATTTTACTTTATTTACCTAAACATTTTGCAGATTCTGCTCAAAATGTTCAGAACAAAAAGAAAACGCGTCTAAAACTTAACTTTTTGAGCACGTGAAGAAATGCAGAAAGCCTTTGGTGAGTTATCAACACACAGCTGGAGAGTTACTGGTTTGAAATACCTCATCTACAGAAACTAGAAAAGTGGAGGACCTAAAGCTTAGACTATGCCTGCCCTTTGTTATGGCACTGAATATGAACCATAAACCAAACATTCAACTGGGGGCATTTAAGAGGTTTAACTGTTTCCCTCACCTTTATTTATGCTTGAACCCTTAATACTAGCCCTGTCTCTCTATAAAGTGTTGTTTTCTGAGGCTTTAATCTTGTAGTAAAGTTTAATAATTAATACTAATTAGTAGCAGTAAAATGTAATGTGTGCCAATTCAACAAGAAGCCTGAGGGCCACCAAACATTGGGCCGCACTTTGGACACATTTTTTTTTATCATATTACATTATGTACCCACTAACTACTAATACATATGATTTTCATTGTGTATGTACTACATAGGTACAAGTCATTACAGATTAGGAGATTACATTGTGCTAAATTTAGTTAAGTACAATGTATCAAGGTAGTGTAAAGTAAAGGGTAACCATTTGATGTTTATCTTTTTAAGTGCCATATATTTTTGTTTTTAATCCACTCACAACACAACAAAATAATTGAATACAAACTTCATCTTCAAAGTTCAGGATGAATGTTCTGCTGCATGTGCTGCATGAGAGCTCGCCTTGTGGTTAAACCACAGTGAATATCTCTCCCTTTCATTCCACACAGTCCTTTCTAGCGTCTAATCCCATACTGCATTTTTGAGGAGAATTGTTTTTATAGAGTACAAAACCACTTAAGATCCAAATGAAACAATTAAACAAGTCGAGAGAAGCTTTTTGGAATAAAGGAAAGAAACATCCTCAATGCGAAAACATAACACAAATATCCGCATTAAAGAAGTTATAGCTCATACTACCTACAAATAAATAGCAGCACTGTGGCTCATTTTGCCGTGCACACAGCTCTTCTTTACCTTGGGCTTTCTCCACAAACAGGACCTTGGAGTCGGGCTGGAAGTTGTGCCCCTCGAGGACCATGGGGTGTCCTCCGGAGGCGGACACGTCTCCAGACTCTGTTTATCCACCAGCGGCAGCTCCTGGGCCGATCTCTGAGCTGAGGGAGGGGGGCGGGACAGAGAGAGGAGAGGGTTACACCCACCCACCAGGCAAACCGGAGCATCCAGAGACGGGACGAGGCAGAGATACTCGGTAAAACACACGACTATGATGCGTTTAGGCAGCGTTATGAGGGCTTTTGGAAATCGTGACTGCTCATTTTGGGAATACACAAAGACAAATCAAGTTTTTATGATAAATGTTTACTGTAAAATGTGGACACTTTTATAGAGTGCCTGGATTGATTGGTTAAAAATACAATTTCTAATCCTTAATAGTTCAACCCTCAGGCTATTGGCACTGTTTTTGGGTTTGAGAGGTACATTTTTTGTTGCAACTTTAAGGTTTTTAATGCTAGCGTGATGAAAGGTTGGCACTTTGAGATGTTTAAAAGAATCAGAAGCAAAATTGAAAAACAATATTTGGTCACACTGTTCCTCTTGAAGCCTCTTTTGTACCCATTGACTTCCATTATAATCACTTCTATTTACTCTGCTGCCATTACTATGTGAGATTCTCGTGATCGCTTTTGAAATGTTACTCAGAGGCAAAAAAAATGTGTGGGAGGCCGTGTTGGGCAAGTTCCTTTAAACCTGTGATATATTTTATATTAGTAGTACATAAAAATATGTAGCGGAGTCGCACTACTTTGAGTTACTTTTGGCAAAATATAAACAGAAAATAGTGATAATGCCACCGAGCAAAAGTGCAGTCAAAGATTTCCTTTTCCTTCACTTTCCCCCATTCTCTCGTGTTTTGTTTTGGCGACATTACCTACTGCAGATCTTATACACCAGTGTCCAACTGGATTCGGTGCCGCATTTTATTTGGGGGAGTTTGCCAATTTTTTGTTCGTGAATCAATACAAACCCTTTAAACTCTTTCCCCCGGCTTAACCGAGCACATTTTCTCCAGTTCAGCTTCACCCAAATCTAAAAGCTTACAGCCAGAATAATGCCTCCATTTAAAAGCTACACAATTGATCTAAACTGATCTTTTTCCTCGCACTGTTGTGTTACTTTTTAAAATCATCATTCTTCTTCGTTTTTGTCATTTTTCTGTTGCTTTGTTGTCAATTTTTCATCACCTTTTTGTTGCGTTTGTCACATTTTGTATTTTTTTAGTAATATGTTATATTCCTTAGTTACTGATAAAAGTAATATGTTTTTGTAACATGTTCCTTTTGTAATACGTTAACACCAACACTGCTCATTTCTCATATAATCTAATGTGAATCCAGTATTTGCTGTAAGTCACAGATGTGGTATAAATAATGTTTCCTTGACTTAGACCTGGCATTTAAAGGGTTTAAAGTGGTATTTTTTATTGTGTTGTGGGGTCTGTATGATTAAGGCAGATGTTAATTATCACAAAATAACAAAAACTTCTTCTTCGTGATTATTATTGATCAATAGAACTAGTGCTGAACAAAGTGGCCAATAAATTAATGACTTATTGTGATTCATTTCTCATATTGATACATTTCATTTCACAGTAAAAATAAATACATGTAGCTGATTCATGAACTTTGAGCTTTTATACAAACCTCAGCTCAAACAAAAACAAATGATTTCGCCCAGTATCATTTACACACAAAAAGCTTCCATTGTCTCATCCAAACTCCAAAACTAGTTGTTTCTGCCAAAGAAATGGCTGTAAACCCGACAATGATAAAGTCCTGGGACGATTTTGAGGTGGACCAAGGACTTACTGAGTACTTTTCTTATTGAGTAAACTTATTTTGCGGTAACTGAAGTTTGTGACATAGATGTACTGCAGAGGTCTTTTATTTCGAAGTCCGTTTGATGCAATCCCTCGTCCTCCTCTGGCTTCAGTCCAGCCCGGGACGCTCCTCTGCTCTGAGGGGTGCAGCTCAGGGGACCGCGAGACCCGGGCCAAAGACCATATTTTGATTTCACTGAACCATTTTTTTAACTGGAAGCTAAAAAGCCGTTTTATTTCGAGGCGGACGGAGATTTATGAACACAGCTCTGAGTCCCTGCGGTGGCTCACCTTCTGGCAACGCTCCGTACTTTGTAAACTTGTATTTTTTCGTTGGAACAATCTATAACTGTCAGGAGAGATTTGCTCAACTGTGAATACTTGGATGTGAAGGCGCGTTTTGCAGAAGCTTGTTAATGTTGACTCAAACCCAACATAACGAGAAGCCCAACCATTTCTTTCATGCATATAATACAGAGAGTCGGTGTTGTTTCATCAACGAGGACTGTAACCATGTCATTATGTTGACGCACATTTTTTTAAAGATTTTTTAAACTGTTGATAAAACATCTGGAGACGATGATCAGAGGACGAGGAGGAGTGCAGCCGCTTTTGGGAAAAGTCATGTTCATGAACATGTGCTTTGTTTGGTCGCATTAATGCAATTACGGCAAGATGACGCCTGTCTAACGATGCGTTTGGAGCAGGACTGTCCTTGCGCCAGGCACAAGATCCGGCCCTAGAACTAAGAGGGCTGCCAAAAACAACACTGCATAGAGTTCTCACATTCATACAGTCTGCACAAAGTGTTGCAATTAAGATTAGAATTACAATTTATGTTTTAAAATCAACAATCACTGGACCATAATGAACATGTCCAGGAGCAAGGGGTAGGTGCAAACAAGGTTCTGCCTACTCCTTTTGAGCATCATATCCACGCTATTTATTTAATTATTTACTTATTCACCTACGACTGTATCTCTTTGGCTTTGTTTACTGTACTAAACTCTGTATATATGTAGAACTTTGTGGAACGCAGATGCTCAAATAAAAAAGATGAATTGAACTGAAATTAAATTGAATTGAGCATTAAAGCAGTACTAAGTAACTCAGGTCCTAGAGGCCATAAGCGTCACTGCAGGTGTCGTAGCATGTGGCGTTTTTACTCATTAATTGTCCGTGAGAGTAAATACTACGCTGACAGAAAAGACAAAGGGAGAGAGGGATATTGTTCATCCAATTACACAATGGAAATATTTTTTTTACTCAAACTTGGCTGCAAATACTGTTTAAGTGGCGCTATCCCGCAGTTAGCTTTGCCCGTTAGCCTGTTAGCTTCTTCTTCGTTATTCCATTAGTGTGTATTGGTGGCTCCGACCCGGTGGCAGTCAAGTTGCAATTGTGGTTTTCTGGACAGAGACACCAGGGGAGATGAAAGACCCCCAAATCATCCCATTAACACTTGTATTACCCCCAGAGGGACTACGAAGAGGATTTATTAAGGTAAACAAGTTACTTAATGCTGCTTTAACATTAGACAGAAGAAAGAAACATGAGCCGCTAAAGATGCTTTTTAGGAAATGTTTGTAGAGGTCTAAACTACAGGGTCAGCAGGTTTTATACATAAGACCTCATGGAGAATTTATATTATGAGATGATGATTTTCTGGCAGCTCATTTTGCAGACCCACAGTGTTATTTAGTCAGTAGTTAGTAAACTATTTGCTAACAATACTCAAACAAGGCAAAACCCCCAACCAAAAAAGGCTGAAACATACCAGGCAGAGCTGAATAGAGACTAACACGGGCCTAATAGCGCACCCACGGCTCTATTTTCTCGCATTAAATCCCTGTAATTGGGCAGTTTGTATCTCTGCGCCTCAGTCACTCAGACAGCGGTGGATACTGGTCGTAAACTGCTGCTCGCTGGCGGCGTGTCAGGCCCCAAAACAATGGAGTACTTGAGGAGGCTACGCTCATGGTTTAACAACGGCCTTTCATTTAGCTCAGCAGACTTCATCTCAGAGCCACATCCACAAATGGGACAGAAGGAGGAGAGTGTCCCGGGACGATACACGGACAGAGACATGATGATGTAGCTAAGAACTGACATGGCTGCGATTTGTTTTAATGTCATTTCAACTTTAGTAATGCGTTCAACCTCATAACTCCCGCCTGAACCGAACACATTTTCTCCAGTTCAGCTTTACCCAAATTCTGGGGGGAAAAAAGTGTCAAAATAGCGACAAAAAAAACGAGACAGAAATGCAACAAAAAACGCGACATTAAAGTGACAAAAAAGCTATGAAAAGGTGACGACAAAAGCACGGCAAAAATGTGAAGAAAACGCAACAAAACAGAGACAAATAAAGCAACAAAAGAACAATAAGAACGTGACAAATAATGTGAAGAAAAAGTAAAAAAAAGTGACACGGCAACAACGTGAGGAAAAAGATCAGTTTAAATCAGTTCAAATGAGGTGTTACACTGGCCTATAGTCAAGAAGCTTTTAGATTTGGGTAAAGCTGAACTGGAGAAAATGCACTCGGTTAAGGTGGGGGTTAACAGGTTAAGTAAGGTGTTTTTTCTGGAGTCCGCCATTGCTGTAGTACCGCCATATAGCCGTTAGTGCCCCATTGGAATGCATTGCACTTTAGACACGTTAAAAACAACTTTAATGCCCGGTGCCTAATTTTTGGAACTGTCTACAGCTAGATATTCCTCCTGTGATTACACTGGGTTAGACACAATCAGAGGCACCGGGCTGGTTATCGTAGGATACATTTTAGAAATCTCGTACTTAATGAGGGTCGGACTGTTAGCATTGGAGCTGCGCGAGCTACACGTCACACAAGGGCCGAGTCTACAGTGAAGATCCCGCCCTTATGCCCTTATTAGGAACATGCTTCGTCAGAGCTGGGGAGGAGGAGCCTGTAAATCTGCCATGATTTCCCCCTCGAACGTGGTCATTATGGTAAACGGGGAGGAGTGAGTAATGACGGTCTATTATTAATATGTTTATGGCTACAACCAGTTTAGACATAATCAAGTCAAATTTTGCCCTATGTTAAACCAATTTTAGTCATAACATATTTGGAACTTTAGCCATTACCGACTTAATAATGGCATCTGATTTTTTGTGTACTATTGTAAAAATAATACATTTTAAAGGACAAATTTAAGTAAAAAATAACATTCTCAGGTCCTGGTGTCAACATCCTTTGACTTATATCATTTTATGGATCAATCACTTTATAAACAAATATGGACATTTTATCCTGACCAAATAAATATCCTTTTATAATGCGCCTCCTTAGATTCTAGTTATGAGTTATTCACATATTCTCTTTCCTGGATCTATTCTGTAACACTATATAACAGTTTAGTAGATTTTGGTGCATTTTTAGGTTTTTATGAGCAAAACTTAAATATCTCAGAACGTAGATAGAACCTCAAGGGGACGAAAGTTGGAAAAGTGTGAATGAGAGTAAGTTCGTATTACAGTATATCACGTGTGTCATTGAGACTTACAGCACTCAATGGGGTTGGAAGACGCCTGCAGAGACACCATGCGGCCCGAGCTCTGGGTGATGTGGACTCTGAACACCATCCTCACCCTGGTGTTCTTCCTCCCGATGTCCGTCTCCCCTTTACGCAGCTCGATGTCGGAGTTACGCAGCTTCAGGATCCCGGCGCAGTCGATTCTGGACGAACAAAACAAGACAAGAAACATTTACTACAGAATGCACAACCTCGTAGGATAAGGCTCAGTGACCAAGTTCAAGTACTTTAGTATACTGTATATATTTAAGTGTAAGGACTCTCTCATTTGGACTGTATCAACATCGCTCTTACTTCTATGTGAGCGCTTTCTGTCTTCTCCATTTTCTCCACTGGCACAGATCTCGCACTGCATTCCTCAGCTCCAGTAAAAGTCAGCTCTTCTCACTCCCTCACATTCCTGTATCAGGCCCAGCTCTGGACCCGACGCAGGTGATGGACCCAAAGAACCAACGGCATGGCTCTAACCCAAGCACCATACTTTAGTCAGGCTTTTTAAACTGCTTCTGGACACCTTAGCCTTGGTATATTATGTCAGCCTGACCAGACAGACTCTACTCTTTCCTCTTCGCAACCGTAGTCTAGAAATAAGAATTTGCTTGAAATAAGTAAATTATTTCCTTCATTTGAGTCAACAATCTGTCCATGAGGAAATGTTCTTTTTTCTCCAAGTTTCTCCAGAAAAAATATCTCATTGCACTCAAAATCATACACAAGAAAATCTTTATTTACTACTATTTTTAAATGATTTTTTGCTGTGTGAGACCTGGTGTTATCTTCGCGAGTTGTGATGTGCGTGATTGAAAGATTGCTAAATGAAAAAAGGAGACATTTTTACAAATAAACTACCTAACTCGATCCCCCTGCCCTCCTGATTGGACCTGAAACCTCCTTCTCATTCCCAGTGCTTCCCAGCAAAGCTGCTCTCATCGATTTGTTGCTGAGATCAGCAAAGGGAGGGAGTTGAGACCGACACATTTCTACTTCTGAGACACTGAAGAGGCACCAAGAGCCCCCTACACCAGCAGCTCAGTGGAGGCGTCACAAGAGGCGCTACAGGAAACAAAAAAGGGACAAACGGGGAGGTATCCGGGCAAGACTCACAGCTAAGCTACACATGCTAAGCTCTTCCCAGAAGATGGTGAAAGACGTGGAGCGGAGGGAACTGCGCAGGAGGAAGAGGAAAGAGGAGGTAGAGGAGCTGATCAGTGCAGGACACCATGCTCTGAAACAGGGACAAACCCAGGAGGCGCTGCACCGTTTCAGAGGATCAGAGGAGACTGAAGGCAGCCAGGTTTCCTCCGGGTGCTATGGTTTCCACTAGCTCCAAAAACATGCTGGTTAGGTTGACCCACAATGGAGGCGCGATCAGTCGCAGCGGCTCAGGACTAACACCGGAACACAATTTCATTGTACGGCTGTACAATGACAAATAAAGCACTTACTAACTTACTTAAAACTTATAAAACTTATATTTATATTTAATTGAATTACTCAACCTCAAAATGCAGGCCCAGAAGATCAACTTAATGGATTCTATTAAATTTGTAAACAGCCTGTCACTTTTACCATTAAGAAACACAACATGGCAGCTTTACCGAGTGCCAAGACATAAAATAAAATTACTAATAAAAGTCACACAGAGACTGAGAGGGGGCCAGGATCAGGACAAGTTTGGTGAAGGTTTCCAGACTGTAAAATTCCGATAAACTTGATAGAACTGTCCATGTGTGATTTGTGGGCAGTGTTTTGAGTATAGAAGATAGATAAAGACTACATTTTCATGATTACAGAAACAAATTTGTCAACAGAAAATACGGCAGCAGCTCCAGCTTTTCTTGAACGAATAGCAACATTCACTTATGCTACTCTCCTCCTGACAATCCCAGTCAAAAATACAGCGTCTGTGGAAACTAACACACAAACACATCTCATTTTAACCTATTAAGTATCTAAACTCTGCTCGTGGCTGGCATCTCTCAGCCCATCTGTGTACAGGACGTTTGCGGAGCGTGTGAGGGGAGCGTGAGCCGCCCGAGGTCCCGCTAACACAAAGCTTATGTGTTATATCCATTAAAGCAGAGAAAGTGCTGATCCAAGCAGGACTACCCCAGACAGTGTCCCGGGACGGTGCGAGCTCCTGGGGTAATCTGATCTCACTCTGAGGCTTATAAAACCTCACAGCGGATCCTGGGCCAACGCTCAGAAAAACCCAAACAGCTCTATACGGCCTTCTGCAGCGGGGGAGACAGGGAGGAGAGGGGGAGCTCGCTAATGTCCCAATAGAGACTCACAGCTCGAAAGAGAGGTTAACTCTTTAGACCGGCTGTCTGAAGAAGATTTAAATGGCTCATATCCATTCCTTTTATATTACTCAAAGTTTGGGACTGCCACAGTACTGTACTTCAGTGGAGTTTTTGAGGATCTGGTCTTTACTAGAGTAGTATTTACAGAGAGAACTTACTTCTTTTACTACATTTGAAAGATGAATAAAACCCTTTCTACCACTACATTTCTATAAGGGCTCCAAAGTAGAAAGTAAAATTTGGCTGCCCCATTTAAAACCCTTATGATGAACACTCCAGTACAGCAGGTGGCGCTGTGCAGACATACAGTCAATGTCACTGGCATTCCTGCAATACCACCCCTGACGCAATGATTTGCCTTGTGTACGAAATGCACGGTATAAATAAAGTTGCCTTGCCTTGCTTTGCCTTGGTGGCCAGGGGCGACTCCAAAATACACATTTTAAAATTCCAATGGAGTCTTTCCACCTCCCAAACACTGCTTAAAAGCCTGGCTCCAAAGACATTGGAGCCAAGCTTTGAGGCTTTGATTGACAGTCTCTGGAGCACTGTGGAGGCTTGTTGCCAGAGGCGTGCTGGCCATAGGGAGAGTCGGGAGGTTTCCCGGTGGGCCGCGGCACTGTTTAGGGCCGGGCCGCCCCCATGAGGGGGAAATGTGTCAAAATCAGAAAAGACTTTCGCATCTAACTTTCATCCTTGTGGCGGGGAGATACCATTTGACATTGAACTAATTCAGAGGGGTGTTTAAGGGTGTTTAAGTGGAACATCCCTCCGCTTTAGTTGAAGTTGGTGCAGTCCAATCCTGCGGAGACAAGTGTCCGCGCGAGTAAAGAGAGAAAGAGGCAGTGAAAGGTAGAAAAGTGGACAAATAAATATTTTTATCTTCATAACTTGGTGCTGATTGTGGAGTTGTATCAGGCTCAGACTGTGTGTGCATGTAAAAAGAGTGTTAAAAAAAAGCGTTAGAAAAATGTCAAAGCCATACTTGAACCGGGGACCTCCTGCACCAGAGACTAGCGCTCTATCACTGAGCTATAAACCCACAGAAAAGTGGCCCGGTCTTCTCTAAATTCCCGGGCTGGAATGAGGTCCCAGCACGCCACTGCTTATGCAGGGCTTACATCACACTTCACATATAACTCAATTAAACAAATATAATAATAATGATAAATAAACCCGAATTAAATTATATTAAGGATGGTATTGACAACTGGGAAGTAGCAAGATCTCAGAATATAATATGTATTAATGCACCTTTAATAATGATAATTAATGATAATTAAACCCAAATTAAATTATATTGAGGATAGTAATGACAACTGGGAAGTAGCAAGATCTCAGAGTATAATATGTATGAATGCACCTTTATAACATAAAAGTAGCACATTCTTTTGTTCTTTATTTTGCTGTTGTTTTTGTCTTACTCTTCCTCATTTATTGTTACTTTGCCCTATGTTCCTTTGTTTATGATTTGCTACCTTGTAAATATTAAATGTAATGTTACTATTTTTATTTTGGGGTGGGCGCTTATAAGCCTTTGGCTTCAGCCCACTCCCTTTGAGCAGGTTAACTGCTCAAACAAATAAAAAAAATAAACTGCTTGATGCTGCTCAGCCCGCCTCACGAGGGGCAGAGTTTCTCTCCTTTTTGCCCTTTTTTGGAACATGTATGAGGAGACTGAGCAGCATCATGGATTCTCTCGAATGGAGTAATTCATGCAAATGGGGAGAAGCGAGCGCAAAGGTCTATCAATATCAAGTTTATAGTATTACCAATGCTTTCCAAATGTGTAGTGCGTGGTGAATCATAAACCATATCTGTGTTAATGACTTCTTGACAGGTCATAATGTTTTGACTGCAGTGGACTCACATGGCCCTCATGTTGTTCTCGGGCAGCAGAGGGATCTCCAGGACTTTGGTGTTGTTGTGCAGCGCCTCGTGGCTGGGCGTGGACACGGTTTTGCCCGTGATGCGGTGAACCTGGTAAAATGCGTGGGGTCGGAGCAGCCGGTCGTCCGCTGTGCCGATGAACAGCTGCAAGGTCAGGGGCTCGCTCTCCATGTAGCCGTGGAGCTGAGGAGAGAGAAAAGAGATGTAAGATGATGTCAAGCTTTAATGGGTTTTGATGTGAAAATGACTGTGGACCTTAAAGAGGGGGTATTATGCTTTTTTCAATCACATAGCAGAAGTCTATAGCATACTACAATGATGACGTAACCTTCTGTTGGTCTGTATATGCAGTAAATTAAAATGACTGCCTTGAATAAAATTGCTCTCTCAAAATGGCTGTACTGAACGTCTTGAAATAGGCCTCTGTCTCTTTAAGAAGCTTTACGACACGCCCCCTTCAGCACACTGCTGTGGCATCTAAACAACACTACTGTGCGGGGAGGGGGCTCTGCTGAGCTGAGGAGCAGTGGTTGGTGGCTTGGCTGGTGACGAAAGGTCCAGAGACGTCTCCAGGAGGTGGGGGCGTTCCTAGGAGGACTGAGGCATAGCTACACCTAAAATGGCTGCCGTCTACGTTTTTACTGATTGTAAAATGAATGAGCCAAGGCAACACTCCAGGCATGTGTTTAATGAGGGAATGACATAATAACATGATATAAAGCTTGAAAAAGTCGATTTTACATAATACCCCCCTTTAAGGCTTCAGTACCTAATGTTTTCTTTACCATCCTGTTCCCTAAAGTATGTTGACCGCTGTATGCAGACTGTTTTTTTCTGAAACAAAACATTTTGATTGATGGCTATTCTGGAGGCATGCTGCTGTTTTGGAGTCTGAAATTTGTAAAACTCTATATACACTGCCTGACCAAAAGAAAAAAGTTGCTACCTGGATTTAATTCACTATTATGACCTGAAAGAGTGGTTCAGGAAGCATGATATATCCAAATCAGAGTCCAGATCTTAACCCCATTGAGAATCTTTGGGATGTGCTGGAGAAGGCTTTGTGCAGCGGTCACACTCTCCCATCATCAATGCATGGTGAGAAATGAACGCAAGATCTTTTGACATTGGAGAAGCTTCTTGAAATAACGCCACAGCGAATCTGTACTGTAATCAAAGCTAGAAGAGTTTTGGTAGTGTCTTGCAAAAAAAGTGTGAGAAATCAAGGCACTTCAAAAACGAGGGCCTTTATTTCAATGGCCAACATGTTTCTTCTTCATCCGGGCTTCATACAGTCGTACCATATCGGGGTTTTAGTCTAAATTTTGTTTTTACTATATTAATATAAGATTCTCTACTTGTTTCAGCTACCATTGAAACCCCTTTTAGTGTTTTTATTGGTGTGAATGGGAAGATTGTTTTTTATATTGAAACTCTATTACAATAAAGCAAACAAACATTGCATTAGACTGAAATACATTATAAAACATCAAACCCCGGATATAATAATAAATAGAAAATAGAGATCCTGTGATAAATACTGAGCAGTGTTTCGTCCCGGTCTGTGCGCGCCAACACTAAAACTAAAAGCATTGACATTTAGCTGGAGTTCACTCAGAAGCCTGGATTTGACATTTTCTCCCGTTTCTCGCTCTCTCATCAGGGGAACCTCTGGGCTGCGGTCAGTCACTCAAAATAAACCCGGGGTCCTTCGGAGTTCAGGCCTTTCTTACGAACAATGTCGCTTTTAGTCTTTCCTAATCGTTTCATCTCCTCCCCGTTTACGACCCGCGCCCCCGGATGCACTTCCTAAATCAGTCCACGTCAAAACCTCCCGAGATGTTGATGCCACAGTAGCGTTAGCCACCTACGGAGCGGGTTTCAGTGATTCATGAGGTTTTGTGACAAGGCTAACCCGATGTTCAGGGTCATCAAAACTACTCCAGGCCTCAACCAGTGAAAGCCGGGGAAATCTGAACTCTCGATCTTTATCTTGAAGCTAATCCGTCTGAAACTAGAAGAGGAGTGACTTTTGTTGAGGTTTTTTTCTTCAGTAAAAGCTGCCAGACGTTTGGAGGTGGCGCTGACGGCCGGATGACCTCAGCCACCCACAATGCACTTGGGCCCCCAAGCCGCAGCGGGTAACTCGAGACGTGCGGCACTACTGAGGAACCGTCGCAGAGTCAGGGCTTAGAGAAGGGGCGGTAACACGGGAGGCTGACGCAAAAGGCAGAAGGCCAAGTGTCCATTTGTGAAGCTACTGCAATGAGTAACCGGTTTATTAAAAGTGACGCAGCTGATCTCCATGGTAACACAGGACAGTCATAACGTTAGCCTGCTCAATGTATTTTTCCTATAGCCGTTAGCATTAGCCATCAAACATAAATTATGAACAATCCAGATGTTTTCAGCTGTTGTGTCAGCCCGTCGACCACATTTAGGTGACAGCCTAGTTAGAAATCATTAATGAATGTACAGACCTTTAGAGATTTTACTTTAGATATAAATTAACCTACAAAAGTGTCCTCTGAGCTGAATGCTAACTAATTCAGTTAAGTTTCTGCTTTTTGTGGGATCCGATACACATCCAGTGGCCACTAAACATTATCTTATAAGATGCTGATGATAAAGAAACCACAGAAATTACATAAATGCCATGAAAAGGACACAACATACAATTTAAAATCGGGTCCGGGATTCGACGGCTCAGAGCTAAAGGCATTTCAGTAACACTTTATTTTACACTACCTTGATACATTGTTCCAAACTACATTTAGTACATTGTAATCTACTTTGTAACAATCTGTAATAACTTGTACCTATGTGTTACATACAAAGTGGAATAATGTGTATTAGTACTTTGGAGATACATAATGAAATAAGACCTAGACCCTTAGTGTTAGGGCTTAAGGGAGGGTTAGGCTCTTATGTCTTATTACATTATGTACCACCAAAGTACTAATACACATTATTCCACTGTGTATGTAACACATAGGTACAAGTTATTACAGATTGTTACACTTCACATTACAATACAGTATCAAGTGTAAAATAAAGTGTTTCCGGCATTTCTGTGATGTCTCTGGTCAGCGCCATACTGGGGGAAAACAGACAGCTTTCCATAGACTTAGAGAAGGCAGAAACTGATCAATATCTATGAAATTACATAATTAAGTTGCCTTTTTGGCCAGCAGCACTTCCATAGACAGTGAAAGTTTCAAACATTTACACAGCATCTTTCAGTCACAAGAAGACTTTTAATGTGCCAGGTTTGTGAATCCAATCACCTCTACATAATGATCAGGGAAAACATTTGTAGATTTTCTGTTTTTCGTTCCAAAACCGTGTCTCTCCCAGTGAGTTTATAAAGCGTCATGCATAATTCAGCTTAAACAAACAAAACCAATATTATTCAAAGGAAACTGTGTGACTTCAGCTTTTTCTATCAATGTTCCTCTCACCGCCTCACGCTACACTTGTCATGTGGAACAATGGCAAAGGAAGCACTTTAATTTATTTGTATTCTTACATACATGAGGAGAGCCTGCAGCGCCCGGAGGAACAGTCTGTGATTTAGGAGGAGCTCCCTGCGCGAACCGGCCGTATATTTGTGTAAGGAAGCCGGGCCGCTGCCTAGCAATCCTGTTTATTTAGGACGCAACAACACGGGACGGCTACTTTTAAAACGTAATTACAAACTGGGCACTGCGTTATCAGCGTTTAACTGAGCGAGAGTTAAATTAAGGTTTGAGGTTCTCCCTAAACAGATAGCTGGGGTTTTTCTCCGTACGTTAGCTCACAGTTTGTAAATAGACAGAGTTCTGGCTGACGGCAAATGACTGTGGTAAACGAGGCTGCTGCCATGTGTGTACAAGCGAGCTAAACACAAAATAAATAATATATTTAAGCGCTCGTACTGGGATAAACTAAACTGACTTCAAGAGTTGTGTTTTATTAAGTAACCTAGCAGCTCACAATCTCATGTCTAAAGTGGTGCTCTTCATACACTTTCACCAACCAATTTCAACACTTGCTTTACAGAGCATGTCCTGGCTCACGGCTGCTGTTTTAGCCCTATTTAAACTGCTTCACTCCAGACACTTTTCTATACTCATGAGTTATAAAGCGTGAAATACCAATGGGTGTCCAAATCTGTTTGAATAAGCCCGATATATAAATAGTACGGTACACTGAGCGCTATCCTCTAGTTCTTCTTACAGTATGTTTATTATCTGAAGTCTGTTCATCACTATTCACACGATGTCCCCTGTCTCACTTCTCCTCTGAAGTGCCTGTTTCAGACGGTGGGTCGTTGGTGTCGCGGCCCTCAGCCCTGTCCACGGAGGAACGGAGGAACCCCGCCTACAGGGATTGGACAAGAAGAATTAAAGCTCCAACAAGGACTGGACGTTCTGCGATCTTGGCCCGTCTGCTGAGGGACTCATTGGCCCTGGGTCCATGGGAGTGGATCTCTCCTGCTGTGGTTCTCCCCAAGGTTTCTTTTTCTCCCACTGGGTTTTTGAATTTTTCCTCACTGTGTAGGAGAGTCAAAGGACAGGGGACGCCCACGCCGCTCGTCACCATCTACTACCAACACTTATTTGGACATTACGTTTGCCTGGATACTTCATTTGTCTGAACTTTACATTGTCTTGTTTATTGTTCTGTTTCGTTGCTTTAATGTTTGATTGATTCATTTCCGACTGTATGTTGTTTGCATTACTGGATTTGTCTTCGTCTTCTATTTTTGGTTGTCAGACTTTTCAACATGTGTTAAGACTGTTTACCAAGTTCTTCTTCTTAAGACTTAAGAAGAAGTCTTAAGTCAGACATAGTCACAAAGCGCTTTTACATGAAACAATTGTACATTCACAATTGTTTTACGTTGATTTACATTCATTACCATATCAGCCAACCAGAGACTCCGCTCTCAAAACTCAGGGCTACTAGTGATTCCTCGGGTCTCCAAAATCACTGTAGGAGGAAGAGCCTTTAGCTACCAAGCTCCGGTTTTATGGAATAAACTCCCAGCTCACGTTAAAGAAGCAGACACAGTCCTTACATTTAAGACTAGGCTAAAAACGTACCTCTTTGAATTAGCTTATGATCAGGTCAGTTAGGTAAAGCTCTAACCCAAAGCCTGAAGTAAAGCTGCCTTAGGAGAAACACTGCTGTGGGAAGTACGGTACACTGAGCGTTATCCTCTTCCTCTTCTTACTGCAAACTTTATCTTATTATGATACAATATTTATTTTATCTGTAGTCTGTTCAGTACTATTCACATGGTGTCTCCTGTCCCACTCCCCCTCGGGAGTGTCTGTCTAGATCGAACAGAGGAACCCGGCTGAACGGAGGAACCCGGCTGAACGGAGGAACCCGGCTGAACGGAGGAACCCTGCCTACTGGATTGACAACAAGGACTGGATGGTCTCGATCTTGGCCCTTCTGCTGAGGGGATCCATCGCCCCTGGGTCTCTATAGCCTGTCCGTCCATGGGAGTGGATCTCTCCTTCTGTGGTTCTCCCCGAGGTTTCTCTTTTCTCCCACTGGGTTTTGAGTTTTTCCTTGCCGTGCTGGAGAGTCTAAGGACCGGGGACACCCACACCGCTTGTCACCACCCACTGCTGACGCTTATTTGGACTTTATGTTTGCCTGGATACTTGATTCGCCTGAACTTTATTTTGTTCTTATATAAGTACGCTTGACCGAAAAGGTGTAGGCTGAAGTGACACAAGAACATTTCGCTTCTGAAGACACTGTAGAAGTGAATGGTCTACAACTCAATGAACCAACCCAGTCCAGTCGACTAATACAACATACAAAAAGTTGATCTTTTTTAATCCAAAAACCAAAACAGGTCTCACAGCTGGTCATTTGCAAACAGAACACCCAAGCGCCTAAATAAAGTCAAGCTTATATGCAATGACAATGCAAATCCTGCCAAAAAGTGCTATTAAATTAAGCTTTAGTTGTTGGGTTTGAATCAGTTTTTACCATCTTCGACTGTGTGCCCTTGTGCTACATACACTTGCTGCACTGTGATTGGTTCAGAGCCGGTCTGGACAGTCAAACATCCTCTGTGTGTAAACAAACCAGAGAGGGGCCTCTTTCATTGAGCATTTACACTTCTGCTCCGAATCATACTGACCATCTATGCAGCGGGTAGTTGTGGACAGTTTTAGCCGCGTGAAACACATTCTGCATATTTTTCCATCACAGAAATCACTTGTAAGTTTAACATCTTAACCCCAACCTGAACGAAGCACATTTTCTCCAGTTTGGCTTGAACCAAATCAAAAAGCTCGAAACAGCAACAGAAAATGAGACAAGAACGAGGATGAAAACTGAGCAACATAAACGTGAGAAGAAAATAGATGTAAAAGTGAAAAAAAATGTGACCAAAAAGCCACAAAAGAGCAACAGAAAAGTGACAAAAATGCAACAAATATCATGACAAAAAGTGTAAAACAACAAAAAGCCACAACAGAGTAACAGAAAATGTGCTCAGTTAAGGCGGGGGTTAAGAGGTTAAAATCAAAGCTGTAGGACATACAGTAAGGAGCCAGGGTCAAACAAGTGCACACATTAAATGACTTTTAACACAATTGTAATTCTCCTGAACTATTTCGGTGTTGGATTGACAATAAAGAAAAGATTAAAAGGGGAAATACTTTCTAAGCCCATTGAAAGCTCAGCACTTGTATTGAAAGCTTATTGTGACATTATTAATTGCTGTTTGTGTTTCATGTTTATCCGCTGTGATTGAAAGCTGATTTGTGGCCGTCATTTAAAGCAGTGTTATGTTCTTGTAAATCTTTCCGCTCGGCTCTGACGGCGGTGTTAGCTGCCTCCTCTCCACATTATCACCCACTGGAGGAATCTCAAGACTCCGGACTCTAAACCTGAACCGGGGCCAAGCAGGGATGACGGTAAATCAACTTAAAAACAAGCTGCGCCTACGGGACAGACCTGTTCGACTTTAGGCTAAAAAGACAATTTTATGAGGTCAATATTTTCAATTAATGGCGACATCCATCTTTGCGTCTCCAGAACCGGTTGATATTTTTATGGTTCCACAACTTATACTCGGACGTACAAACTCAGGCGCGACAGTAAGCCAGGCCAAATGTTACTGGTAGATTTCTCTTTAGTAAAGAGAGCAGGAAGCTTTGCACATTAATGTAGCAATGTATGCATGAGATGAGGGAACAACACACATTTAGAACAAACAGAAATCCCCTACATTGTCATTTCTTTCTTGTAAAACCCCTGATTGAATATGATTTCTTTGCAGGCACTTTAAGTACCAAGCCTTTCAAGGGGCTACTTTTAGATGAATATGGAGGACAATAAGAACCTCAATGCAGAATCTGCTGATGTAAAATGACCTGGCTTTAGGTTAATACGTTATCTGACAAATGTTCATATTTCTCCATGAAAATACCGTGGACGTGGAAAGCAAATCTGTATTGCAGAAAGATCGTCTGAAAACGTTTAATTTACACATGAAAAAACGTTTTCTTTGTTTTATTTAATTATCGAACGTGAAAAAGAAGCCATGGAAGTGCCTGTTGTTTCAGATAATTCACAGAGAAGACGTTAACGTTTTAAAACTGAGCTGCTAAACCCACTGTGATCATGACTTGACATTTGCCTGTGCAACTTTTTTGCTGGATGCTTTATAATGTCACTACAACATCTTCAGCTTTTAGTCTGTTGCTTTTATATTATCATTAAATTAAAATCTTACAGCCTACGATGTAGTTTTGTAGCTTATGAGAGCAAATGGTGTGGTTCATTCAGCAGCTAACCTACTAGCTGCTAATGCTAACGTTAATGTGCGTTTTAAAACCGAGAGAATCATTAATTAGGCCTAACACTGAACAGGTTTGATGAGTTTGAATAATTACCTATTAAAGACGTTACACAAAGTGCATAATACACGGTCACAATGTGGAGCTGTTTCCTCAGTAATGAGCTCTGACACATGGCCATAACAGATGCTAGTGATCGATAAACTCGCTCATATAAGTGTCCACAAAAAATCAAAAATCGTCTTCTGACAGTGACTTGATGTGTCTGTAATCAAGAACAGACATTTTCCTGTAGTTCTGACACTGGTTTGGAATATTTTATCCTCCGAATGAGAAATAGTCCCCGTTTCACATACACACTAATGCAATTTTTAACTCTCGATTCCCCCAAAAGGGGGCGTTGCCCAGTAAAAGTTCCCGGATGTTGCTCCCATCTATGGGTACTAGCAAATATTGTCCATAGGCTAACATGAGCTAAAAACAGTATGAAAAGTGTAGAAAAGAAAAGTGAACCATATAAATAAAAAGGAGAAGCTGTGTTCAATCCTAACTAGGGCCGGGATTAATTCTGAATGAATTAATTACATAAGGTTTCGTGAATCACACTTTCTGCTCACAGCCAGTCTTTTTGCGAAGGACGGCATTTCCTCTATTGTATTTCAGACCCTACTTTATAACTTCTCTCTCTGATTGACAGTCATGTGTATATATTATTTCTTCTTTACGCACGTAAGCCGCCATGTTTGTTTTGATATAGTCGGGCCATGCGTTTCTCTGATAGTTTAATCCATCTGCCAGTCTCATCTGAACTTGAGTAGATACAGTAAGGCACGATCCCAAACTAGTCTTTGTATAAAACAGGACCTGTCTGGCCAAGCGAAGTCCTTTTAACAACCTCTGACATGTTCACAACTGAAGAGGTTTTCCAGCAGCTGAAAGTGGCTCCAGGCCTAAGTGGAAGAAAAGAGGCCCATAAGAAAAAGACAAGATCATAAGTGCTTTGAGGACAAGCAGGTCCTAAACCCAGACTTTAATGAGCGGCACTCGACCCAGTGCAGCGCAGTCCATTACAGTATATTAGTGTGGTCAGAGGGGCACACTTGTATGCAGACAGGACGGTCCTGAGCTGGGACAGGGCTGGGTGTGGTATGACAGCCTTCAGACGACAGAGAACAGACAGAGGAGCGATGTGTCTGATGCTGCACAAAAGAAGACCAATAAAAAACAAAACTAGCGACACATAAAAAAGGGACAATGAGCAACAGTACCTTTATATGTTTAGCCAAAGTAGCATCTTATGTTTTTTCTATACATTATATGGAAACGTTTTGTTTAATATTTTCTTAATTTGATTAGATTATACTTATTATACTTATTTATGCAATCATAGACTATCACACTATCACAAGTTTGATAAATTGTGGTAGACGATATTATTGCCTATAAAGATACTACATACTGTCCACTCTAAAGCATAAAAAATACAGTAAACCTTTGTTCTAAAAGTCCATAATCAGATCCTGAAATACCACACAAGCTGCAATAAACATGAAATATAATGTTACTCAATTTGCTTCAGTTAAAGATCAACGTTTTACAAAGAAAAAATAGGGGGGAAATGCTAAAAATGTTTTTCCAGACAATAAATGTATTGTTCTGTATCTGTTTATCTGTTATTTATTGAATGATAAGTCGATATAGTAATTATCGTGGCAGCCCACTACCTCACAACAACAACTAGTTAGGGCAGCAGGGTGAGGGCTTGCTGGTGGGGGGCTACTGCCCTCGACCTACTAGCCATATTACACCCTGGCTTTTTAAGGCACCTCACTAAACAAGGCAAACAACAAAAATAATGAAACAATCACAACCAATATTTTACAGTGGAAATGGGAATTACAATAATAATGGGTCGTGTTGATAATGTATTACTTATTACAACTAAATTAATAGTCAATTAATAGAATGGTGACTGGTGCTCATAAGTAATGATTGGTAATGGTTATTATGTGAACGGGAATGAGGAATAAGAAAAGAAAAAGTACAAATTGTAAATAAAAATAAGTAATTCAGGAATTTGTATGTAAAGTGTGACATGAGATGTTTTATTACTGTATCCGGAATGTAAATTTAATCTTGAATATGGGGGTAGGCACTTATAAGCTTTCTTGCTTCGGCCTACTCCTTTTGAGTTTTTTTTTTTTTCTTTCTTGCTTTGTTTGTTTTCTGCACTGTAATAATTGTTGTTGTAAAAATCACTCAAATAAATCCAATCAATCAATCAAGCCCTAAACACAGAGTATATACAGCTGCGATTATTACTTCTATTCTTTGCTTTCACTGCAAACTATCCCCAGTATTTCTATTCATCATGTACAATGTTCATTTCAGCCACATCAAGTCTCAACTTAAAACTCTTGGACTTGGACTTGGTCTAGACCAGTGTTAATTTTGACAACATATTTTAATTTAGTTTTACTCTTAGTCTTTTGACGAAAATGTAATTAAATTTTAGTTGAGATTTAGTCAAAAAAATATCTTCAATTTTAGTCTAGTTTTAGTCGACTAAAATTGCAAGTCAATTTAGTCGACTAAATTTAAGACAAATTTAGTCGACTTTGCATTTATAATATTCATCATAATCATATTTAATCAGCACCTCTGCTTCATGGAGCTTCTCCCACATGAACAAAGCTCAGAGCTGCTCCTTTGGCAGTGAATTTACATGATCTGAGGCTCTTTCAGACTGTCAATAAAAGATTTTAGTCTCTCCTTTTCATTTTTATTTAGTCTTATTTTAGTCGACTAAAATATCTGGACATTTTAGTCATAGTTTTAGTCTCATGAAAAACGTTTAATTTAGTTTTAGTCCAATTTTAGTCGTCAAAAATATCACTTTGACTAAATATTTTAGTCGACGAAATTAACACTGGTCTAGACTCTAGGACTTGACTAAACTTTAGCACTGACTCACTTCATACTGAATCATCCAATACTTTGCGCCTCAGTCTCAATAAAGTCTGAGTCCTAGCCATAACTTCCGTCACTGTAAGTTTGGGCTACAACATTTCGGGCCATCTTACAATCCTATTTTTACAATCCATAAACAACACCCATAGCAACAAAGTCTTTAGTCCTCAGAATAGAGCCATTTAGAACTCAGGGCAGGGCCGGACTCCGAGCTGAAGCAGCACCAAAGCTCCCAGAAGCCAACCATGTAATCAGGAAGTCCGTCCAACATGCAGCCCCAGCCCGCCCGAAACGTGTGTGGTTTGGCCGGGCAGTGATGTCAGCAGCGGCGTCCCGGGACCTTTCCTAAACAAAGGGAGGTCTGTGTGGTTGGCGGTAGTAGCTGCTGGCGGGAGGAGGGGAGGAGGGGAGAGAGAGGGGGAGAGAGGGGAGAGTGGATGGAGGTGGTTGGTCCCGGGAGCTACAGCCCAAACACACACCCCTCTCTGTACAGTCCAGACCTCTGTCATTAAATCATTAGCACCCTCGCAAAGACAAACATACTCTCGCTCTTCGCACATGAGCAGTCGGGACAACAAGAGCAGAATCATAAATAACACCACAGAAATCTCTTGCTTTCCATCATATCTAGTGCCACAGAAATAAACAACAAAACAGGGGGAAATTATGCACAATTTATTCCAGAATCAGTGTTAAGTCTGAGAAACCCTGCAATAATTAGTTGGTAACTTTGCAAAGGTCTGTGAAAGCCAGAACGGGGAATGTTCCAGATTAGCCTTACTGCATCACAAGAGCAACCAAACTGCTGTACCATGTTGATAATTAAATAAACCGACACACCACCACTTTCAGTGGGTCGAGAGCCCAGAAAACATTTGTTTTATTATTTATGTACAGAAAAAGTATAGAATCCCTACTTAAGTTGATAACACTTTATTTTTACACAACCCCGATAAACCTGGCAAATTTAGTACAAGGTAATGTACTCACACAGTGTGTAATAACTTTTACCTATACACAAAGGAATAATGTGTATTACCCGTAATAGTTTGGTGGTAGATAATGTAAGATATAAAACCCACACTCTGACCCTAACCGTAAGCCTTAACCCCAAGGGTTTTATGTCTTATTACATTATGTACCTCCAGACTACTAATACACATTATTCTATTGTGTATGTACAACACAGGTACAAGTTATTACACTTTGTTGAAGCAAATTACATAAATGATTAAATTAGTTTTTTAAGCACATTGTATATCAAAGTAAAATAAAGTGTAACCCTAGTCTAATAAAATTACTTCTGTCAGGTTGTTTTGATCATAATTTCAGCTTTTTGGCTCATTTAATGCTTATTCAACAACATGTTATGAAGAAAAGACAATATTTAACATTATATTTTACAAGTCTAAGTCGTATTGGGTCATGGCTTGTCATCCCAGAGTGATTGCGGGTTCTGATGCCATACCAAAGAACCACTGCTCTAAATGATCAGGGGAACATTGCTTTTTTAGCGTAGGATAATCAAAATAAAGCACTTGGAAGAGGACATCATATATTTAAACCAAATGTTTGGCTCAACAGCAAAAGAAAAGCTGCAGAAGTTACACAGTATGGCTCTTAGTAATTCTGTATAATGTGTTTAGTGTTTCTGGTTCTATAATGTTGCCAGCAGTGAACTGAACCGCACCCATTTTATGTTATAGACGTCCTGTCTGTATGTTGTAAACAGTATACAGGTATTGGGGCATTTGAGGCGTTGCTCTTTGGTCGAAAAACACATTTTACCGTCACTTTATGCTTCACAAGCCCAAGCAGAAGCAGCTCTTCACGGGTTCAGACAACTCTTTGTCATGTTAATGTGAAAAACATCATTGCATTGTTGTGTTGCATCCAAAACTCTTGCAACTCAGAGGTGGATGTGTTCAAATATAGATTGAAACAAAGTTGAGTGGAATTTCCTATTTGAAACCAAAAATATTTTTATTTGGATTTAGGTCCTAATTTGATTTCGGGGGCATTATCTGACTTTGAGTCCAAACTGTTTTCTGCTGGCATTCATGAGTGGTGTTGCGACTTTTCGACTTCGTATATCAAAATCAGTACATTTCTAAAATCCCGTAGCTTGTTTCAAGGTCTTGACACACCATATATAATTTTTGCATGAGCATTTATATGTTCCTTGCACTTTATCGAGGCATGAGGGAAAATGCTTGGTCACAGAAACTCGATAAATCGAAACAATGTGAAGAACCTGGCAAAGAGCAAACAGAAAAATACGAATAAACGATAAAACAAATCCTAACCACTCCCTCTCACTGTTGCCACTCTTGAAGTCTCGCCTTAGCCCCATAAATCCATATTCACATTTTAAATCTGCTTAAGATTCAGAAAACAGGTCGACGTACTGTCAGAGCCTGAATCTGCTGCAGCTACGTCACTTTTCAGCACCTCTTTCACATTATTATTGTAACAGCTAAACGACCTTTCCATTACTGCCATTCGAACCAATTTGAAACACAACCAAAGCAAGAACTACAGCCCCAATACGACGCGTGAAGTTATTATCCTCCTTTACGACTTATGAAGTTATTGCACGACATATTTAGACATTGTAGGGAAGAGCGATTCTGTAAAAACGATATTGGGATGGGCAGATGGGTGAAGTGTCTTGCCCAAGGCTGCTCTGGACCCTGGGTAACAGAGCCTCTTACCCCCCTCTGCTTCAGAATATGCGGTTTGATTGCCGTCATCATGCGCCCCACTGTCACGCTCTGGTTTGAACGGTAAATTGCTTGTTTAGTTTGACTATTTTCTTAGGCTGATGTCAGGGTTACAATGTCGGTCCAGATGTTTTTTCAGTCAAAATATCTCCCCGGGATTTGACCGCCGGAGCTACTGTGGCTGAGTGAGTAAAACCCGCTGCATCAATGGAAAACTCTTGAGTCATTTTTTTGTCTGGACAGGAACTGACGGAGCGCTCCACGTCGAACGGCATATCTGCGCGAGCCCGATGCACAAACGATGACATCTCAGAATAACATTAGCACCGGGGCATGAAGTAAGTGCGGGCGATTTTAGCACAAGGGCCGCGGGATGGGGCGCTGACGCGAGAGCTGACGAGACGCAGAGAAAATTGGGGCTAACGGGGCAAGGAAAACAGAGGGGAGTGAAAGCGTCGGGAGTGGGGCCCGAAATTTACACAGCATGAATCTGAGGTGACAATTGCCCAGTGAAGTAAGTGCTGCACAAATAACATTTATAAACGGGGGTGAGTTGAAACTGAAATTTGCTCTAAATGTCACAAGGCTAATTCCTAAACATGTGCTAAAAATAAATATGAAATAAGAACTTGGAAGCTTTTATTAAGTCTGTGGATCACAATACTATTTGCTGCAATACCAAGTATTAATACTTTAACAAGTATCACAATACTTTTAATATTTGTGTTTGGAGGCATTATTATCCTGCACTCCTTTGTTTTCCAGTTACAGCACTGAGTTACATTTTATATTAAAGCAGTACTAAGTAACTTGTTTACCTTAATAAATCCTTTTCGTAGTCCCTCTGGGGGTAATACAAGTGTTAATGGGGTGATTGGGGGGGGGATCTTTCATCTCCCCCGGTGTCTCTGGCCAGAAAACCATAATTGCAGCTTTCCCTGCCTCTGACCCAGAGCCACCAATACACACTAATAGAATCACAAAGAAGAAGCTAACAGGCTAATGGACAAAGCTAACTGCGGGCTAGCGCCATTTAAACAGTATTTACAGCCAAGTTTTAGTGAAAAATTGTCTCCATTGTGTAATTGGATGTACAATATCCCTCTCTCCCTTTGTCTTTTCTGTCAGCGTAGTATTTACTCTCACGGACAATTAATGAGTAAAAAAACGCAACATGCTACGACACCTGCAGTGGCGCTTATGGCCTCTAGGGGCATACTTAGTTCAATCTTAACACTTCACTAAATGTCAAATGGCTTTTGGTTTATAAACTTTGGACACATAACTGTTTCGTTTTACACATTTTAAAGGCACACTGCGTAACATTTTGGACTATACTGTTCCATCAATACAAAACATGCTTCTAATGACCAGCTCAACACAGAAAATGTTTTCTTTGCAGTGGGTAATCAAAGAATAGATTTGGATGATAACCTAACTAATTTAAATCTCATATTTGCCCATGGAGACGAGCCGGAGACGTATCCACTCCCGGTAAAGTCTTAGGAGAGTTGAGCCGCTCACAGCAAAGGCACATGTTTGTTTGTACATTTATGAGGTATTTTTCAATGATGAAAATATGATCATAATGATAATGTATTCAGATGTATTTCAGTTGTATTTATTGGGTAAAATTCTATGCGGTGTGGCTTAAAGGTAAACATATTATTTATCATAATTACTTAATGTATCACAATACGTATCAGATCGTGACAAAAGTATATCGTCCCAGCCTTAATAATTACTATATCGACTTATTGTTCAATGAATGACAGATAAACAATACATTTTTGGGCTCCATATTTATCGTCTGAACATTTAGTTGCATTTTCTTTTTTTTTCTTTTTTCTAACGTAATCCATTATTTTTTACTCAATGTAAAATGCGTTTCATGGTATTTCATGTTTACAGTGGCATATTTTAGGATTAAGTACTTTTCAAGCAATTCTTACTGTAATTTTTAACCTTTACTTTCTGTTTCTGTGGCATTAAAAAGGTCTTCAGTAGTATTGTTTATTTCCTGGCTCAATATATCAAACATCAGATTTTGTTATCGTGACAGGCCTAGGCATCTCCATTTTATTCTATTCATGGATAATATGTTACGCGATGGGGCTTTAAATGTATTTTATGTTTAAAGAACTGCCGCAATGAGTTAGGAAAAGTACATGAGGTTATTGAAAAATGGGGAATACTACAGATCTCCAGGGGAATTTGATGAGGACTTAGACGAAGGTTGGAGGTAAAATTGCGTGGACCGGCGGGAGTTTGAATCAATGACAAAACACTTGACAAATCAAAAGATCTCCCAATGCTTGAGTGTAAACCACAGCAGAGTGTACAGACCTGCACCACGGGATGTCCTGTCAGCGCCTTCACCGCGCCCCTGCTGCCCTCCGTCTCGTAGTGCGCTCTGTGATGGGACCTGGGCTGCACCTCTATCTGAAGACTATACTGTCCCGACGAGGAGGGCAGCTGCCAGTCCAGAGCGGGCAGAGAGGGGCTGAGAGAGAGAGAGGGAGTTATTTTAGACGTGTTTATCAAAGCAGAATGTGCAGAATGTGAACACAGAGATACGCCAAGGCTCGTGACGGAGCGGCCAGAGAAATGATGAGGAAGGACACACTGTGAAAATGATTTTAGACTGAAGTGAATGAGGGCGGGATAAATGTCACAGTGGGTCACTTTTTAACCTTTCACAAAAAGTACTAATGCATTTGCTACCTACCTTTGCACTTGATATCTATCTATCTATCTATCTATCTATCTATCTATCTATCTATCTAAGATTGTAGAATAAAGATGGACTTAGTGAGGTGTGGCTTCCCCATAACTGAAGCTTGTTCATGCTAACAGTTTGGCTTGGTTTTTGGAGCCAGCTTCTATATTTAGAATAGTAATTCTTAGCTCATTGCGAGGTGGAGGTTAGAAGCCTGTGTTCAATAATGACTTAAAGAGGGGTCAAAAACTCTTAATGGAAAATCCATTACTGCAGGGATCTTCCGGTTTTAAATCAGGCTTCAGCAGCTGATAGCGATGCTACGTCAAGTTTATTCAAGTTGATTTAATTGAGTCATGCTTGCAGTCAAAGACTGAACATACAATAAAATTGTATCAATAAAAACATCATTCATGAAGATCAACCTGATTGTACAGCCTGACCACTCGATGGCACCGATTGTCCAAATCTTCCAGCGGTAAATGTCCATGTTTTTCACAGTCTATGATCTAGAGCAGTCATACAGTACGTAGACTTTTTCCATCTTAAATCGACATAATAAAAATAGTTTTCCCTCAGGTAACATGGTTTATACCCAATTTAAACATAATCTAATCTAATTTATGTCTATTTTGCTTTGGTGCTCATTTGATATTGATCTCGGCCTGGTGGTTCTTGGAAGGTCAAATATTCAACGAAGTGGTTCTTGGAAAGTCAAATATTTGGAACGAACTTCGTGTGAAAGGTTTGAGAGCCACTAATCTGGTACGGTGAAATTAGAATAGGTAAATTTTACAGAAGAGCTTAGCAAGTCTGTTTGTATCACAGTCTTTGATGATTTGTGTATCCTACGAGATCAATAAATATGTGTAAACAAAAAAACGTAATCTTAGACACAACAATGTAAACTTTTTGACACATTGCAAAAGTCTGCAATCAATAAATAAAGATGTCACTGTTTTGATACACTCACCTGATGTACGTCTTTGGTTTGGCCCATGAGTATGGATGCTGCGGGACGTCCAGGAACCCGCCTCCGTACCCCCCCTCCTTCTTCAGCCCGGGGCGGTCCTCGGTGCACAGCTCGGAGTGACCCATCTCCTCGCTCAAGGGCTCCACCTTCAGGCTGAGCATGGCACTGTGCTCCAAACTGGTCTTCCTGGCTTTTGTCGGGATCCCCTCCGTCAAATCCACCATCCCGTCTGTCGTCAGGGCGTTTATCGCTGCCAAAATGGCCGAATTAGTGTACTGGTTTGTATTTGGCAGCCACGTTTCATCGGTCACACTGAGCCGCGGCGACGTCTGCGGGGAGAGACCGGGCGAATGCGTCGGTGAGTACGGATACTTGTTATGGGGCGTCCCGCTGCCGTTGAAGCTGTACTTTCTCTTGGCCCCGCACGGCGAGTTCGGTCTGGACCCTCTCTGCCCCATCCAGGTGTCTTCCGTGATGCTGGTACGGGGCGATCCTGCCGGGGAGTGGGCGTCCCCGGGCAGGGCGAGAGTGGACCCTTTCGGGGACACCGACGGAGACTGCCAGGGAGAATTCTGCGGGGAGTTGTCGTAGTTGTATGAGAAGCTCGATTCGTAAGACGAGGCTTCCGAGTGGCAGCTTCGCGACGAGACGCTGCTGGCGGGACTCAGGCAACTCGGGTCCCGGTAGCCGTCCGCGTTCGGGAGGGTCAGCGTCACAATGGAGTTCACCCTTTTGGCCACGGGCAGGGCGCTCTCCTCCACCTCCTCCTCCGCAAACTGGCTGTAGGCCGTGATCTCGATGCGCGGGCTCTCCAGGGCGGGGGCGCCGTTGGGCCGCGGGGAGGAGTAGTAACCCGACGCCCTGAGCTCGTCCTGGGGAGAAGGGGAGTCGAAGTTGCCCTGGTGGAGGTGGGGCTCGGTGACGGAGATGGTCGGGCTGGACTGTAGGCTGTGGTACTGGGACGGCAGACAGGGGGCGCTCAGGGGCAGGGACAGGGTGACGTTGGGGGTGTAGCCGAAAGCGTCTGAGGAGAGAATGGATTCAGAGTGTTACAAATGCATACGCAGTCGATAGTAATCACCATCACTCAGAGCGATGTCTTTCATGTCAACAAACCATCAAAACAACACTCACTGAAGCTTTACACAATACTGACAGCCCCTACATCGAGCTAAAATGCCTCTTTGTACGTTGAACCCTTGACGAAAACATATCTCAAGCTGTGTTTTGTTTCGTTTGTGCATATGATCCTGCATGTTTAGTTCGTCTCCCTCTCAGAGCTCTGGTTTACGGCAGAACTGCATAATGAAGCTCCTCCATGTTTTATAAAGTCCTCATCTTTATCAGACTTGTTCTGTTTCTTGATTCTTGTGCAATGCAATGTGCTTTACAATATCTGCCATTGGTTTTAGCTTGTTTTCCAACTGTTTATCTGCTGGTGTTTTTTCTACTTTTATAAGCCTAGACCGTTCCTACAGTAGACGCACGATAACAGAATTTGAAGTTTGTTATATTGAGCCACGATAAGCTATATTATTGAAGACCTTTTAATGTCATGGAACTTAAACATGACAGTAAAGTTTTGTTTGAGAAGTACTTGATCTTAAAATATCACACTATAAACATGAAATACAATGACCTTACTTCGGATAAAAAGAAAAATGAGTTCTTACGATTCCACCAAAGAGTTGTTTGATTGTTCCAGCTCAAATAAAATTAGTCTTTTATGGAATGAATGAACATAATCTTTCAGCCTTATGGTTCTAGATCATTAATAACCAGAACAACAAACTATTGTATCTTTCCAAAGTATAACGTATCATTTTTTATGAATCTGGCTCAACATGACGGCCATTTCGTCAATTAATTACTTAAAGTCGAGTTGACACATCCTCTATATAAAGTTCTCTAATGAAAGCCGCTATTGTCCAAAGGAAATTGCATTTGAAGCGACACATTTCACATAAATCAGATCTAAAAGTCAAACCCAGGTGTCTTTTCCAGAACGTGTTGCCAGTTCCATGTAAGTAGCCCGTAAAACATTGGATTATGAAAACAGCGCACTGCTTTGGTTGGCTCTGTTCGTGTTCTTACAGCCATCGAAAAGAAACACCGGGGACATGGGAGTGGTTTAGCTGCCCGCTGTGAAGGTGCGCGCTGTACCCATTTCTTTCTGCCCATTGGCTCACGGTAAAGCTCTGAGGTCTGCGGCAACACGAGGGAAAGACAAATATCATGTGATGAGGAAACAGGACATTGTTGCTTTCCCATCAAAGGTCCAACAAGCTGCCACTGATTTGATCCTGTTTCGGAAAAGTTACAAACTTCATCTTGGTGAAGCTTAAAACTGGACTGGGTTTGGGTGAGTTATAGAAGCAAAACATCCTCAGTCCAGTCGACAACTTAGACTTCACTACGATCAACACTTTCTGGACGAATTAGACATATTCACAAACATATAGCAACTTTCTATTCTGTTTCTTTTATCCACATTTGGGACTGACCTAATATCAATCACAACTCGAGTGAAGATGGTTAGTTTTCTTTAACTTCGGTGCCAAAACTGTCGACACAATGAAAAGATAAAGTGAAGCGCACATTGGAAAAACTCATGAAAGTAAAGTTATATCTAGTAACTACATTCTCCAACACGCAATGCACTTTCAATGAAGGTTTCTTGAATAAACTATGTCAATGATGTCTTTGGTCAATTTAGTTGATATTTCATATTAGCAGCAGACCGGTTTGCTGTATGCAAGCAAACAAATCAAATGAGTATTGAGAATAAGTGTGTACACTCAAGACCTTTGTGGGAAAAACTCTGTCCATCTAATCACAAAGCATTTGTATCAATTTCATGAGCTTTGTAGCATTTCTGTGGCAATGACCCTGAAAAGTGACCCTGCAAGTTGTGAAATGTGCAAATATTATGTTAGAAACGTTAGGAACGAGTTTGGAGTTTGGACCACAACAAACATTTTAGCGGCTTTCTCTTGCATAGTTTGTAATACAAATAAATCATTAAATGAATGAAAAGACATACCAGGCCCTTGAAGTTAAATTGACCATATCGTTGTCAGGGCTTGACATTAACACAATCCAAACAGTGTCACTATTTCAGAGATTTATCTCTCACTAAAGTCACTAAAGTCATTTTGGCCAGTTGAAGTAGATCTGATTAAGAAGATGAACTCATAGGCCCATTTCTACCATGATTTTTTTTAAAGGCTGCTATAGATCAGCTATAGAACCTTTAACCAAACATAAGCAAAAACGTCATAACTTGCGGCTAATATAACTTTTAAGTGGCCACAGCATTTGAAACTCACTTGCCCCAGTGGCCAGTGAGCAAAGAGGTTAATGCAAAAGTCCTGATCTCAATCCAGGCGCAGAGATGAGCCACAGCCTGAAACGTGGGAACTGCAGCTGTGGTGGCGCGGTCCGTGGATGAAAGCGACCACATGGCGAACACCGATACACGCAGAGACAGACAGAGCACCCACAACTGCAGCGAATTAGACACAATTATGGGCCCCGCTATAAAGACATGACATCAGCTCTGCACCTCATGACTGTCTCTCATAAATTCTAAATGTAACACTATACAGGACCTGGCACCGACACAGAAGCAGTAGCTGTAGAAAGAAGAAGAAAAAAGTCTGGTTGCTATAATTAGACCTGCAGGTGGCCCCAGGGGATGCTCAATACTGCCCCCGATACCGAATCATTAACGAGGCTGGTTCTGCAAAGTGTGGGACTATTTTAAGAGCACTTTGTCAGTCAGAGAAGACACGCCCACCCCGCTTTAATCAGATAGGCGTGTGCGCTACTTATGCCAAACTGCAGCTTTAATATCGACGCGTAAATATCACATGTTCATCCAAGCCGAGCGAGACCAGAGTAAAATCTCTCTGGCTACGGGGTTTAACGCATGTGAAGCGGCTTTAACTTGGTAAAAGTTACGTGTTGCATGATGCAGTTAATGAATGATGAAGCTTACCTTCTTCTGCCGACTTCATTTTGCGTTTGTTTGCGCTGAAAACAACGTGACCAACTCGAACTTCTGATTATAGCGGTAGTTTATCCATAAAGCGGTGATGATGTATATTCCCAAGAGTTTGTTTGAATGAAACGGCACGAAAACTGGAGCTGTTCCTGTTTAAAATAGAAAAGAAGAACTCGTATCCAAAGTAAAAGCAGATGCGCCTCTGATTTTAAAGCTATATTTGGGAGCGCGCGCCAGTGTGTCTGGGAGATCCTGGCTCGCTCGGGTCGGCCGTGACGCACTGCTCGAGCTCGTTGAGGACTCGGGCGCTTATAAACCCGGGGATCACCTCCTCGGATCGCACGCGCCGCCCCCCTCTCGGACTTCAGACAGTGACGCATGAGGCTCGTCCCATGTCGACCTGCAGATCCTCGCTCTCTCCGCGGGGTTACCTCCAATTATAGGACTTTAGAGTTTGTGAATGGAAAACATGGTTAAAAAAAAAAAGACTAGACTACTGTAAAAACGAAGAAAAGGGTTGTGTATAAATGAGCCTAAATAAGCTTACACACAAATGATGAGAAGCTTAAATATATGATCATCACTTTATGGCAGTGGTCACTTGCCTCAGAGACAGCCAAAATGATGGCCAGCAGCTTTAGTGAAATGAAACAAAATCATATTTAAAATAACAGAGAGGAATGTTTGTGCATTCGCTCTCAGTCATACAGGAGTTTTCCATGGTAGATACAATTATGTAATAAATCAACTTCCTTCACGTAAATGGTCAAAACAACATGAACATTTACTTTGGACAGATTCACCATCATCTATGACCAAAGGCTGTGAACAAACGGCTTTTCATAAGTAGAGGAGGAAATAAAGAGCTGTCTGGCCCAGATGGAGATCTGACTTAACCCGAGGCCGATTATTAGTCATAGTTTTACGGACAACTGCCTCTTAGAATAATCATGCAGCAAAACGTCTAATGTCTGGTTTAATAATGTTGAGATTGTTTACTTGGATATTTGACTTCAATTCACAAATATCAGCTGTTTTCAATTAAGAATGAAATGAAACAGAGGGAAGAGGAAGGACCTTTGTGCTCAGAGCTACAGTATAGCTCCTGAACTCTGTACAGAAGTGATGAGGACTGGGTTGTCAGTTTACACTTACTGGACTTACTTGTGCACTTTCTTTATGTTGTAATTCATGTTGTAGTTCAGTGGTTCCCAACCTGGGGGGTGGGCCCCCACAGGGGGTGCGCCTGGTATTGCAAGGAGGGCCCCGAGCTTTGTCTGGTCAGAGGGTCAGGTCATAAATTATATTATTTGAGCAAAATAAATGGTCTAAATCATCAAATATGACTGAGAAAGGACAACAGGTGCATTAAACCTTTCAATTTCTGTTTATTTGTTTGATATAAATACTTATTAGCAATTATTTTCATGTTTTGATACATTTGTGGGGGCCACAGTTTTGGACTGGGGGGGCACGGTGCGACTACAGCACGCACGGGGGGGGGGGCTTCAAGGAAAAAAGGTTAAGAACCTCTGTTGTAGTTTATGTCGTACTGTGTGTGTTGAATGAATGTTCTACGCTACTTCTTGAAGTTATTTGAATTGAATTGAATATATTTGTCTTCAAATATAAAATGCTCAATTTTGAATGTATAGTTAAGTCAGCCAATCTAAAGTTACTATTCAAGATTGTTAATAATGTGGCCTCTCCACCACTAAAAGGTTTATCCAATTAACCTCTGATCAGATGGTCAGAACAACAAGATCAACAGTCAATGGCCAATGTACCAAAACGAAAAACAGCATTAGGACAATCGGCATTCTCTTTTAAAACTATCTCAGAATGGAACAAACTTCCAACTGCACTAAAACTATGCAAAGACATAAAACGATTTTGCCTGGGTGTGAAACAACATTTTCTGGGAACTCAAACATGTCAGCATTAAAGAAAAAACAAAAACAAAAAAACAACAACTACTACAGTTTACATCTGAGAAGGGTAGTGGGTGGGTATAGACTATAGAGGACTATAGAGACTATAGAAGTTTTCCCTTTGATATGTTCTTTTTTTTATTTTTTATAAAATGTAAATACTGTCTGTAAATATTATGAACTGTATTGTTTTATGCTTTTTGTGGTGTTTTGTATGTCTTGGGGATTGCAGATGGAAATTAGCTCTAAGAGTCTGGTACAAAGCATCTTTTCATATGCTGATTAATGCTCCTGTACATGTCCCTGTCAAATAAATAAATAAATCATCTTCAAATCCCAGCTCAGAGGCTCGACCCTCACTTTGGAAACCACTATATCAGCATAAATGTCTTAAATATTCTGCAAATAGATAATGGTACATTGGTCTTATTTTGTCATGATTTTAGCAGTTATTTCTGGCAAATGTTAACAACAACAAAAAAGTATCACAGAATGAAACCAGTGTTTTTCCTTTTGTTCAGTGATGCAGGTTGTGCCTATGTCACATACATTACAATATAAATATTGTAATGTATATGTTTCTTATGAAACGATGTGTCTTTAACTATGATGAGTGATTTTCTCCACGAACAAAGCTCAGTTTGGAGCCAGTGGCTCATTCGGCTATACTGTATTCAAGGGATGCAGAACGTGATATTTTTGACTTAATCATACTCTGAAAGCTGATGAAATTTGCTTGAGAACTCTGAATCTCTAAGTACCATCAGCTGCATGTATAACTGTGTTGGTCTCCAGTCTGTGATGTTAATGAAAAGGAGCTGTGTATCCTGGAGTTTCCACCGCTTTATCGGCTGCATCTTCTGCTTTTGGCCCCAAACTCAAACGCATCATTACAGACCGACTGTTGCGCGAGGAATTCTCCCTAATCAAGATTTATGCGGCGAGTGAGCATTTTAAAACTTTGACTACTGACGTTTTCACTTTCAAAGAGACATTCATCAAAGCCACGCACATTTCCTGGCTGCGGCGATTGGAGAAAACGCTGATAAAACAAGCCAGGACATATCAGTCATAAAGCATAATATAAACTCTCTATAGATAATTTCCACTTTCTCCTTTTAAACATGTCATTATAAACTACATGCACATATAGAAATCACCGCTGTGCACCCAGTCATTTGACATAACAACCAAGCTACACTTTTACCAACAGTAGCAACAAACTTCAGTAAACCCTGCATCGAATACATTTCACAAACATGAAAACTGCAAGAGATTTGGTGTTTTTGAAGGAAATCTGTGTTGGAAAAGGGTCCACAACTTTACCAAGAGGCTTAACATGGGAAATGTCTAAATGTCTGAATAAATGAAGTCTGAAAAATATGAAAATATATTACATGAATAGCACTTGTGTAGTTAGAAAAAATGCCACCATGTTCTTATACTTTAGTGGAAACCAAATGTCAGATTTGTTTATTTTTGTTGGTAGAGGAGACATTGGAGTTTATTTCAGAGCTATCAACCGTAAACCTGGTCAAAGCGTCTGCATTTCGAGAGATAAAAGTCAAAACTGTCCTGTGGGAATGAAAGAGGGTCTACATTTTGAGATCTTCTTCCACTCCTCTCCTTCTTTACCGACACAGTTCCATCTTGGGGCCTCTCGCGTACAGTCACGTGGTGTGTCTCTACAGCAGGCGCCCTGTCCCAAAGCTGACAGGGGACGTGGAGTTTGCCTCATCAGCTGGGCGACAGGTTTCTGCAGTGGCGTTACAAAGATGTGGCACTTTTTCCAACGATTAAAACTATTAAATTACCTTTACGTTAGGGTAAGTGTTTTGAAACGACAATGCAGCGAGGTCTCGGGAAATGCAATCACCTCTGTAGCTTGAAAACAATGCTCGTTCATTACATTTTGAAGCACCAAAACAGAAAAACAAACCTAAACCTAAAAAACAAATTCAGACTTCAAGGTTAAACTTCCTAATAAACTCTCCCCACGTCCGCCCCATGTCCCAAACTTACCCCTGCCTCCACACGGGACACTAATATCAGTGAAACGTTTGGCTTTGGACATGCAGACGTGGCTCCCCTATAGCAACGCTTTGACCTCATGGAAATCCACTCTTGGCGGGACTGGGGGGTTAAATTCTGCCATGTGCGTCTGTAAACAGTTGTAGCATGTGGGGAACAAATCGGCCGCGCTGATTGACCGGTGGCTCTCTACGTCACGCGCTGTTCCTGTGCGAAGTGTTTCCGCACAAATCTGCAGCTGGTTAGTGCACGCTTAAAGGCAACAGACTGCTCCAGAGGCCTGTATTGCATTTTGGCTAGAGGATGCAAGGCAGAAAATGAGAAGATCTATTGATGCAGATGGGGAAGTACAACATTGCTGTTATCCTTAACCTCTCAGTCAAAGTACCTCTACAGAAAAGAATCAGCTTTCAAAATAAAACAAACTGCTTGCCAACACGCTCTAATATCTCGTGGCATTCGTTCAATAAGCTTCTGCAATGTCAAAAGATCCAGTTTTGCAATAACGTTTCACCGAGATCTTGTAAAAGCCGTCTCCAGCACATCTCTAAGATTTCATTTCATTTCATTTTATTTATGAAGCGGGAAAGATTTAAAACAAAATCGGGCCTGGCTCAGTAGAAACTGATTTTCAGAACCCGCAAACACAGCAACATCAGCTCAAACTCAACAGGAAATATGCGGTCACACACACAAAAGGAGGAACGCACTGGTGTGAGGCTATAGTGTCCGTCACTAGTGGTCGCAGCGATAGCCGTCGGCCAGATGTTTCACCACAGTCTTTTTATTTTTAAAGTCCAGGTGACTGTATGGTTCTTATGGTGAGGGGGATCCTGTTCCAGCCCCTGGTGAGCTCACAGAAAAATGAATTTTGTCCGTAGTTAGGTATGGGTAAGATTTGGTTTGTGGAGGATCTGGTTGAACGCTCGGATCGAGAGCTGGGTCTTGGGACTAGAGCAGACCGTGAGGCTGATGGGCAGTTGTTGAGCTGATGGAAGTCAAGGCACCAGACTGTGATACAGCCGTCTCAACAAGGGAGCCTGTAGTGGATCTTATAATGCTCTGTTGTAGAGTCTAGCCACAGGTTCCAGTATTTCCATAGTGGTGAGCGTCCAAACTGGGAGACAGTACGACAATGTGGAACGTACAGTACGATGGCACGTAAGTATGTCCTTGAGACGGCTAGTGACAAACAGTTTTTGGTTTAACTTCTTTGTGAGGTTTTGTATGTGGACACTGTATGTAAGGTGAGAGTCAAGGGTTACCCCCCCTGGTATTTATCGTTCGATACAGTTGAGAGTGTATGGTTTGCAATGACAAGGGGGAGATGGACAGATGTCTCTGTGGCGAATGGCAGTACATGCTTTCTGTTTTCTTAATGTTGATAGTTAAATGATTGTCTTGAGGCCACCCTTGCAAGGATTGTACATCTGAGTTGAGCTCTCAATGGGGTTAAGAACTGGACTGTTGTGGCCACTCCATGTGTGAAAATGATGTCTAACGCTCCTTGAAATGTGAGGAGCCTGATGAATCCTGGCATCATCATCTTGGAATATGCCTGTGTCATCAGGGAAGAAGAAATCCATTGATGGAATAACCTGGTCCTTCCGGAAGTTCAGGTCTTATTCTTCGGGCACATAATGTTGCTGAACCTTAACCTGACCAACTGCAGGAACCCCAGATCAGAACAGTTAGTAAATTACAGGTGGTACAAGTTTATTTTGGTCAGGGAGTGAGGTATGATATTGTCCAGTGGTTCTCAAACGTTTCATGTAACGCCCTTCCACCACAGGTACCGAGAGATCACCAGGACCATGAATGAGACCATGAGAATTGAGAAGTTTTTATTACAAAAAGCTAGTATAGCAGATAGGAGCGGGTTGGCGTTAGTTATGCGTCCGGGGGAATAGTCCACTGTTGGTAGTTCAGAAAGGTACGGCTTGTTCTTGCCAGGGGTCCAGGCTGCGTCGGCTCGCTCTGCTTCTGGCTTCCGGGTCCACCTCAAAAAATATGACCTTCTAAGCACCACCAGGCTTAGATCATGATCACATTACAACTAAACCCTTTCTAAATCAGAATAACACCCAACTGAAATACATCACTGTAACATGAAATCACTGTTTCATGAAACCTAAAAATATTGTGCATAAACTAGGACTAGGTAATGGCCAATCAGTAACTTAATCTTCATCATCATGAGTTTACAATTATTTATCTATTTTTATATTTTCTAAACTCCAAAATTTGAGCCTGTCTCCACATTAGCAAAGCAGACTCGCTCTCTGCAATGTCAGAGCTTAATGTCAAAGCTACTCGATCTTTTAGGAGATCGTAAAAGCTGGGGGTGTCTTCTGGTGCCCTCTGGACGCACCCGTCTGTCAGGCATGTTCCACCAGAACCAGGCCAAGACATAACGCTTGGTGGTTCAAGGAGCAGCATGAGACATCATTTTCACACATGGATCGGCCGCCACAGAGTCCAGATCTCACCTCTTTGAGAAGCTTTGGGATCCGGTCACACTACTAAATACAAGACCTTATATGAAACCAATCAATCAAATGTTTATTTCTGCAGCACATTTAAAAACAACTACGGCTAACCAAAGTGCTGAACAGGCTAATTCAGGAGGGGAAACAAAACACACATTCAAGATAAAATTACTAATGTACATTCAACATAAAACAGCTAAAATCAATCACAAAAATAGGTTATGAAATTCATCTACCTTAGAAAAACTTAGAAATGCACTGATCCAGCTTTTTTTTGCTTCTGATACCAATACTGGGGGTTTGAGTATCTGCTGATATTAACCGATACCAAGAGACTTTCTCAAGAATGGCTGCTGTGAGTGACAAAAGTGAATGCTCCAAAAGTCTTTTATTTTCTTGCAAACGAGGTGTTACTTATCTATTATCTATTTACTATCTATAACTAATGGAAAGACATTAAACAAGGATCACTGGACTTTTCTGTACTAAATATTCGTGGATATAACAGGCTTTTATGTTACATTAATATAACGACACATATAAATGGATCTGATTATTAAATTGTGCATTACAAATCTGTTATATCAGTTATTCTTTAACATTTCATAAACTAAAATACAAACACACTTGGCCGCTCCAGCAGTGAGCAATATGACTTTAATACTTTAGGTGAAACAGGCATAGTTTCTGTTCCAGCCTCGGTCATTTGCCGTTAGCATTAGCATGCTGTTGTTTGCAGCAGCGATCAAAAATACTTCTGCGAGTGCGATTGAATTCTTCTGTTACAGCAGGTCCTTAGTGACTGAGATTTAGTTGGTGAAAGTTGGTGTTTTTAAAACGGTGACAGCCAAAACAGGTAGGCTATCGGTCCAGTGTTAGATATTTGTAGCTGATCCCCGTTATTGTATTTTTTTCCAGTTTCGGCTCTGATATCCGATACCAGTATTGTATCGGTCCACAGTATCGGCCATCCCTGATAAATTGTGTTTTTAGCAGTTTTATATTGCTCCAGTGTCTGTGCAGCACCAATCCTATGTTCCCCGGATGCAATTTTTTTTCTCCGTAGGTGAGTTGGTACTTCAACCAATCACAAGTCATGAGAGTGAAATGTCATACATATCAAGCAGCTTAACCCTGACTCTGCCCTAGCCACTAACCTTAAGGATAGTGGGCTGGTGCCTAATCTTAATCAATAGAAGTGGGGGAACATAGGTACCGGGGAACATAGGGCTGACCCCGCTCTAATGTGCTGTGGAAGGCCATTGTTTATTAAAACTCCACAGCAAATGCCGTAATCAAAGCTAGAAATGGACCGACAAAATGTTAGCAAAGTAGCAATGATTTACTTGTAGCTCAATTTCTAATGTTTGCCCAGTCGGCCAACAGATGACAGTGTAATTTCTGCATAATGCAACACATCTTCATGAGATAATGTCCCTCAGGAGTGACATCCACAAGAAATATGCCGAATACACTGAATTTTATTAGCTCCACACTGTAGTCATTTCACTCTACACCCTCAGCACTCAGGAAACACTGGCAACACTTTATTCTCGATGTGCAAAACTTAATGAACCCACGGGCCGCGTATAAAACTGTTTTCTTCACGCTCCCAAAATAGAAGGGCTTTTCTCCTCACGCCCAAATTTCTAAATAATCTTTGTTGAGCCACAACGCCATTGATGCATATACATTTCTCTCATGGTGCAATGTGTTTATGCTGTTCAGCGCTGCCAACATATTTCTAACTTAATAGAGGAATAAATCAACGTATTCAATATCGACTGCCAGTGTTACCCAACTGTGGTTCTCGTGCTGCTGCCCTTGCGTAAAAACGTGATTGAGATGAAAGATCCCGCGGTTTAGGGTGGCCCTCTTGTAACAAACCCGCACATTTCTGGTTGCGGGTCGCCCCTGTGCCCAGCTACTGCCAGATTTCGCGAACATTTCTCCGCTTTATGACGCGCGTTGGCTTTAGACATGTGGAAAAGGCCTCGACTTAGGATTATTTTCCCCTACGTTTTCCGAATCCACCGCTTTTAGAAGTCGGAAATTTGGAACGCTACGAGTAATTCATGAACTCCGAATGTTGCGTTCCCACCTGTTTGTGTTGGAAAATTGGTCTGGGGGAGAGAGTGAAAGGGTTTAACTGTGAGGCTTTGTGTTTGAGTCCCAGGGCACGTAACCACTGCTTTATTACGTGTTTTGGGATAAAGAGGCTTAAAAAGAGCTGGAGTGACCACAGCTGAAGTTCAGATGGCGATAGAGGTGGAGTAATCGGGGAGGAGTATTAGAAGTTTTAGAAATTGGGGCATTTGAACTTTTAGGGTATAAAACAGTTCAGACTTTGCCAAAGTTGTAAAAAACATCAGGGAAGTTTAATCTCAGTTTAATCAAGACAACATTGGTGAATTTGGACTAAACAGATACACATGTCCCGAGTCTGAAAAAGTATTTGCATTCTGGACAATGGATTATTATTATTCTCATCCCGAACATGTCATTCATTATTTTAGACACAAAGACAGTTTTGCTCTTGTAGTAGTTTATAAATGTCTAAATAAGTCGCTGTCCAGAGCCTGTTATTTGTGCCTCCCACACCCTGCGTCCCCTCTGTCTCTGTTTCCTGTTTTGACTGTGCGTTGCCTGGTTACGCCTGCAGGGGAGGGGTCACAGCGTGTTTCCCCAGCGACACTTCCTGTGTCCACGTGCACAGACCACAGCAGCTCAGTAATGTGAGATATTAATAGACGTGACGCTGTGAGACACACTGTAGACATTTTACAAGGCGCTGAATAAGAGCAGAGAGTTTAGAGGCTGAGTCAGGCTGCGACTGTGTTTATGCTGAAAACATTTTTGGTGCTATGGCACCCACAGAGCGAGGAAGCCACAGCCGCCCTGGGGCAGACTGACTACCATTTGGCAGTTTTCTATGGGAGGGGCTTTTCCTTGGAGAAACGTATCAGCAGATGAAGGATGTTCTGCCTGAAAGAAGATCAAATGCAAAACACAAGCAGATTAACACATTCTTATGTCTGCAGCACGATCACATTTTCATCAAAATAATGTGTCCAGAAATATATTCAGTCAGTGGCACCATAAACATTATATATTACTGTATACAGTCTGTGGTGGCAGCACTCAGGACAACTTCACTGTTTCAACATGACCAAGAGCTTCATCTGTGGCGTCTCTGAATCTGAACCAGTTCCGTCCAGTCGACCACAAACAAACAGCTGTCATTTCATTGTGAACCGGCGTCATGTTGTTTTTAATCTTTCAGGTCTCGCGGCTCATTGAAGTGGGTTTTGAGGAAATAACAGTGTTTGTGCTGAAGAGGAAGGAAGACATAAAGTGTGTCCGGGCTATTCATACCCACACTGTACAGAAACCAGGAAGTGCCGTCGACTGTACTGTAGATACAATCAGCTTTGTGTGATCAAAGAAATCACTGAGCACTTATCAACAACAGAGAGTCAATCTTATCCAAATCAACTGTGTGCTGTCACTGCACACACAACTCTCTACAACCAACACTAGCAAAGATACAGTAACATAAGCATCAATATTAAAATGAATTGTTTTGCACAAATGTCATTGTATTGATTTGTTGCTGAAATACGGCATGTTCCAAGTCTGTAATTAGTTCAACCCCAAGAGAACGTTAGTATTGCTGTATTATGTTCTTGGATTCTCCTTGCCTTCAGCACAGTGGAAAATCCCAAATGTGCACATAATCAATGTATTTTTGCTTCATGTTTCTTAATTCAGTCGGGCTGCAGAGTGATCCTCTATAACAGGCTGAATCCAGGGGCTCGGATAAAGGCTGCACTTAGTCTGAGTAACCAGATCTCCTAATGTGGTAATGGCAGGGCGCCCCAGACAGTAAAAACTAATGCTAAATCGTGTGGGACGCTCCGTGGGTTTTCTGCACAGTCAGTGATCCTACATTTATAAAACAGAAGGACGAGACTAATGGAAGGGGCTGAACTAGTCATGCCCAGAGTCTGGAGCGAAGCAGCCTCTTCATCGATGCAGAGCAAAGATCCCAAGAACACTGTGATGTTGTCTTCAGCCTCAGACTTGAGCTGTAGGTGTGAGCAGGGGTCGCGTACAGCAGGGTTTACATATGGAGCGTGTCCAACGTGCGCAATGTATTTGACTGTCAAAGAGGTCCACTTTAAACACGGGTTTAAACAGAACCACAGGAGGCATTTAGACCCCGCTACTCAAGTAAAAACATCAAAAAATATATATTTCAGGATTAAAAAAAACGTGTAAAAAATAATAACCGGATACAAGATCAAAGTGCTCGGGAAGTGTCTGAAGATTAGTTTCAGATAAATGTTTAAAAAAATCTGCAGAGAATTTTTGGTGAGAGAAGATTGCCTTGGTTCTTTTTCTATTCTTTTCTTTTCTGTAACTGGATACTGGATGGGAATGTTGGCTAATTTGATGCTTCTACTACCACACTGGAAAAAGTAACCTAGAAATGACTAGAATGGTCTTGAAATAAGTCAATCTGCCCCTGAACTGAGTAACTGATTTCAAGAAATCTGTTTTTAAAGCTTAAATTCAGATGAAAGTTCTCATTGCACTCAAAATTAGATTTAAAAAAAACAATTATTACATCATTATTTATTTGAAATAAGATTGTTGTATTGATGTATTTTTGTCAATTTAAGACATGAAATGATTTACTCAACTCAAGGGCAAATTTACTGGTTCCAATTCAAAATCTTCAGTGCTGCATTATCTCATTTCACAATGCCCACGATAGTCGCAATTTTGTGGCTAGGTGGGACATTATTATTGTAAGATAATGAATTAAGAACTTTATTGTCATTATACTGCTCCAAAAAAATGAAGGTTAAGGTTAACAACGCAGTGTAACTTCAAGTGTTCCCTATATGTACCTGTACTGTAAATAAAGGGAACACTTGGAGTTGTGTTATCGTGTTCCCTTTACTTTTTAAGCAGTACAGCAAAATGGTGTAGCTCAGATGTTGGGTTACTCCTGAGCTGCTGTGACTCTGCCTCTACGCGCCGCCGCTGTGGGCCGACCTGACCCGCATGTTTTCAGGTCGGGGAAACCGGAGCACCCGGAGGAAACCGGGTCAGACACAGGGAGAACATGCAAACGCCAACACGCAAACTCCAAGTTCCAGACGATCAGGTCTCACAGCTTCATGATGTTACATGGCGAAACAAATGGACTCCCGATGAAGCTTATGAGACTGGGGTCCACGCTTGTGTGGCTTGCCCGGATGCCTCCTTGTTTGCCCTTTAATGTTTCCTGTAGCGCCTCTTGGGACACATCCACTGTGCTGCAAGTGTGGTGCCTCTTCAGTGTTTCAGAAGAAGAAATGTGTGGATTTAAAATATTAGAAAATGTGCAAACAAAGAACAGGATAATGTACAAACAAGTGGCAGTAAACAGGGGTATCTTGTGTAAAAGGAATAATAAAAACTCTAAAAAGGGGGAGCAAAGACTATCAATAGTAATAAAGTCCCTACAATATTTCATTTCTCATTAAGTCCACGTTGCACACACGGGACCTGTTGCCATAGTGACAACAATAACCCTCTGCGACAGGACATGAACGTTTTGTTTATTCATAAATTAGTCACCAGGAAATTCGGCCCATATTTGGACAGTGAGAGTTGCATTTTTCATTCATGACTTGACCTCGGCTGTTTTATTGCTCACTGCTCATATTGACTTGATAATGAAACGTTTTTCTTCTATTTTTAAGTAAACACAACCCTTATTTTCAATTATAACAGCTGTTCATCACATGCTCATCCTTAAAGATCTTATTATGCTATTTGAGCAAACCTTAAGACAAACCTTTTTATCTCCTCTAGGCGATGCAGGACCTTATTTCAGGGGAAACTCCGTGATCCTCCATCGCCGCGCGTTAAACCCAGCCTCAGCCTCTGCACATGTGAAAACAAAGAGCGTTTATAACATGTAAAACCCAGTGGACCATCACATGCAGCGCACAACACGGAGTGGACTTCCTCTCCTCAGGGCGCTGTCTGATAACACTGCTCCCCTGTATTTAGACCATCGTGTTCGACGAGCATTAGCCACATGTGTGCGCTTTTAATCTCCTGAACGTAAACGGTGGCCTATAGACTCATGGCCCCAAGAAACAGAGAAGCATGTTATTTTTTTTGTTTTAAACGGTCTCATCATTGTACCGTAGCTCCCAGAGGAAACCCGGCTGGCTGCCTTCAGTGCTCCTTTGATCCTCTGAAACGGTGCACCGCCTCCTGGGTTTGTCCCGGTTTCAGAGCGTGGGGTCCTGCACAGCTCCATCTCCTATAGTTCCACTTCCTCCTGCACAGCTTCCTCCGCTCCACAACAGTCTTTCACCATCATCTCCTCGTTTCTGTCTTTCTTGTAGCGCCTCCACTGTGCTGCAGGTGTGAGGGGGCTCAAGAAATCTGTGGGTCTCAAACGTCTTTAACTTATAAGCTAACGGTTTGTTTACTTTTTAAAAGCTGCTTTCTTCAGGACCATTATGGAACTCTTTACAGAAATAAATTCACCAAACCCCACAAAAACACGGCCAAGACGAACAAAAGCATCCAGCAAAACAGTATGGAACACAGAAAGCACAAATGCAGTTCGCTGAAAAAGGCAAAAAACGCAGCTGTACTATCATTCCCTTCTGCAAACAAATGTACCCACGGGATCTAATAAAGAAACCTTCCCTCCCAAAGCGCCTCTAAGCAGGTGAATCCTCCAGCAGGTGATTCTGACCATCAGCCTGGCTCCACATCTGGAGATGGGTCCTCCTGATGAGTTGCCCCAGTGGCATCGAAGAATGGGTCGAATGCAAAAGACACATTTACTAATCGTTGTGTAATGACACATAAACCTTAATTTATTTTAGACATACGGTTAGTAGGTCTTACCAGTAGCTGCGGCTAATGTCCAGGGGCCGCATTTCTGAGAATCCTCTCAGAGAACTCCTAACTTAACCTAAACATTCCTAGCAAGGAGTCTTAGCTTAGGAGTGATTCCAGAACATTCTCAGAGAACTCTGAGCAAGGAATGGACAAAAACTCCTATCTTTGTGAAGAGGTGTGGCTGACCCCGTTGCTAGGGATGAGTCTTCATTTCAAAAGCTGTGATTGGTTGATCCTAAAAGCCAGATTAAAAATATATACTTTTGGTGATTATGGGCAAAGAATGGATCCTCATATCGATAAACTTAAGCATAGAATCTAATCTTATGAAGACTGTGTCATTGTAAATAATATAGACATAAAAGAAAATATCAGATAGATATATCGATAGATCAATAGATAGATCACATACAAAAAATAATGAATGTTAAATGAATAGTAAGCACAGTATTAACACAGTGATAGTTATATTTATTTGCTTATATTAATTGCCATGCTGGTCATTTTTGCACTTTCCACTTTCAACATTTCTACTCACTTTACTGTTAACAAGGGTAAAATGGCACAGACCCAAGTCATCACTGCTGCATTGTTGAATTTTACCTGTTGCCAAATACCTCAGTGTTATGACTTTCATTTCGGGTGGTATTGCATTGCGGCGTTGGGTTGGAGAAGTAACTGCATGTCTAATGGGATCAACCACAAACATGATTCCTGCACGATCCAATCTGTAACGTTTTATTAATTCACTGGACATCCAGTGTTTGGAGGATATCTCTCCTGCCTCTTCTGTCCGCCATTTTGTCCTCTGGTTAGGGAACTCCTAAGATCCTTAAAAGTCCTTCTCCCAACACTCAAGAGGTGAGCTCTCTTAAGAGCTAGGATTCTTTAGGAATAGTTTTTTTCTTAACTAGGTTCTACTCTTCACTTTTAGGGGAAATTCTAAGAGAACATCACGGTTCTAAGAATTGTCTTAGAATTTGGCCACTAGGAGCAACTCTTTGCACTAAGAATCTTTAGGAATACGGTCCCAGATGTTTTGTATTTTATTGTACAATCTTTTTTTGTCTATGCACTGTAACTAAAAAAGAATCATCAATGCTCATGGGTTTAGAAATACTTGGGAAAGCCTTTACTTGCACATACTGTATATTACCCTCTCAGATCGATATGATCCATACAGGTGCTGAATAGTGAATGCAAGATGAAAAGTAAAATATGCCCCAAATCTGATATGTAGATGAGAGAATGCTGCGTGACCAAAATAATGACTACACTGTTGATCTACTGTTGCATGTGCTACTCATTTTGCACATGAACAAAACGCTCGGTGAAGGAACCCCTAAATGTCAGTGCCTGCCCCAAGTCCCCACCAACTGCTTGAACTAATTTCTCAAAATCACGACCGAACCATGAACACACTTGATTGTGTACACACAGCTCCACACACAGCTCCACACACAGCTCCACAAACCTGGTTTCTCTTTTGTCAGATTTGGCACTTTCATTCACAGCACGCATGCAAAAGGCTCACACATCTTTATTTGCAGTTGCAGTGTTGTTTCGCAGGGCTGTAGTGTGTGTTTTAAGACTGAGGCCAAGTGTGTAATGTTTTGTGAATTTAGTCCCAATAAAGAATATAGTGTCCAGTGTTTGGGGAAACGCAACTAAACTGTGGCAAAACCCCTACAAAAATCAACTAAAACTTGACCACAGAAGTAAGAAAGAAGCTTAGATGAGTTGTGTAGGTCTTAGCTTTCAAATGAGGCGTTACTCTGGCTTATAGGCTGTAAGCTCCAGTTGAGAAGTTTTTAGATTTGGGTAAAACCAAACTGGAGAAAATGTTCTCCGTTGAAGTGGGAGGTAAGAGGCTAAACTAACTCACCTCCTGCCCTTGTTTTAGCGTCACGTCCCAGTACTCTACCTCTTAGTTTCTGGCGCCACCTCCTGGTCACTCAGTATAAACCACAGCTTACATTGGTTACCTTCCTCGTGTCATTTATTTCTCCAAGACATTTATATAAACAGCAGACAGTGGAAAGCAAGAGTGTACAACGCCACAGACACAGAACAATGATAAGAAAACACATTTAAATTGGCTTTTAAACAATGATGTCTCCCACAACTTTCCCCTCAAAAATTACATCCAATATTGGTCTACAGAGCATTCCAGTGCCACATAAATTAATAAAAAAAAAGTTGAGATAACCCACTTGTTTAATACAGGTTACCACAACAACATCACCATACCCTTACGTGCCATTACTTTACATGGAAAAAAAATCCCTTTCCTTCATTAAACACAATAAAAACTCCCAGTGTACAAGAGTGAATGATAAAACTCATTCATTGTCAGAGAAATCTGCAGAAAATCCAAGATTTTCAGGTTTGTTCAAAGTCTTTTTGTAAAGGAGCAATGTCTGAGCCCAAAGCCGGATTGTGCCGCAAGAAGTTGAAATACTGTAAAAACGAGAAAACCGGCGCTCAGAGGCACAGAGTGAAGAGCGTCGAGACCAAGTTAAAGACGTTCACTATTGGGAGTTTACAATCAAAGCTCAGTGTGTTGGAGATTTGCTACAGAGTGCTGATCTAACCTGCGTTTACCACTTCCAAAGATTGCGGGATTTTTGTGGGAGTGTTGGAATGTTTGTGTTTGTTGGTTAATCATGTGCTTTGAAAAAACAAAAGAGGATTTCACGCTGCCTGAACAAAAGAAAGAAGAGAAAAAATGGCCACCTGGATTTAACCAACTGTTCTGACCTGGTGCTGCTGCAGTTGGTCAGGTCTAGGTTCAGCAAAACCACGATGTTGGATTCATTCATTTCCACACATGCATTGGCCACCACAGGGTCCAGATGTTTTACAATTTGTTTTGTCCTTTATTACATTATAAACTCAGACCATTTGTTGGAAAAACACTGTGCATCTAATTATAAAGCATTTGTATCAATTTCATGAACTTACAGGCCAGTTTTTTTTTTTAGCATTTCTGTGAAAGTGTCCCAGTAAAGTGACCCTGCAGGTTGTGAAATGCGCTCATGAACTCGCCTCTAAAGAATTGGGATGTTGGGGAAAGTTGGAAATGACAATTCAGTGGCTTCCTCTTTCAATGCTAGTTATAAAAAAAAATTAAAGCTAAAGGCGTCCAACCAATATTAGCGCGAGTGTGTGTGTGTTTTATTCATCTTTTTGACAGTTGATTAAAACAGATACATCAGACGCAACTGAGCGACACTTTGAGAGGACCGCATTGTAGCCTGGAGCTCCCTCTGCAGGCAGCCGTGGGAATGACAATAAAAGAAGTGCAAAACAGCAGCGCTTTCTGCAGCCAAACACGAGACGTCCTAAACAGGATTATGCAAATAGTCCGATTAGGTTCATTAGGTCTTCTAAAAATTATGTAACTTTTTTTTCCCTATAGACAGACCTTAGTGTTAAGTCTTAACTTAACTTAACACTAAGGTCTGTCTATAGGGGGGAAAAAGCTACAGGATTACGCAAACGTGTGTGAAGTGAAACACGGCTTCAGGTCTAATTTTTAGTGAGGAAATGACATTTAAACAAAGCAAAAAGTAAAGTTGATTTCGCGTGTGTTCCCTTTGATCCGAGCCGCAATAAAACAAGAGGTGGGTTGGTCGCAGTCAAACAAGTATCAAAGAATAGGAAAAAAGATCAAAAATATAATAAAGCAAGTCAAAGCAAGTAAATAAGCTAAAACTAACCTGTTCAAATCAAAGTGGGATTCAATTGTTTTGACTAATACGTGAACTCCATTTTGTTTGTGCCTTGTTCTAGTGCTGAGTCAAGTTAAATCCTGCACATCTCACTTTCCTATTTTATTTCCGCATCAACTCAATGGGACTTGCTGGTGACTCATCAAAATCTGTGGACAAAAAAAAAACTAAACCGAAAACCTGAGTGTGCTTCCTCATGTCATACAAATAACTTTGAATGAAAAATGTGCAAATGTTTAAAGATGAACATAGCTGGATAGTGGCTCTTATGTTTCCTGCTTGCGATACGTCCGTGCTTCCGATGTGTGCAGTGGTTCATGAAAGCAGCGTGAAGCAAAGTACATTAACAGAGCAGCAAAACGCACGGAAATAAAACGTCCCGCTTCATAATACAGTGTTCAGACTTGGAAGTGGAAGTTTTTTTGGTAATTCCTTGTTGTCCTGCGCTTTGAGGTCGAGCGTAGTAAGTATCAAGAGTTGCGGGTTAAAATGGCTTTATGTACATCAACAAACGTCAGATTTTCCCCACGGGTCCGTAAACGCAACTCAACGCTGTAAAAAAGACAGGCCAGCAATTTGTGTTTAAAACAAAAAGTCATGTAGAAAAAGTCCAAAACAACGCGTATAAAAATTGCTGCAAATGCTGTTAAACGAAGGCAAAATGTTTTTCCTTTTAAAGACAAAAGCCCCTAAACGTCCACTTGAACTGGATAATATGTGCTCTGGTCTTTTCAAGTAAAAGTCTAACATCCCTCTTCCTTCCTCTCCTATGATTGGTCCGCTGAGTCACTGCGGCTCAAAAAAAGTGCACAAACAAATGTTCCCCAGCAACAAAACGCCGTCCGATACGAGAGAGAGAGAGAGTTTGTGGCTTTGGCTCAGGACGAGAGCTTGGAGTAGCTGGGAGGAGAGAATTTGCGTTTGAGATATTTGATGATGTAGAGGGGAAGACAGCTGACCAGCGTGATCGCCGAGACTTTCCACAGAAAAGGCCAAGTCGTGATGTAGGACAGGTCTGAAAGAGGAAAGACGGGTTAGGTTTAATATGTCAAACATTTGAGGGAAACTTGGCGGCTTTTAGTCCCGGTCCTACTTGGTTTCAGGGTTTACGTGCAAAGTTAAAGCCATACTGAGTAACATTTCACCCGTTCATTTAATTCATTTAGAGCTGGGCGATCTGTTCCTCCAAAAAAAACCCGGAGGCGCAGCGGTTAGTATAACTTAACTTAAAAAAAATCTTCTGATAAAAAAACCTCAATTCACAATTTGACTTCCCCCCGCCCCCATTTAAAATAAAACAACTGCTGACCATAAACATATTTTAAATACACATTTTTATTGTTTTTAGTTAAAGTGCATCAACAAACCCAAAAATAGCAAAGACAATCACGGCGAGGCGACTTTATTTATACCACGCGTTTCGTACACAAGGCTGTGCAGTGTGTGCCGTTTGTGACAAAGAGTTTTAAACATCCATATTATTAATACTAATAAAAAATTAATAATATCGATTTGATTTGCCAACTCCATTTTGAATTAAAATATATGTTTTTGCCCAGACCTAATTTTTTCAATGATTGTAGCAGCACGTGTCTTTAAAGTAATCGTTTGTAAGTTTATATTTTTTACAAATTTAATAGGTTGTGTTTAGTTGAACGTCTGGGCTGCAATTTGATGCAAAATAAATAACATTAAATAATCATAGATTTTCTTAAGCCCCTCCCTTTGCTGATCTCAACTAAATCAGAATCTCCAGTTCCATCACTTTGACCAATGAGTTTTCCTGTAAAGTCAGGGCCAATCAGGAGGGAGCTTGATTATTTACTTTTGAAATGTCTTTCTCCCTCTCCTCCTTTTGCAAACAAGGGTTGGGTTTCTGTAGAAATCACAGAAATGCCATGAGCTATATGGTTTTCAAAACAAACCTTATGGCCCAATGCAAATGAATGGGGAAGCCAGGGCGAGGTATGTTTTGTCCTTCCATGGCATTTATATGATTTCTGTGGTTTCTTTATCATTAACGTGTTGTTAAATGATGTTTAGTGGCCATTGGATGTGTATCCGCCCCCACGAAAAGCAGAAACTTATCCGATTTATCTCATTTAGCTTAGAGGACACTTTTAGGTGCTTATTTCTACCTACATTAAATCTCAAAAGGGCTGTACATTTATTAATGATTTCTAACAAGGCTTTGATCTCACCTGTATGTGGTTGATACTGTATGTTAACAGCTGAAAACATCTGGATCGTTCATAATTTATGTTGTTTGATGGCTAACATTAATGTTATAGGAAAAGGAAAAGTTTCCCGGACTTGCCAACTGTCCACATACGTTAGGATCGAACGCAGCTTCTCCTTTTTATTTCTATGTGGCTTTCGAGTCCAATCATAAGTGATATTATTTAATCAAATTAAATCATTAAAATCCTCTAATATGACTGAGAAAGGAGAACAGGTGCAGGAAACATGTATATAAAATGCTTATTGGTAATTATTATGTTTTGCAACATTTGTGGGGGTTTTGGACTGGCATTGTTGATCTCGTGTGATGTGGCGACATATGAGCTGAAAAGTTCCGCAGTGTGGCTTTAATATTGATAATATGAAAACACTTTCATGAACCTGTTAAACTGACATGAGTAATTCACCAAAACTGGGAAGACTTTCATTAACCTCTGAATAGGAAAAATCATCGACTTTAACCAGAGAAATAAACCGTGTTAGGTCAAGCACCAGCCGAAGTTTAAGGTTTTTTAAACATGCGAATGCGCTAAACCCAAAGGATTTTACAATAAGGATGAAAATTCAGGCACTGGACAGAAAATGAAATCAAGACACAATGTAATGAGACCCAAAACAGGAGAGGAATAAACCCACAAAACAAATGCCCAATCATGACGAACGACACGTGAACAATGAACATGCAAACCTGGACGTCTTATTGAGTCTCAAACCTACCAAGGAAAGCTCCAAACGACACCCTGCCTATACCTGTGTCCAACGCACACGACAAACAAGTGGAAAAAGGAGGAACGTGAGATTATCACAGAGAGAAACTCAAAACACATTGAAAAAGTGAGAAAAAGAAGAGAACAACATTATGTGCCTAGAGTTTGAAAGCGGTGGTGTTACTATTTTTATTCAGAGCATCTACGCAACGGTCTTCAATTTTACGATATGATTGAGATATTGTACTAAACCATTTCAGCACAGTGTTTACCATGAAAACTCCATCATAAACAATGTGTGTTTTGGTCTAAAATAGAACTAAAACTGAACCTCAGCATCTGCATTTTACATTAGACTGTGATTAATGGTTCAGTGAAACATTGTGGCCTCTTGCGAAATGGATATTGTGCTGGTTAATGTATTTTGCAGCCATCTTTTTTTTAAATGTTGTATGATTGATAAGAGGTCACCTGTTTGTGTAACTCAGGAAATCCTCCAAATCCACTCTGTCTGTGTTTACCCCAAACTGAATACATTAAAGGGATATTTCAGGATTTTTGACATTGTGCCTCATTTCCTAGTTATCCAGAGTGTTGTTGATGTCTGGAGATATTTTTTTCTTAAATTCATGCAGTTCTTATATTTGAAGAGTCTAGTTGGGCTAGGCTAGGGCAAGGCTAAAGCATTTCTATGGTATCAGTTAGCCTGCATTAAAAACAGTCTGACCCACTCCACAGTGCACCTGAGGTAAATCACTTATAACGCCAGACTAACCATATAAATGTCTGTGTTAATAGAATATTTTTTGAAATATAACTGACCTTGTATCACATGAATTACCGCATTTTGAGGGACTATTTTCTCGCAGATCACTCCACCGCTGCCTTAGCTTACAGCCACGAAGCTGATGCTGCTCAAATATAAGTTATTTTAAATGCAAAATGGTTATAATTATTCTATCGACATCGGTGTTATAAGTGATTTGCCTCAGGTGCACTGTGGAGTGCGCCAGACTGTTTTTAATGCTGGCTAACTGATACCATAGACATGCTTTAGCCTAGCATTAGCCTAGCGCCACTAGACTCTTCAAATATAAGAACTGCATGAATTTAAGAACAAAATATCTCCAGACATCAACAACACTCTGGATAACTAGGAAATGAGGCCCAATGTCAAAAACCCTGAAATATCTCTCTAACATATTGTTGTGCTCAGGCATTTTTCACACCAAGTTACACTGTCTAGGACAAGATCAAGACTATACATTTGAACTAAACCAAGTCTAGAATATGGCAAGACTGTGTGTAAATGAGTTCTGGTACAGAGTTTAAAGCAGGACTGAAGCGTTTTACAATTGTGTCTAGTTGAAATAGAAGAAGAAATGCGGCTGTAGTGAAACGTGTAAAGTAACGGCTACGCAGTACGCACCGAAGTACTCGTTGAGGAAGGCGAGCGAGGCGAGGTAGATGCCCAGGCTGAAGAACTCCGCCAGCACCATGAGCCAGTGCCAGGTGCGGATCGTGAGCGCCACCATCAGGAGCTCGGTGAGAATGAGCGCCGTGAAGGAGATGGCCACGACGTGAACGAACTCCGACTCGAACAGCACCAGGCCGCCGTACATCAGGATACCACCTGGGGGCGCCACAGACAGAGAAGATGGGAGGATGTTGAGGAGCTTTCAAAGTTTGGCCAACAAACAACATGGGTCACCTTGATAAAAAGTGTACCATTTTTCTGATAATAATGGACAACGATCTGATTTATAATGTGGAGGCATAACTGTTTAAAAATATGTCGTGTTTTGGTCACTTTTTCATCGCTCTTTAGTCGTGTTTTTGATGCTTTTTTTGGTTGCTTTTCCAGCACATTTTTGTCACATATTGCAAGTCTTTTTGTTGTGTTCTCGTCTTTTTAAAGAGGGGGTATTATGCTTTTTTCAATCACATAGCACCAGTCTATAGCATACTACAATGATGACGTAACCTTCTGTTGGTCTATATATGCAGTAAATTATAATAACTGCCTTGAATAAAATTGCTCTCTCAAAATGGCTGTACTGAACGTCTTGAAATAGGCCTCTGTCTCTTTAAGAAGCTTTCCGACACGCCCCCTTCAGCACACTGCTGTGGCATCTAAACAACACTACTGTGCGGGGAGGGGGCTCTGCTGAGCTGAGGAGCAGTGGTTGGTGGCTTGGCTGGTGACAAAAGGTCCAGAGGCGTCTCCAGGAGGTGGGGGCGTTCCTAGGAGGAACGAGGCATAGCTACACCTAAAATGGCCGCCGTCTAAGTTTTTACTGATTACTCAAAAATATGTGAATGAGCCAAGGCAACACTCCAGGCATGTGTTTAATGAGGGAATGACATAATAACATGATATAAAGCTTGAAAAAGTCGATTTTACATAATACCCCCCTTTAATCACTTTGATGTAATGTTTTTTCATAATTTTTTCATCTCATTGTTCATCACTCTTTAGTCGCGTGTTTTTGCCCCTTTTATGCTTTTAGATTTGGGTAAAGCCAAACTGGAGATAATGTGCTTGGTTCATGTGTGGGTTAAGAGGGGAAAAAAAGTGTATTTCACTTCAAAATCATGAGCAATTAGTTTAGTCATCCGGAAAATCAGGACAATGGATGAAACCGAACTAAATTAGGAAACTCATGACTAACACTGAACTTTTGCACATGTTTCCGTCACCGCGAGCTTCTGTTTTAGACCATAACATAATTGATCTTCCAAGTGCAAAAACTCTAGATAAATATCAAATCATGAGTAATCCGGTTCAAATGGAAATAGTAGTCATGTCTAAACCAGAAAAACACCAAACTTAAATGCATCAGTAAATCATAAATGACATGAGAATGAGCAGAGGCTGAAATTGCAGCAGACCCTGGGTATCGCCCGAAGAAGCAGAAATCAGATGGAAAACATATTGAGGCTTCTTAAAATATGGCAATTGCATGAGCATATTGTGCAGCCCGACTGTAATCCCATCTACAGTTCATTTAAACACTCGCAGCCACATTATGACACGTATAATGACTGAATAACTCCCTCCTCTCTCAGCTCTGTGTGTGTGTGTCTCGCCCTCCGTATCCTGATCCTTCTCATTTATCATATCGCGCCTCAAATTGGACCTAACAGACTATAACTGATCGCGTAATTGCCTCTTCATACAACAATTCCTGTCTGAGATTAAGCCTTCATATTCCCCTCTCATTTTCTCCGCTCATTTCTGCCTTCCTCCGCCGGTCCTCGTTTTTGTTGGCCTTTAATTAAAAGGCCGTTTTTGTCAGGAAGTCACGGTCGAGCGGGGGCAAAGATCCGTCTCTCTCTCGCGCCCTGCATGGCTTAGCGATTACTGAAATATCGATTTACTGGACGGACAATAGTGCGCGTGTAAAAGTGTCTGGGCCTTCGAAACATAAGATACTGAGAAAGTGCCTTAGACACAGTTTGACGAGGCGAGTGGTAATTATAAAGCACAATGCCAAATCACTCAAGCACGGTTTACTGTAAAATATGATGATCTTTAAAGTGCAGGTTTTAATCCTTTTGTCATTTTGACTTAGTATTAAGTAAGAACCAATTCATTATTATTGTTTTAATTAAATTAGTCAGTAATTTAATAAAGGTTGGCAAAAGTTGTTTTTAAAGGAACAGGCCACCGTTTTTCCATACTGAGATAGGGTTGGGCGATGTATCGATATTTAAGATATATTGATATTTAAGATATATCGATATATTATTAAATGAGATATGGAATTAGACCATATCGTGTCAAGCTGATTAAAAAAAAAAAGTGTATCTTAAACTGAGCACTTTATTTTGTTATCTCTTTATATATAAATACTGCCCTCAGAAAAAGAGTGACCTATTTAATTTTATAGGCTATTTTTATTTAAGATATTTTTTTATTCAAATGTGCACCTTACAGAGCTTTGTTTATGTTTACATTTTATAGTGAGTTTTCAACAAAACTACTTGTATTTGGCTTTGACTATGACTTAACACTTCAATTCACAGCTCTCACTTTGTGGAAAAAATATTGGGATATATATCGTATATCGATATCAACCTAAATATATCGGGATATGACTTTTGGTTCATATCGCCCAGCCCTATACTGAGATGTTCTCACCTGAGCTTAGACGAGTTGATGCGTACCTGTCTGGTCTTAGGAGCACTTTGACTTTACTGCGCGGATGTCAAAATGCTCCTAAGGTGTTATTACGCCTCACAATATAGTTCCCCTTTTTATCCGCTTAGAAAATCCACATTGTTTAATTTTGTGTAACTATACTTGGATCATGTAACTATTCACGTAACCGTATTTAAATAGGGAAAACGTGGAAGAGCTTGGTCGCTTCAAACTTCACCCCCATTTGGCCCCATAGAGGAGGCTAAATGCTAACAACATCTTTGGTCTTTTTCAGTGACTGAGCGCACGCGTAAAGACCAGACAGCTACGCATCAAGAACATATCTCAGTATGGAAAAACGGTGGCCTGTTCCTTTAACTTTAAATTTTTAAGTGACATCGATACAGACGGCACAGAACTCCTCTTTCACCTTCTATTACACAACTGCTTTACTGAGTGCATTTTCTCCAGTTGAGCATTAACAGAGTAGCACCTCATTTGAAAGCTAAGACCTACAAAACTAATCTAAGCTTCTTTTTACTTGTTATGATTGACACGTTTTTGTTGCTTTTTTTTTTTACCTGCTTTGGTCTTGATCACAGATACTGTACATCACACAATAAAACAAAATGCGGTGAAAACGCTACAAAAAAAGCAATGATAACGGGACAAAAAATTGACAAAAATGTGGGGAAAAACGCAACCAAGAAACCAACAAAAACAAGGAAAAATCTTAGCTCAGTTTTGTCAGTCTTAGCTTTCAAATAGGCTGTAAGCTCCAGTCGAGAAGCTTTTAGATTTGGGTAAAACGGAAGAAAATATGCTCAGTTAAGGCGGGGTTCAAGGGGTTAACAAATGCTTCGAGTGCTGGTGTTTCACTTCTCCTATAACAAACTTCCTTCCCCTCAACGCCGTCTATAGATCGAGGGAAAGTGCCAGAGACTTTCTTGTATTCTATTTTAACATTTACCTCTATGTATGTCACTTCCTGTCAGTGTCCAATGAGGAAGTGAAACAATAAACATCACAAAAAAGGTAGAAACATTTCTAGCAAAAATTGTGTTAACCTCTAAACCCCCTGCATTATCCAAACCTAAAAGCTTCTTGACTGGAGCTTACAGCCTTTTTATATTTATTTTGTAACTGTTTTATTGCTTTTTTGTGGCTTTTTCATTAAGGTTTGAGAAAAGTGAAACATAAAATGCTGAGATAAAGCAAGAATTGCACACATTTTAAAACTCATTAGTGGCCATCTTAATTACTTGGTTAGCAACAAAATAAGACCCCATGGAGACCCCAATCTGCTTTCCATTTCTATTCCCTCGAAGTATTAGCTCTAGCATGAGAATTCAGTGACATATTGGCTAAAATGTTTTATTCTTTAAGTGTTTTCTTCCATGAGCTGCTCGATCTCACCTTGGTAAACACTGATTAAAACCCAAATGAGGAAGGTCTTAAAAGATAAGGATCGGCCCTGAAACAGACAAAGGCAGTAGTTACTTTACGTGTTCTGGACGTTTCAATCACTATTTCTTTACAACAGCGTCTGAAAGTCATAGTGAATCTGCGCACAGACCTTGGTGAGGTCTTTGTACAGCTCTGGGTAAAGCAGAGCCATCTCCGGTTTAACGTCCTGATCCAGGACCAGGGAAAACACGGGGAACATGGTGTAGATCGTGGCATAACTGGGAACGAAATCGATAAAAGCAATATCAATACATAAAGAGGGGAAAGCACGGTAAACATGTATGAAAGTTGGTAGCAAATACAGTTAGTACGGTAAAGGAGAGCTGCACAATATATCTCAAAAAATATCGTATCGCGATATTAGGTGATGCAATACCCGGGTCGCAAAAAGCCACGATATATCGCAACATCACTAAAGTCTTCATCATCTAAAAATAAATAAGTTCAGTTTAAGTTAAACTTTTCCTAATTTAGTTCAATTTTGGTCTTGTTTTGGTTCTGAAGCCATCTTTTTCAAGTCTTTGCTGAAAAACGACTTACTTGCGATTTGTGTTTAAAGGAATAGGCCACCGTCTTTACATACTGAGATATGTTCTTACCTTAGACGAGTTCATTTGTACCTGTCTGGTCTTCAGTCAAGTAAACACAGCACAGACGGCGTTAGCATTTAGCCTCTCTCTTCTCCTCTATAGCTCCAAACGAGGTGAAGATAGAAGCTACCAAACTCTTCCACGTTTTCCCTATTTAAATATGGTTACGTGAAGTGTTACACCATAAAGTATAATTACACAAAATTAAACAATGTGGATTTTCTAAGCGGATAAAAAGGGGAACTATATTGTAAGGCGTAATAATACCAGGAGTAATTCGGCATCCGCACAGAAAAGTGAAGATATCACTGCGCGGATGTTGAATTACTCCTGGTATTATTACGCCTTACAATATAGTTCCCCTTTTTATCCGCTTAGAAAATCTACATTGTTTAATTTTGTGTAATTATACTTTATGGTGCAACACTTCACGTAACCATATTTAAATAGGGAAAACGTGGAAGAGTTTGGTAGCTTCTATCTTCACCTCGTTTGGAGCTATAGAGGAGAAGAGAGAGGCTAAATGCTAACGCCGTCTGTGCTGTGTTTACGTTACAGAAGGCACACGTGAAGACCAGACAGGTACAGATGAACTCGTCTAAGGTAAGAACATATCTCAGTATGTAAAAACGGTGGCCTATTCCTTTAATTAGAACGGACCATATTGTGTTGAAATGGTTTAGTAAAATATCGCAATTCTGCACAGCCGTCTCGCATATCGCAAGTTACTTCAATATCGTGCAGCCCTACAGTAAAGTTAATAGTAACTGATATTAGTGCAGGTCAAAGGCAGGACATACCCGACCATGAGGAAGCCCTGGTACAGCGGCACAGAGGCGAAGTAAAATATGGAGGAAAAAACGGCCTGAAAGAGAGAAGATAATGGCTTCAGTCTTTATACAGGGCTGTGCCAGAATCAAGGAACAGAAACTGGAAACCTAAGTGTGTGAATGGTCCTGGAAAGAAAAGCATTACTTTGTTAAATTTAAGATGAGGTTTGGGTACAAGCTGCATCTTCCCAATGTTTAAATGCCATACAAATAAAGTACATATTTGGTTTGGATGAGAAAAATATCAAAATACATCAATATGGAGAACAAAGTGTGATTCATTTCTTCCCCATGTCGTCCTACCCGTGTGCCGTACCTGCATGGTGGAGATGATCATGCCGCGATGCATCACAAACTGCCCCAGGGCGGCCGAGCGCTTGTAGCTGTTTCTGCCGTGGACCATGAGCAGACGGCCGATGTGCTTGAACTGTGTGATAGAGAAGTCGGCAGCCAGCGAGGCCTGCTTCCCTTCCTACACAACACAAAGGAGAAACTCATGCATAATGTAGAAGAAAAGTTGAGTAAAAGTGTCACATTTCACACCTTTCCCTCGATCCCAATGCCACAGTCTGCAGCTTGAATCATGCTCACGTCGTTTCCTCCATCACCTGAGCCACAGGGAGGGAAACAAATCTTACTATACATCGTTTGTACTCAATTTTACAAGAATAAGAGAACATTGAAATGCCCTCACAAAACACCTGCTGTAATTATGTGCTTTGACTGCCCTCTTGTGGACATGAGGTGTAACATGTGCACTGAATCCCATAGAACAGTTTCTAGTCGTGCTGTTTTAGAGGTGGATATGATTATTTCTGTGCATGATTTCTAAACAATAAACGGCACAGACCGATGGCGCAGGTCCTGTTGTCCGTGTGCTGCTGCAGGAGTTTGACGATCTGTGCTTTCTGAGTGGGGGAGCAGCGGCAGCAGACCACCGCGGGACACTGACACGCCAACTCCACAAACTCGTGCTCGTAGTAGCGCAGACACACCTGCAACACGAGAGCGAGCCATGAGATCACACTTGACAGGGATAACACATGTGCTCCAAACGCTCACCTACACACCAACAATGATGTTTTTTCAGAGCATTTGGAAAAGGAGCTAATGTAAGTATGTATTAACATGTCTTCAATAACACACAAGTTGAAATTAACTTGAAACTCAATGAGAAACTTCTGTAAAATTGTTTAACAAAAATAGCCCAAAAAAAATGTAAATAAAAGTACTGACAAGTACATAGTCCAAAATGATATCGTTTATCTATCATTAATTGAACATAGAGTCGATATAGTAATTGACATGACAGGCCTACCCTCGAGCATATTTCCAGATAGTTTTTAAAAATTCATATGAACTGAAATGTTGTCAGTTCATTTGAAAAAAAATCCTTGGATAGAACCCCCAGGGGATACAGTACATAGTCCAATACATAAAGCAAGGGTCCGTGTACCTTTCGTTCAATCAATTTTCAATTTGAAAACAAAAATGAAATGACCTAGAAATGTGTGCTATCAGCATTTTTCATTTCATAAAATGAAATCACTCAAATTGGCACGTATTTTCATATTTCAATATGATACAAAAACAGAAAAATGAAAATTGAAATCACAGCCTCAGAGCGTCATTATGTTGTTTTATCGATTTGCGTATAGCCGGACGTTCGGCTGTACGGTTCACATGAAGGTCTGACCTGAAACACAAATTTAGATAAAAACTAACGCGGAGATTGTATACATTGTTCAATTTTCAGGTCTTTGTCCTGGGGTATTAGCACTCCTTTATAATAATTCCTCAGAGATGGGATTGGTTATGCACGGAGCTACAGCGCTAGGATTAGGACTCTCAACATTGATTTATTTATCAATAATGTATACATCTTGCGCATGGCTTGGCTTGTACTTTTCAATTTGATGAAGCAAAAATTCTGATCCGTTCTGCACAAGACAAAACAAATATTCAGTATCATAAGTGATCGATGACCCCATAATGTTTCACTAATAATAATACAATTTAACCAGGTTTTTACAATAAACCGCTGTTTACTAAAGCCGTCCTTGGGGCTATAGAACTGGTCAGCTGGGGAGGTGTTCCAGGTGAGTGCGCAAATGTCGAGAGTCCTAATCTTGAACAAAAACTCGAACATCAAAGTGGAGGAGATACACGCTCAAGGGGCAGGACGACCTACGCGCCTCAGGTTGTGCCACCTTCCCAGCCTGCGAACGGCGCACTGGTCACTTGGCACAGTATGTTTAGCTCCGTGCGTAATTGTAGCTAAAGCGCTCGGTCCAATCCATCTCGCAGAATGTCAGATTCTACACAGATGTAGAGAGTCCACATCTAGGTGGACAGAAGACTCGTGCGTTGTTTAGTGGAGGAGAAAGGAGCTCGGGGAAGCACACGAGTTACGCACTCCAGGTAGTGCCATCTACAGCCTGCTACGGGCGCGTTGGCCACCTAGCATAGCACTGTAGTTAGCTCCGTGCATAACCAATCCCATCTCTGAGGAATTATTATAAAGGAGTGCTAATACCCCAGGACAAAGAACTGAAAATTGAACAATGTATACAATCTCCGCGTTAGTTTTTATCTAAATTTGTGTTTCAGGTCGGACCTTGATGTGAACCGTACAGCCGAACTTCCGGCTATACGCAAATCGATAAAACAAAATAATGACACTCTGAGGCTGTGATTTCAATTTTCATTTTTCCATTTTTGCATCATATTGAAATATGAAAATACGTGCCAATTTGAGTGATTTAGTTTCATTTTATGAAATGAAAAATGCTGATAGCACACATTTCTGGGTAATTTCATTGTTGTTTTCAAATTGAAAATTGATTGAACGAAAGGTACACGGACCCAGAAGTACTTGCCGAGTCAATTATGGACAATACTGTATTATTTAAGGTCCGGCAGCCATCATTACTAGAACTCGTCTTCCCAAAGTTTTAGTCTGCAGATGTTCTTTCCCACGTTCTAATAACCAGCCGTCGAAACGTTAAACTTCTGAAGCACATCTCAGTCTACCTGTTGTCCACTGACCCCTGTGTAACATTACTATTACCTCTAAAGAGTCTCCGGAGATGACCAGGGCACAGTCGTGTTTCCTCCTGAAGGCGTTGAGCTCCAGATGGGCCTCTCCGCGGTTTGACACCTGCTCAAGAGCCACAACAGACGATTAAGCCAGAACTTAAGCACGGGTGTTAACATGGTGAGATGGAGGAGAGGGGCGTACGGGTTTGAAGACGTGGATGTCCTGGTTCCTCGACACCAGGTGGGAGCTCTTAGCGATGCAGGTGGCCGTCTCCAGCTTGTCGCCGGTCAACATCCAAATCTGGAGACAAAACAAGTCGGAACTTTACTTTTCACTGTGAAGATGAATGAAGAGATTATCTGTACTGGGCAGGCAGATGTTTTATGTTTGTTGAGAAGGAGTATTATAAAACATCATCAGCTAAGGAGTCTTCACATTAGTTTTTTAAGTCGGTGGGACCTTGATGCCGGCGTTGCGGAGCAGCTCCAGAGTGGGTCTGACGTCGGCCTGGAGCTGGTCTTCGACTCCGGTCAGACACAGCAGCTCCAGCTCTCGCTCCAGACTCTCCACCGCCGCCGCCACCTTCAGCGACCGGTCGTGGATACTCAGCTTCGCCTGGTTATAGCGGTTCTGAAGTACATGATACATTCGATGATTAGATTTAGGCGACAAGAACATATTGCCATCGTTACTAGAAGAATGAATAAACCTAATTGGATGATTAGATTCATCAAAACGTTTAGGATTTTAACTACTATACCCGAAACCAAGCTTAAAAACACATTTTCATATACTTCATATACTGTCTAGTAATGTTTCCATTACAGTTGCTAAACTTAACATTTCTGTACAATATTGTTTCTTTACAAAAAATTAAAGAGGAAGAGAATAAAGTTCAATTGTGTCATTGTCTAAACTCATTCCTACACTGGAAAAATGACCATTTAAATGAGATAAATGACTTAACATTTCTTGAATAAAGGTTCTTTATGTTGAATTTGGGTCGGTTTGAACTGATGTAATCTAGGATAAAAACGCTAACGCCTATGGAATAATCATAAATCCCACTTGAAATCAGACAAATTCACTTTTATATCTAAAAATATTTCTTTTTCACTTCTTATTCCACTGGCAATAAGAAGTTTTATCTGATCTAAGACCAAATCTACTGTATTTTTCCGTACTCTAAGTCACTCCAGAGTATGTAAGTCACACCAGCCTAGGCAGCACGTTGTTCAATCACCCATTGGTGAACTCGTTCCTCTAGCTGTGGCCATCGAGCTTTTAGCTGCGATTAGCTTTTTTTGTTTTCTTCATTGCAGTAAGAGTAACCTCCGCTTTTGGCCAGTCCCTCACAAGTTTCTCGCTCACTCCAAACTTTCTTTCTGCTGCTTGATTACCATTTTAATTTTCAGTGGTACAGTAGATACTGGTACATAAGACTAGAGCGCCCTCTAGCGGCTGTCAGTGTGAAAACAACAAACATGTGAAATTATATACTTTGATATAAGTCGCACCCCCAGCCAAACTATAAAAAAGTGCAACTTATAGTCTGGAAAATACAGTAATCAAACTTTATATTTAATCACTTACAGTAGGTCAAGTAGATTTATATCATTTCTTTACGATGATTTTTCTTTATTAACACTTTTCTAACATCCCAATTCATCACCGGGATGAGTTTAAAAGTGTTTCATAATAGCCTGCGAGTTCAAAATCAATAAAAAAAGCTTTATATTTTAGAAGAAACAGCTGACAGTGGTCTTTTTCCACAAATGTCATCATTCCACCACCAGGAAACATTGAATGCAAATTGTTTTGAATACTTTCACAAAACGGGCCCAAAGTAAATGTTTGTGTCCCATTTACCTCAAAATCCTGGTACTGCTCCTCAGACAGAGACTTTTTGGCGACAACCAGAGTCCGCAGTCCTTCCCTGGCCATGTTCCCGCACTGAAAACAACACAATACTTTAGATTTCAGCCTTTTTTTTTTTTTTTTGAGGTCACTAATTAGCTGATGTTAGGACACGAACACGCGCCAATAACTAGACTCCACAGCATTGTCAATAGCGGCATATTAATTCCAACACTAAAAACCTGATCAATGGCGTATAACAGCGCCTCTGGAGATGCACAGAGGACACATAGGGAAACAGACAGGCGGATGGCGGTGTATCTTTCTTATGAACCACCAATGGGCTAAACGTTGATTGGTTATTGACTGGGTGATTTTGACAGAGGGCATTGTTGTGAATATGACATACTGTAATTACCGCGCCTTTATCTAGGTCACTAATTAAATCTACAGCTGCCCGCGGAGCCAGCAGACTCGATAATGCCAATATAATTATGAACGTATGCGCACGAGAGCGGCCGCATCACACCGCTTCAGTCTGAACCAGATCAAAGTCACAATGATGGGAGGCCGTGAAAGAGCAGTTATCAAGGGTTCTCAATTAACAACAAATAATAATGAAAGCTATTGTGCAGTTCTTTTGGGAGCTACATCGTATTTTATTTGGTTGTGACGTGAAAATTGCAGAGGTTTTCTTATTATATTGTTTAAACTGCCACAAAGATGTTCTGAAATGCTGATCAGAAAAACAATTACTTAATATTTCTTTTCCTCATTTAATTCCGTCCTGCAGTTGTTTTTGGCCCGGGAGTGCGGCACACCAACTTTTTTCTTATACACCAGTGTTTTAAGCTGCAATGGAGTAACTTTTAATGCCATTTTTAATGCCTGAATACTACATTTCAATTCCACAAACGCAGATAAAAATCAGTGCATATCTCATTCAAGATTTGCAAACATTTCACCAAACAGAAGAACGAGAATTGGACAAAAAGCAAAACTTTGAACAAAAAAAAAAGTGGTCGATTTCAGCCAAAACTACAACTGAATACGTTTTAGACCAGTGGAGGTTGCGAGGCCTTGGGTGGGGGTTCCCAGATGATTTCAAGTTGAAATAAAAAGAAAAATGCTACTGTTTTTAGTTTGTTTTTGAGTGTAAAAAAAGTTCAAATACATATTAACTTGATTTTAAAATGTTTTTCTTCCCTATAGTAGTGTAAAAGGCAATAAGTTTATACAACAGGGGTCCCCGAGTTGCCATTTTTTGGGTCCCTGCCAAAAATGTTTTTCAAACCCCTGTTTTAGACCATCATTTTGGTATTTTTGATGAACGTATAGACCCTTTAACTGCTGACATCATCAGTGACATCAGCTGGAGGCAGGAAGTGATCAAGAGAAATAAGATTAAACTAAAACTAGCAATTTTAAGTGTAAAACTACAACTGAAAAATGTGGTCCTGTTGTGGCTTAAGGTGCAAGAACGAGAGGAATGACATTTGAGACGATAAAATAAGGTTTATTTGATATTTCCAACAACAGTTAGACATTTGTTTATTGTCACTATGACAACAGCTACAATGGAAATAGATAGGAATCGAGCTTCCCGCCTCCAGCTAAGCCCAGAATGTTTACAAACAATTAAAGGGTCTATACAGTAAAAACTTATTGAGAAGCAATGTCACAAATTTGTGTCAGAAATTTCCAATTAATTTAGATTTAATGCCAGTTAGAAACCAATTAAATGCTTTTTAATGCCATTTAAGGCCTTGATATTGGCACAATTCATTGACTTTTAATGGTTTTTTTAATGCCCCGCGGAAACCCTGAACCAAGAATTCCCCAAAGGTTTGTCTAAGTCTAAACACATACACTGACTGACCAAAAAAAGTCACACACTCCTATATTCGGTTGGAGCCTTTTGCTTTGATTAGAGCACATATCGCTGTAGCGTCGTTTCATTCAGCTTTTGATCTAGTGCTGCAGTCATTAATCACCAGGATCTTGTATTGATGATGGGAGAGTGTGACCACTGCGCAAAGCCTTCTCCAGCACATCCCAAAGATCCTCAATGGGGTTAAGATCTGGACTGTATTGCTCAGGAAGTGAATGTCAATAATGGTTTTAAAATGTGATAAACTGTAGTGAAACTGAAGTTACCTCTTCCTCCAGCCAGTCGTTGTACTGGACGATGCTGGCCATAGCGACGTCTGCGCCTTTCATGTAAAACGTGATGTCTCCTGTCGACTCCTCCTGCAACGGAACACACAAAATGCACATAAGAACACGGCAAACAAGTCATTCACATTGGCCAAACCATCATTATTTTACGAAACAAGTCGCTTTTTTATATTTGTTTTTCACTCTTGTGCAGTATTGGAAAACCTAAATGAACTTTACCTGCATTTCTTGCATTATGAAAAGCTGCATGATTTGGGGAGAAAAAAATTAATTCTGAGACGTACCCGGACGATGATGCCCATCCTCTTGCTCTCGGAGGTGAAGGGGAAGATCTGCAGGATGTGGAAGGAGAGGATCTGTCCTGAGGGTGTCTTCAGCTGCAAAGAGCCCAGATCCCTGTTCACCAGAGTCAGGCCCACGCTCTCTGTCCAAAGCACCAGCGCCACCTACAGGCACAACACAACTGTGTAAATGAGGAGAGCCAGAGATTCATTCAGATATTGTGTTAGACATTCAAAATGGTGTTAGTCTCAAACCCTTGGTTCCAAAAACAGTAGTTCAGAGTGGATTTAAGCTGTCCTTTGTAGTTGCTGGATTATGTAACAATTTGGACTTCATATACCAATCAACAGTTTGGCCAAAAGTAATGCATGATAACAATTATGCTTTGCAAAAAGTCATCTAGCAATGAGTAAAATCATCTTGAAATAAGTAAATATATTCCGTCTTTGAGTAAGTAATTCTAAGAAATCTAACCATGTGACAGGTTCTGTACACTTACTTAAAAGCAGTACTACGTAACTTGTTTACCATAATGAATCCTTTCCGTAGTCCCTCTGTGGGTAATACAAGTGTCAATGGGATGATTGGGGGGTCTTTCATCTCCCCCTGGTGTCTCTGGCCAGAAAACCACAATTGCAACTTTCCCTGCACCGAGTCGGAAGCGCAATACACACTAATAGAATCACGAAGAAGAAGCTAACAGGCTAACAGGCTAACAGGCAAAGCTAACTGCGGGCTAGCGCCACTTAAACAGTATTTAAAGCCAAGTTTGAGTGAAAAAAATGATCTCCATTGTGTAATTGGATGTACAATATCCCTCTCTCCCTTTGTCTTTTCTGTCAGCGTAGTATTTACTCTCACGGACAATTAATGAGTTAAAAAACGCAACATGCTACAACACCTGCAGTGGCGCTTATGGCCTCTAGGGGCACAAATCACTTAGTTCTGCTTTAAGAAAAAACAATAAGCAACAATTACACATTATTTCAGGTAAATGAAGACTTTTTATCAGATTTTTAGTGCGATGAGATCAAAAACACAACGACAATATGCACCTGTAGGAGTAACTGAATGACTCGACTGTCTGAGCTTCCGTTGCCCCTAGCGATGGCAAAACTCATACCCATTAAAATATCAGTGCGAGATTTCCCATAACGACAACAATAAAGCCTTTAGAAAGTTTGTAAACTGATTGAATTTAGCTTCACTGTGTTGAAAGGGTTTGGTAATAAATCTCAATATCAAAAGACAGTTATCAAATATCTACATTTTCCCCTCACATTCTGCAGTGTTGGAAATCTAGCAGCCGCACACATTAAAGAGCGGAGACTCGGTATGAAAGCGTACGCGGTCCTGGGAGTCCTGGGAGAGGGCAGTGCGAGCCTCTCTTCAGCTGGAGTGAAGTGTTGTTCTGTTTTCTTCCTCTTTTCTGCAGCAGGAACCTCGGCCCCTCAGAGCTCAGCTGCGCACCACTCCACCCCTCAATGGCTTCATTTTCAATTTAGACACTCGCCGCTTGTTATTATACTCCGACCTACAAATTGGGACTTCCTGTTAATAGCCCATCATTTTTCCTGCGCCCCCTTTGAGCCGCGGAGAAAGAGCTGCCTATATTTACTCAACACACATCTGCAGCTCATTACACAGGGCCAGGGGAGGGGGGCTGAGGCGCTGAGGGTGCTCTTCATCTGATCTCCGGATCTATGTCAGCGCCTTGTAAAGCATTTATTTATGCTTTCTATTCACCGTCAAAGAGAAGAATGAACAATGTTGTAGCACACCACCAATATTAATAGTCATCAAATCAAAGCAGCAACCATTTGTCCGTGATTTGAGTAGATTATTTCAACACACTGATGTAAAGCGACCGAGTGTCCAGAAAGGCGCCCAATAAATGAAATGGATTATTATTATTATTAAGAAATCTGTCCATTACACTGAAATTAAGGATTTTTTCTCTTATTGTATGCGTTAAAATCTTGCCCCCACAGACTTGAAATTAGTACCTTAAATCAGACAAAGACAAATTTACTAATTTCAAGAAAGATTCAAAGAAAGATTCCATTTTGCAGAGTAGTAGTAGAGTTCTTTTGAGCATGATTTCAGATTTACAGGATCATTTAACCTCTTAACCCCCGCCTTAACCAAGTGCATTTTCTCGAGTTCACAGTTTTACCCAAATCTAAAAGCTTCTCGACTGACAGACTATATAGGCTATAGGCCAGAGTAACGGCCCTGTTGAAAGCTATGACCCACAAAACTCATCTACAGTAGAAGGATCTTTTTCCTTGTGTTGTCACTTTTTAGACATTTTTGTTGTGTCTTTGTCACATTTTTTGCCTCATTTTTGTTGTTTTTGTCATTTCATTTCATCACTTTTTTTGTTATTTTTTTATCAACTTATTTTCATTTTTTATAAACATTTTTCTTTTTTGTTGCTTTTCTGTTGCATTTCCAACGTTTTTTTTGGGTCACTTTTCGTCTCCCTTTTGTCGCTATTTTGACACTTTTTTTCAAGAAGCTTTTAGATTTGGGTAATGTCAAACTGGAGAAAATGTGCTCGGTTCAGGTGGGGGCTAAGAGGTTAAAGCTTATTCCAAAATAACTTGTAGGAAAATAAAGTATGACACTATTTATACAGCAAATTAAATCAGGGTCACTTTTTGTCGTTATAGATTGAGTGGGTGTAAGACAATTAAACCTTTTTTTTTAAATAAGCAGCTCTTGATTTTTAAAGTTATGACGTAGAGTGGAATGCACATCTCACAGCGTCACAGCATCATCATTCACTCAATTTTTGGTCCGTAAACCTAATTAAACAACATGACCGAGAGTGAAGCTGGGAGGCGCAGCCTTAACCACTGGGCTATCTCACAGCATCAGTATTTTTCATTGTAATTTATCCAGGCAAAACACAAAGACTTCTGGTTTACCCATTTTGAATCTCTTCGAATTCTTTTTGCTAACTTTTACCTTATAAGGAATAGGCCACCATTTTTACATACTGAGATATGTTCTTACCTGAGCTTAGACGAGTTCATTTGTACCTGTCTGGTCTCCACGTGTGCCTTCCTTAACGTAAACACAGCACAGACGGCGTTAGCATTTAGCCTCTCTCTTCTCCTCTATAGCTCCAAACAAGGTGAAGATGGATGGACAATGTGGATTTTCTAAGCGGATAAAAAGGGGAACTATATTGTAAGGCGTAATAATACCAGGAGTAATTCGGCATCCGCACAGTAAAGTGAAGATATCACTGTGCGAATTACTCCTGGTATTATTACGCCTTACAATATAGTTCCCCTTTTTATCCACTTAGAAAATCCACATTGTTTAATTTTGTGTAATTATACTTTGTAGTGTAACACTTCACGTAACCATATTTAAATAGGGAAAACGTGGAAGAGTTTGGTAGCTTCTATCTTCACCTTGTTTGGAGCTATAGAGGAGAAGAGAGAGGCTAAATGCTAACACCGTCTGTGCTGTTACTTAAGGCACACGTGAAGACCAGACAGGTACAGATGAACTCGTCTAAGGTAAGAACATATCTCAGCATGTTAAAACGGTGGCCTATTCCTTTAACACTTTGACTTCTTTACCCCGATCCAATCCAATAACAACCATTAACATCAGTGTGTATGACATCACGGGGGGCTACGGTCACAGCGGGAGGTTTCACGACCCCTTCTCGACCCCAGCGTCACCCCAGGGACCAGCCCACTTCATCTCCTTGACGACGGTTCGTTACCTTAGAGGCAGAATGAGGCGCCACTGGCCAAAGCGAACTCACCACCACCAACAAGATCAGACGCGAGCAGCCAATGAAACGGAGGTGACGAGAGCAGAAAGACACAAAGGCCGAGGCTCGCAGTGGTCTGAGAAAATTAAATATTGATCAATCCGAGACGTGCGAAAGTGAAGTGGACAAGGAAATAAATAAATACAAACATCAAAGTGGGAGGGACGGGGCAGACAGGTGAAGTGAAAGACGGGGATTTATCTGTGTAGACACTCCCACTCAGAGGAGCAGCTCGAAGCGCATTTACTTCAATTATTATTACGGTTTAGAGATGAAGCACTGGGGTTGCATTGTCTGGGAATTGAACCCATGACCTTCAAGATGTGAGGCAAGAACCACCCCCTAAAAAAACGAAGTAGTTTTATGACTAATTTGTGGAGATTTGGAGAAAAAGGCTCGAGTGTTTTAGTACTGTAGAGCATCTCTGCGCCCTCACCTCGTCGGGACTGGAGGCCTGGTACGTCCTGTTGTCGTCGCTGAAGTCCTGGTCGGCCTCGGTGGCCTCTGGTTCTCCGTTCACGTGGCTCTCGTAAACCGGAGTCACGTTGTGGCACAGAGCGATGGCCTTCACCGCCTCGTGGATCCGGCTGCTCACGGACTTACGCACCTTCGGAGCCGACGACTGGGGCTTCCTGGACGGGGTCGCTCCACTGGTGCTGCCGCCGGAGGGCTGGGGGGGCACCTGGCATAGGAAGAGATGATTGATGAAAGAGACAAGGATAGAAAACCATTTTCAAACACTGATGAATGACACTAAAAACAGGCAGAGAAGAAATTAGTGTAACAGGTTCAGTCATACTGAAGTTCTTACACAACAAGTTTAGAATCAAATTTAAACATTTCTCATAAAACTGCCACTTCATTGGAGTGAAACTAGGATTTATACTTCCCATCAACATTATCTACTGCACCAAGTAATATTTTGGAAAAAATTAAAACTTGTCATATGCACTTGAGGAAAGAGGAAATTCCCACCTTTTGTTCATTAAATTGCCACTTCACTTGTGTAAAATAACTATGATAAAACTTACAGCAGTTATTATTCCATCAAACATGAGGACCTGTCACACGCACTTTAAAAGCTCATGCTTTATTTGATTGTTTTTATTAATAGACGCTCCCCCTCGAGTCCTGTTCAGTTCCCCTTTGCCCCAGCGCCGGTACGTGGTGTGACAGCGTCTTTAACCTCAGCCTGGTGGATAACTCACAATGACAGGTTTTCAGTGGAGAGAGCCTGTCACCATATTTATCCTGTCATAACTGCTGTAAGGGCCTTTTTCTGTCGACACCAGTCATCCATTTAACGCTGCAGCACACAGCCCTCTGAGCCGCTGAGCATTAGACCTGAGTTTATTATAACAGTCCCACGGGCAGAGAAAAGGACGAAACATGACAACCTTTGTCAAGAACAAAATCGGACAGATCCGGTGAGGTTTTTGCTCAAAGTGATTATCAAGGCCAGGCCTGCCACGATCATTTATTTTTGAGGACGATATATCGTCTCAGAAAATATCGCGATAAACAATAATATTGAGTATTATGCAAATACTGTAGGCAATAAAAAGGAAACTGTAAGCAACTATTTTAATTGAAATATATTGAACTTCTGACATTCAATATTACCACCTTATACCAAACAAAGCAAACTAGACACTGTTTCCATCTGTGCTTCTCAACCTTTTAACATAACTTCACAGGTGAAGAACCTGGGTGTGATTTTTGACTCTGAGCTGACTTTTATTCCACACATTAAGAATATCACAAAGATAGGTTTTTACCATCTAAAGAACATAGCCAGAGTCCGCCCCATTCTCTCTCGGGCCAACATGGAAATGCTGATGCATGCTTTTATCACCAGTTGTATCGACTACTGTAATGCCCTGCTCTCTGGTCTTCCCAAAAAGAGTATCTCAGGTTTACAACTTTTACAAAATTCAGCAGCTCGTGTCCTGACAAAGACCAGGAGGCGGGACCACATTACACCCGTGTGTTTCAGGATCGATTTTAAAGTTCTTTAATGGTTTTTAAATGTCTTAATGGTTTTGGTCCTTCTTATCTTTCAGAACTGCTTTTACCTTATGAACCTTCACGGCCCCTTCGCTCCTCTGGCAGGCGTCTCTTAGTTATTCCTAAAGTCAACAGAAAGACTCACGGCGAGGCGTCTTTCCAATATTATGGCCCTCGCCTCTGGAACGACCTGAGGAGGAGCTCAAGACCGCAGAGAACTGACATCTATTTATCTATATATCTAATATCTCCGTAATGGCTGGTCCTATCCACATAAAATAACAACTGTCACAAAGTTCAACGTCTTCTCTCTCAGCACATATGAACTGAGGTGAAATGACTGTCTTATAAATGTGTCCAAAAGTGGGGACAATATTCAAAATGAGGTGCTTGATGCTTGTCAGATGAAAGGACTTTCAGCATTAGATGAATGTGGCAGGTTTATGAATCCAATCACTTCCAAAATAATGATCTGGTTCAATATTTGTACATTTTCTGTTATTTTTTATCCAGAACTGTGTCTCTCCCATTGGGATTTATAGGCCCCTGGTCCAACTAAAAATTATATCACAACTTTCTAAAAAATGAGTGTGGCTAAAAATAGGACTGAGTTTTTATTTGATTTCAAAAGTGCAAAGGACAGTGGATATATGGGAAGACGGAGGTTTTAATATGTAAAAGTACATCATGTTTCAGTCTATCCTAAAATGACGTCTCCACGAGCCTTCCCTTCTCTACATCTCAGTAAATACTATTAATTGGCGTTTTTCTTCTGCTCTGCCTGTTCCGGCGTGAGTATTAAAAACCCCAGTCATTTCTCCGGTCTGCGATCACTCGAGGTTTGCAGCAGATGGTCTCGGAGCTGAACAGCTGTTTGAGCAGAGACCGAACAATATCATTTTGTCACGAGGCGCATCTGAACCACCCAGAGAGGAGCGCACTTACAGTACAAGAGCCTCTCAGGGAGGACATGATGATGAATTAACAATATGACTCTTTACTGGAGTATGTCACGATGTGTAAATACAACAGACTCCTTTCATCATTCTCCAGAGAGAGAGAGAGAGAGAGAGCGGAAGTATCCAGTCGCAAAAACAGAACATCACTCCAGACTGTAGAATGAGGCCGATAAAGGGATTGTATTCGAAAATAACTTTACACACAGCTGGAGTAGATAATCAATAGAAAAGTTTCAGTTTCACCCAGATGTTGAAAAGAGTTATGGAGAGTTTTATTGAGTTATTAGATGAATATTAGGCAAGACGCTACAACAAATCACTGAAGTCTTCCATCAGAATCACATTTATACATTTTTGGTGAATTCAAAAATGTGTAATAGTTCAGTTTAAGTCAAGATTCTCCTAATCTAATCCCATCTTAGCCTCGTGAATTACTATTCTGACAGTCTTGTTTCTACACAGATGCATTAAAAACACTTCCTAAAGAAACTGTTATGAGATGGTGAAAGCAAAATATCTTAAAGGGGGGGTATTATGTAAAATCGACTTTTTCAAGCTTTATATCATGTTATTATGTCATTCCCTCATTAAACACATGCCTGGAGTGTTGCCTTGGCTCATTCACATATTTTTGAGTAATCAGTAAAAACTCTGATGGCAGCCATTTTAGGTGTAGCTATGCCTCAGTCCTCCTAGGAACGCCCCCACCTCCTGGAGACGCCTCTGGATCTTTCGTCACCAGCCAAGCCACCAACCACTGCTCCTCAGCTCAGCAGAGCCCCCTCCCCGCACAGTAGTGTTGTTTAGATGCCACAGCAGTGTGCTGAAGGGGGCGTGTCGGAAAGCTTCTTAAAGAGACAGAGGCCTATTTCAAGACGTTCAGTACAGCCATTTTGAGAGAGCAATTTTATTCAAGGCAGTAATTTTAATTTACTGCATATACAGACCAACAGAAGGTTACGTCATCATTGTAGTATGCTATAGACTGGTGCTATGTGATTGAAAAAAGCATAATACCCCCCCTTTAATAACTGGGTTTGTTGTGGTCACAGTTGTGCTTTTTAAGGGCTTTTAACCCCCACCGGAACAGAGCACATTTTGCCCAGTTTGGCTTTACCCAAATCTTCTTCAAAAAACCCACAAAAGATTATGAAAAAACAAACAAACACAAAAAGCGATGAAAATGCAACAAAAAAAGCCACAAATGAGCAATAGAAAAGTGACAAAAATGTGTGACGTTATCGCAACAAAAAAGCGATTAAAAAAAAAAGACAACACGGCAACAACGCGAGGAAAAAGATTAGTTTAGATGAGATTTGCAGGTCTTGGCTTTCAAATGAGGCGTTACTCTGGCCTATAGGCTGTGACCTTTTAGATTTGGGTAAAGCTGAACCGGAGAAAATGCACTTGGTCAAAGAGGTTAAAATGTGTCTAATCTCACCAGAGCATAGGACTGTATGATGTGGCTCTGAATCTCGTCCATTGTGTCCGTGCCGTAGGAAACCGTTCCCAGGTGAAGCCGCTTGAAGATCATCTCGTTCTGCGTCAGAGTGCCTACAGTTCAAGACAACGGTGAAGTTCAGTTAGTGAAATATGAAAGTCCGGTGCATGAAAGAGAGTGAACAGATTTCTCCAGGGCCAGAGTTGAGTTACCACACGTTTGCAAAGTGGGCAGTGCCAATTTTAGAACTGTAAGTTACTGTTTTGTAACTTGAGGCTTTTTAATGGACAGGTCAAAAGCCGATCCTGCATACGGGACAGGGAGTGTGGTAGAAGTTTTTAAAGTCATCAGCAGGACAGGGTTGTTTCAGGCGGGAAGGAGGCAGTTCTCTTCTTCTACTGTAGACTTGGTAAGAATGCTGGGCAACTCCAAAAGACACTTGGTAAACAGTGTTCCTATGTAGCTCTGGGCCTCGATTGCACTGCTTTCTTTCTTTCTAAAAAGTGCCATGACCCATGTGACAACGCTGGGCTATGTACAGTATTATATTTTTAACCACGCTGGTTTTTGTATAGCAGAAATAAAAAGTTGAAGTCTACATCTATGATTGACAGGCTCTGGAGCTCAGTGGAGGCTCGTAGCCGGTCCGCCCGTCCAATAAGGGCGAAGCTTCCCACCTTTTTGTCCTTTTAAGGAACAGGCTTTGTAGGAGGAGACCGAGCAGCCATGTTAATTTCACAGGACACACGGGATTATTACAGGTGAAACTCTGAAAATTAGAATATCTTTCAAAAGTTAATTTATTTCTCTAATTCAACTTAAAATGTGAAACTAATATATGATATAGACTCTTTACATGCAAATGGACATATGTCAAACCTTTATTTGTTATAGTTTTGATGATTGCCATAATCATCAAAACTATAACAAATAAAGGTTTGACATATGTCCCTTTGCATGTAAAGAGTCTATATCATATATTAGGATTATATGATATAGATATATATGATATAATAAGGGCATAAGGGCGGGATCTTCACTGTAGAGTCTCCAGTCCATTTTCAAAATATTCTCGGAGACTAAAAAATTCAGGGTTTTTACAAGCTGAGCCATAATAATCAAAGTTACAACAAATAAAGGCTTTACATATCTCACTTTGCATTCAATGACTCTACAGTATCATATATTAGTTTCACAGTACAAGTTAAATAACAGAAATGAGTTTCACCTGTACTATGAACTGGGCTGAATGGATAACCGCCATCTCTTGTATATTATATCTATGCCTCATTCGCTCTAACCACATTATCAATGTTGACCAACTCACAGCACAACAACACAAAAACATTCAGAGCTGAATTTAAAAATAGATCCATAGCTTTATTTTTGATTGCTTGTGCTGAGCTGAGGTGTCAGCACGAGTCAAACTCGGATAACCGAATCTAACGCATTGATCGGTTGGGCTTGTTTCTGTGTGCGCTACTTCTCAGCTCAGATTAATGGAGCTCACGGCTAATCTATAGAGCAGCAGGAAGACAGAGGGCCGCGTTAGCACCACCTCAGCAGCTCATCACTAACATCACTGTGGCCCGCTTTAGCCAAGAGCCCCCGTTTGTTTAAACACAAACTCTCAAGCTTGTATTTATTGCGAAATATACAGTTCAATTAGCTTTGTTGTTAGCGCTACCACATTACATTACTCTCAAACGCACCTTTCTGTTTTTCCTACACACTTGTGCCATAAACCACACCCCTGCAAATTCTCATTCCCAGTGGGGGTTTTCAGTCAGCTCTAGTCAGTTCATATTTGAGTTTTGACCATATTTAGGGTTAAGATTAGGACGTGGTCGTGGTAGAGCTTGTTAGAAGAAAGACAGATGCCACTGACCAAAGCCAAAAAGTCAACACTTATGAATAATGGAATATAAAAGAAGAAAAGTTCACAAGTTAAATGTTTATGGCGAGTTGTCGGAGTTTCTAATGTTTCTTAGATACTGCTCCTAACCTGCCGTTTCATGTTTCTCAATCTGTCCAGGTTGAAATATTATCATGTACAGCATAATCAGTGCTGTTTATGATGTTGAATCAGCGTCAGTATGTTTGGCTTATACCCGTCTTGTCGGTGAGGAGGTAGACCAGGCGCCCGAGCTCTTCTGGGATGGTGCTGGTCCTCACCACGGTCCCGGGAATATTCTCGTCTTTCGTTATCATCCAGCCGTACGCCGCCTTCCCCATGTCCAAGTTCACACGCAAACTAGGCACAGAAAAACTCATCAGTATGTGGTTCTTTGATTACGAGAGACAACTTTGAATCTATGTCACAGTATGTTAAGGTTGACTCATCCTTCACATGTCACAATTTAGAATAATTTATAAACATTTTCTTTATTAAAACATAATTAAAACTTGACTTGTGTAAATGTGAATATACATATCACCGATGTTGTATGGGGACAATGTTGGAAGCATAGACCGTTAAAAATAATAGACAACTCCTCCTCACTCCTCCCCGTTTACCATAATGACCACGTTCGAGGGGGAAATCATGGCAGATTTACAGACTCCTCCTCCACAGCTCTGACGAAGCATGTTCCTAATAAGGGCATAAGGGCGGGATCTTCACTGTAGACTCGGCCCTTGCGTGACATGCAGCCAGTGGGGGGGTCCGCCCCCTTTGCTCTGAAATGAGTTGTGATAGTGGCAGGCCGTGATATTGCACCCTACGGCTCAACAGCCTTTTTCGCCATAGACAACAATGTAAAAGGAGCAGCCTGTAAAATGGTCCACGGGGCATCTGGAGTTTCAGACTAAGGCAAATATATTTCTTTAAAATTACTATTTTTAGGACATGGACTTTTTTTCTTCGTAAAAAAATTGTAAAGCATCAAAAACAATTTTTAAAAAGTATTCCAATGACGTGACGTCACCAGTGCTGTGGACGTGCGCGAGCGTGTGCGTGAAGACTCATGAACGAGCAGAGGTCTTCCCCGTTAAGCGGTCTGAGAGCCAAACAGACAACAATACGGTAATGAACGGGACTGGACTAGGATAAACGCTAACAGGCACCTAAAGTAAGTTTTTTCTTTACTCAGTACTAAAATGTATTGCGAACCTACACATGGCAAGCGTGTTTAAATGTTAAAAAGTAGGCCTATTAGCTAACATGAACAACAACAATTTAAACTAATGAAGACGTGATCGTTTTTCTGATTAGGCTGCACGGCTTTGAAAATAGCTTTTTGGTTCGATAATAAAAAAATGGTAAATCATTTAAGTTACTTCAGTGGTGATGTTTATACCTTTCTTTTCAGATAACGTAGGTACAGTACCAATAAAACCTATATTGAAACAACAAAACATGATTTCTGCATCTGCCCTGGATCCAGTACTGGTACAGCATTTACTTCAAATTATACTAATGATAATGCAATATAGAACACTTTTGTAGTGCTCCTTTGTATTTCAGCCAAACAATTCTAGTGGTGAGGTTATACTAGCAAATACAGTGAAGTAAAAAGTCGATTTTTATCATTTCTATTGCAATATGAAGACGGCCAGCACTTACGAAACTTCTCAGAAAAGTGGCCGAGCGAGAGTACATTAGCGCGGCGACGTACGTTCGAAGGGCCGCTGTAAGTTACGGTTGTTGTAAAAGAGCGGGGCTATCTAGCTTATTAAGCCCTGCACTGACAAACTGACCCCACAGATCATCTTAACATAGTAACTTAATCGCCTCAAGTGGCCTTAAAAATTCATTTTGTATTTAAAGTACGATTATATCAAGAGATTTAACTTACAGCGTAATGGCGTCCGCTCCACTCTGAGGCTTCGTCGGCAGCTATGCGCGCTCCCGCTGCTTTTACCCACTTGGGCCGTACGGAGCATAGATACAGGTGACGCGTCATACGGGTACTATGGGCCGTTATGGCGGACGAAACTGGTTTCATGCGCCACTGAGCACCACTATGTAAAGAGATAGGAGCTGGGACAGCATGCCTCTTCCATCTATATAATTCAATGCATGCAGCTCCAATGCTAACAGTCCGACCCTCATTAGTACGAGATTTCTAAAATGTTTCTTACGAAAACCAGCCTGGTTTCTTTAATTGTGACTAACCCAGTGTTATCTCAGGAGAAACATCTAGCCGTAGAAAGTGTTTAAAAATGAGGCGTTAAAGTTGTTTTTAACGTGTCTAAAGTCCAATGCTTTTCAATGGGAGACTAGCGGCTATATGGAGATACTACAGCAATGGCGGCCTCTAGTGTCGTGGTCATAAAGCAGAGCAGCCAGGGGGCATTGGTTGGAAGTGTCACACGTTGTGCCTTATTGAGGCTATACAGGTGCTCGTCATATAATTAGAATATCATGAAAAAGTGCATTCACTTCTGTTATTCAACTTCAACTGTGAAACTAATATATGATAGAGTCACTACATGCAAAGTGAGATATGTATTGCCTTTATTTGTTGTAATTTTGATGATTATGGCTCAGCTTGTAAAAACCCCAAATTAAAAATCTAAAAAAAATTAGAATATTTTGAAAATTTGAATGGACTGTAAGCCATAATCATCAAAATAACAAATAAAGGCTTGACATATCCCACTTTGCATGTAATGAGTCTATATCATATTAGTTTCACATTTGAAGTTGAATTACAGCAATAAATGAATCATAACTCCAATCTATATATGTTGCTATCAAATTACTAAAGGCTGCAATTATTCAGGCAATATAAACATGGGGTCTTATGACATGTAAAACCAGCTAACCCCCTTGTTTATACCTCTACAAACATGTACTAAAATGCACACGATACTGAATTAGTTTAGCAGTCCATACCTTGATCTCAAAATAACGAGTCACAAACCTAAACGTTTTTACCTGATGGGGATGATGTACGAGAAGAGGACGACGAATCTGAAGAGGTTTCTGAACCAGGGCCCGCTGAAGCCCTGCAGCGCCACCATCACTATAGACAGGACCACCTGAGCCAGGAACAGCGCTTTGGTCAGACGGTTCAACTCCAGGTCCAACAGGCCCACCTGCAACAGCAATAAACACTTTGTTATTACACTGGCCATAACTCGAATAATGTGTATAATCATGAGCTGGGAGTGTAAAACAGAAAGCTACTTCATGATTCTGCCAGTACACTTAACTTTTTATCAGTATATATAACAAGGTATATGAATAATAAAAATATGAAATACATTACCATAAGGAAAGGCAAGTTTATTTACTTACATAATTCAAAGTGCTTAAAAGGCAAATCAAACCAATAAAGAACAGAGTTTATACAGGCAGCAGTAAGTCAAATCTAATGCTTTTTCATGCTATTCTAATGCCTGAATACTATAGTTTTATTGCCACAAATACAACAAATCTTGGGCATATTTCATTTAATTAGATTTGTAAACATTTTATATTCAAAATTAATTTGGACACAATGGGATTTTGAGCACAAGATTGTGTAAACATTTCAGTCAGAACAGGAGCTGGATTAGTTATACTGTAGTATAGATAGTTGCGCAATGACATTGTTCATGGTTCTGTCTCTAAGGAATTTAGAAATTTAATGCCAGTTTGAATCTAATTTAATGCTTTATAATGACTTTTAAGAAAGAAACCCTGTATCTATGTATCAGTATTTTCCATCTATAAACCCCTTTTGGATTATAATTGATTAGCACTCAAGCTAGGGCTGGGCGATATGGACCAAAAGTCATATCCCGATATATTTAGGTTGAATATTGATATACGATATATATCCCGATATTTTTTCCGCAAAGTGAGAGCTGTGGAATGAAATGTTAAGTCAAAGCCAAAGCCAATTATGAGTAGATTTATTGAAAACTCTCTATAAACATAAACACTGTATAACAAAGCTCCGTAATGTGCACAGTTAAATGAAAAAATATCTATAAAATTCTCTGAGGGCAGCATTTATATATAAAGACATAACAAAATAAAGTGCTCAGTTTAAGATTAACTTTTTTTAAATCATCTTGAGATTACCTGTTTCTTTTTGTTAACTTAATAGCTTACCTGAATATGAAATATCCCGATATTTGCGATATGGTCTAATTCCATATATAGCGATACATCTTAAATATCGATATATCGCCCAGCCCTAACTCAAGCTATAATACAAACAACGAAAAACCTTTATTCCTTCTTTTTTCAAAAGTTTTTAAGCAATTTCTCTGGGTCAACAAAGTCTCGCACATTCTTCTGAAAACTAAACATGTATTATTTCTCAAAAAACATTAAAAATCCCTCAATCATGCACAACCGTTGATAATAATATTGTTTGCTTCCCATTTTCCCCACTACAGACTCAGAAAAACAAAGCGGGTTATTATAAAAGCTCGATTCTTTTTTCCTGCAATCCATGAAAATGTCAGACGTGTATTTGCCAAACGCGACATGAAACAACCACAAACGCTGTTATTTCCTCCTGGAGAGCACAGGCGGGTCAGAGGGGGCTCGGGGAAATGAATGGAGGTTTCCCATATTGAGACGCTTCTCGAGTCTGAATCGGACAAAAAGCGGGTCAGAGTTGTCCTTTATTTTTCGAGTGTCCGCCGTGGCCAATGGAGCATGTGGGAAAGAGACGTCAGATAAAGCAGCGCCCTTCCCCTTTTCTGGACCAACACAGAGCTCCTTTCAAGTGACGCACCACGCTTACAAAAACAGCACAACATAACATCGCAAGCCTCGCAAATAAAAGAACAAGACAGAACAAAGAGGACGGAGTGGGGGGGTAGAGGCTGTGACTGGCTATAAAAAGACCAAGTACTCCTCCAGTGCGGGGTTTCTCAAACAGTGGGGCGCGGACGTCTTTGGATGATTTTTAGCGAGATTAGTACATTTGCTGGATGATCTAGGAAATTCATTTTCAGGGTTTAGACCGGCAGCAGCAAGTCAAATCAAACGCTTTTTCATGCCATTTTAAAGCAGTATTAAGTAACTCTTGTCCCTAGAGGCCATAAGCGCAACTGCAGGTGTTGTAGCATGTTGCATTTTTTTTACTCATTAATTGTCCGTGAAAGTATTACGCTGAAAGAAAGGGCGAAGGGAGAGAGGGAATCCAATTACACAATGGAGATAATTTTTTTCACTCAAACTTGGCTGTAAATACTGTTTAAGTGGCGCTAGCCCGCAGTTAGCTTTGCCCGTTAGCCTGTTAGCTTCTTCTTCGTGATTCCATTAGTGTGTATTGGTGTCTCCGACCCGGTGACAGTAAAGTTGCATCTGTGGTTTTCTGGCCAGAGACACTGGAGGAGATGAAAGACCCCCCAATCAATCCATTAACACTTGTATTACCCTCAGAGGGACTACGGAAAGGATTTATTAAGGTAAACAAGTTACTTAGAGCTGCTTTAATGCCCAAATACTATATTGTTAAACAGAGAGTATTAGGATTTTTTCAGGTATTTGCTAATAATCTCAAACACTTCTTTATCACTGTCTTACACTTTGTAGGTTAGAAAATGCCATATTGATCTAAAACAGCTAAAGCTAAATATCCAGTAGGATCTCCGAATAAGCCCCTCCCATCCTTCCTCCTCTTTGCTGTGGAGCCGTTTCATTGAAAAGTGAAAAAATACAGTCTGTGTGGCTGTAGTGACAGATTGAGAGGTGAGGAAAGCGTTTCCTGGATACATAGAAGCTCAAGAGGAGCTTTTTGGAAGCCGTCGTCCTGCTGCACAGAAAAGCCACTGGTGAAGATCCAAAGATTACTCAAAGCTGTGCGAGGGGGTTGAAACACAGCTCCAGGTATGTTTTTGATGGGATAACAACTTTGTAACATGGCAAACGCTCTAAAAAGTTGACTTTGCTTAATATCCCCCTTTAATGCTGAACCGTGCAAGCCGTCCATGAAACAGAGTAACGAGGGGAAATTCTGATAAGCAAAAACAAATTGTAAACGACGCGGAACAATGTGGATGAACGTTTTGGGCCATCATTATTACTGTATGAACAAAAATAGTTGAGTAATATAATTATAAAAGCTGTGAAGGCAATGAGAAACTGTGCTATGTGTAGGGTCGACTAGATCCAGAAAAGAATCTTAAGCAAGGGGTTCGGAGGTCCTCCCCCGAGAGACTTTTAAGTTTCAGATTTAATACTTTTCAGGGTTTATACGGAGTAAAATTTAATGCCGAAATACAATATTTTAATGCCACACATGCAGATAAAAAAAAAATGTAAAAAAAAATCAGTGCACATTTCATTTCTTAAGATTTGTAAACATATCACACACGAAGAGAATTGGTCAAAATGAGCAACTTTTTTGCAAAAATGTTTTGGGTCAATTTCAGCCAAAACTGCAGCTGAATATATTTAAGACCCTAATTTTTCATATTTTTGATGAACTTACAGTACAATCTTTTGAGCAATGTCATCGTTCTCCAATACGTTTAGATTGAATGCCAGTTTGAATCAGGTTAAATGCTTTTTAATGAGATTTTGGCACAATTCATTTGATGACTTTTAATACTTTTGAATGGCCCGTGGAAACCCTGTTTTCAATGACGTTGAAAGATTATAAAATTTAAGCATTTTGGGAAAGAATTGGCCTGTATGTGGGAAAAAACATGAAAACAAATCCACCTTTAACTTTTATTATGCAAATACCATTGTGCCGTCATCTATTTAAAATGCACACATTTGCATGCGTTAAAAATTAAGAAAAATAAATGGAGGATTTAAATGCAGAACTTTACTTTTGTGGATCTAAACTATTCATTAGGATTTGATTTATTTTCATAGAAAGGGAATCATGTACGTCTTAATTTCTAAACAAACCCACAGGGCACTACGGCGCGGGAGAGGGGGCGGGCATGTGGTCCCAAGCCGGTGCCTCCCTAACATGGTTCATGGTTGAGCTATTGAGAAAAATAGGGGGTTTTGGGTGGAATTAAAATGAAGAAAAATTAAGACAGACACAGTGAGGAGGAGGAGAGGAGCACAGTGCATGCCTGGAGGAGCAGAAAGGATCCCCCTCGCTGCGGACAATGGCCGGTCTAAATTTTCCAAGCTTTTGCCAGGGATCGGATGAAGTCATTATTCATTCAGTCACGACGGGAAAGGGACTCAATTACCACGAGCTAAAGATGCTATCAATGAATAAAAGTGCATATTTTAGCCCATTCACGGCGGGGCTATTAGAAGTGAAAGAGAAGATTGGGTCGGCCTGTGTGGCTTGTATTTTTGCATATGTGTGAAATCTGATAAAGGCTTTTTTCAGTCCGAGGCTATGAATATTCAGTGGTGTGTAAGTGCTGCGCCTTTGGGGTCGCGCGGAGTCGAGAAAATTAAGTGAAATTGATTTATAAACGCGCGGTAAACAACTTGAGCGTCTGAGACTGTTTAAAGGCAGACAGACGGGGAGGGGGGAGGGAGTATTGAATTGTGGATTTGTGCAAATAAAGTCAGTAATAGTCCAATGTCAAATAACACGGTGGTCCATCTAAGCGCTTTAAACAAAGAAAGCGTCTGTGTCCGTCTCAGATCGATCAGCTCTCACCATTGTCAAGTAACTGAAGAGAATACGCCAAGATGCGTCTGGCTGGGACATGAAAATCAACCAGCATCTAGTAGATCTGCACAATTAATTGCAATCGAATCCGCACTTTGAATGGTTGCAATTAGTTAATCGCAAAGACTGTAGTTATTTAGATCAGTACAATATCCTCTGCATGAAATAAACTTTCTTGTCTCAATGGGTTTGTAAGTTAAGGAGAGAGTATTGTGCTTTTGGCAGGCGCTTGGTAATAATCTGAAATACATCACTATCTTACACTTTGTAAATACAATGTTGATATAAATCAGCTGAAACGAAATATCCAGTAGTTTCACTTCCTGATTTTCATGCGATCTTAGCCTTAGCTTTTCCCACTAGTGTTCATTTCACCGACTAAAATATTTCGTCATAATTTTAGTCAAAGTAGCACTCACTAAAATTAGACTAAAACTAATTAAAAGTTGTTTATGAGACTAAAACTGTGACTAAAATGTGCAGATATTTTCGTCGACTAAAATGAGACTAAATAAAAATGGAAAGAAGCGACTAAAATCATCCAAAGCTTCCACTGACCGCCTCATATCATTTAGATTCACAAAGGAACAGTTCTGTGCTTTGTTACTGTGAGAGCAGGGAAGAAGAGGACCTTGATTAAATAGGATTATAATCCACCTCCGGGTACTCCGGTTTCCCTTACCACTAAAAACATGTACAATAGGCCAGGATGAATGAGAGTGTGTTTGAGAGTGCGCATGGGGGACGACGGATGGAAATTAGCCCAAGGCTACAATCCGGTGTGGCTTGTTCATTAACTTGCACTGTCCCTACCAAATAAACCAATAAATAAATAAATAAATAAATAATAAATATTATTAATGCAATAAATAAATTCGTCTTAATTCTATTCGACTAAAATGGAAGAGAGTTTGACTAAATCTCGACTAAAATTAAATGGCATTTTCGTTAAAAGACTAAAACTAAATTAATATGTTGTCAAAATGAACACTGCTACCCATGTCTTCGTGCTCCAGAGTTTTTACTCCGTGATGAAGGTATAAGCGATGGAGAGGTGGGGAAAGCATTTCCTGTACGTAGGACTTCAGGAGGAGCTTTTTGGTCGCCGCGGTGCTAAGATCAGCCACTAGTGAAGATTCAAAGATTACTCAAAGTTGCGTGAGTGGGTCAAATCACAGCTCCAAGTATGTTTTTGATGAGAGGACAACATTGTAACATGGTACAAAGCTAAAAAAAGTACATTTTTAGTTTAGACCTCCACAAACATGTGATCCCTATAGCAGTTCGTATTTCACTTTTAAAATGTAAACAATTAATTGAATTATGATTTCATAATATACCGCAATCACAAAACTAGTCATAAAAAACACGCAGTTGGATAATTTTCCAAAACCATCGATCAGCAGTGTAGAAACTATCCAATACCAACAATGAGTTATTTAAATCTTTCTGGCCCAGGCGGCTGGACAAGTAATAAATGTCTTCTGCTGTATCTAAGAAACCTATAAAGACACTGATACAGATTAAGATGAAAACTAAAAAAACATACCTGCAGTTACAAGTGCTAATGAACAATGGCAAATTTATATTTTCAAATACGAGTTTATAAATGAAAATTAACTTGCTGAAACCTGGAAAACATTTTGGCTTTCTAGGATGTACAGTCGACCCAATCAGTGTAAGTGACCAATGCAGCCCAGGAGACTCCAATACATCCCACACATTCAGATGTTGATGTTAATATGTCTCGATGCTTTAAAATTGATTCCTCAGGTCCCAGTGAAGTACGTCTCATAGAACTTGGAGCTCGAGAGACGGGCGAGTATTGGATTGTGGCTATGTTCAAATTAACCAGTCTGTATTCAGGGATGGCCTTTTGTCAGGTTACATCGTCTCCTCACTCTGACGGTGGTCTGTCTCTCCATTCTCAAACAAAGGGAGGGGCCAAGTCCGTCCTGTCCAATTGATCCGAGCCTGCCTTTGTCCTGGACAGTGTCACAACAGATTATAAGAGGCCAAAACGCTCGGGCCGCAATAGACCGCACTGTATCGACTTTCCCCAGTCTCCGTATTGGCACTTCTGACATCATCTCCTTGAAATATTGAATTCCTCTCAGCTGTCGGGCTTACACAAAACACTCGCCCGACCGATCGGCTCTTAAAACGAAAAAACTAAAGTGTCAAAAACAAACTTAAGGCACTTAAACGTGATAAAATACTGCGCCATAAGATGAAATGAGTATAGAGTTCAGGACATGCTATAATTTGACGTAATTTCAGATGGAGAACATGCGTAAGTCTGTGGGTGATTCACTAAATTTCAAAAAAGTGGCCAAAATAAATCCAAAAATAATGAACCTGATCATTATTTGTCATGGATCGGGTTCACAAACCTAATGAAAATAATCTTATGACGACAGTAGTTTCAGCTGACAACAATTTCCCCTGTTATGCCACCTATCTGTTGGGAAGAAAAAAAACGAGAAAATAATTTCACCAAAGATTGCTAAACCATTTCAACGCTCCATTAAATTCAGATTAAAGTGGTAATCTGTAAATCTGCAAAGTGAGGAGCGATAGAAAGAAATTTGAAAGTAAAGCAAAGTTGCTTATAATGATGCATTTAGAATCCTGTCGCAAAAGCCAAGGTACACAAGTGCCAGTCTATCGTTTTCCCAGGCTCGTGTTTGTACTTTTAATGCTCTCGTGAGAAATCTGATGTACAGGTTTATACAGGTGAATGAATCACAGAACTCTCTTGTTTGCATACTGGAGAATCCTACTATCAGTGCCATATGTTACCAGTCAGCTCGGTTGAAGCACTGGTACAGACGTCTTTTATAATATTCTCTTTATCCGTTTTGTTTGTGTTGTGGGTTCATCAGTGTTAATTTTGACAACATATTTTTATTTAGTTTTAGTCTTTTGATGAAAATGTAATTCAATTTTAGTCGAGATTTAGTAAAAAAAAATCTTTAATTTTAGTCTAGTTTTAGTCGTCTAAATTTAAGACAAATTTAGTCGACTTTGCATTTATAATATTCATTATAATCATATTTAATCAGGTCCTCTGCTTCATGGAGCTGCTTCCACATGAACAAAGCTCAGAGCTGCTCCTTTGGCAGAGAATTTACATGATATGAGGCTCTTTCAGACGGTCTATAGAAGTTTGGATGATTTTAGTCTCTCCTTTTCATTTTTATTTAGTCTTATTTTAGTCGACTAAAATATCTGGACATTTTAGTCATAGTTTTAGTCTCATGAAAAACGTTTAATTTAGTTTTAGTCCAATTTTAGTCGTCAAAAATATCACTTTGACTAAAATTAAGACTAAATATTTTAGTCGACGAAATTAACACTGGTTTTCATACGGACCTCGAGTCTGACAAATAAAGATGATGATGATAAACAATTAAATTCCTCTCCTCTTTGACCAGAAAGCCCTTCTGAGTTTGCAAAATGTGGAGAACAGAAACAGAATTTTCAAAAGTAAACGATCAAGCTCCTCCCCCTCCCTCCTGATTGGACCTGACAGGCCGGCTCACAGGAAAAGCTCGTCTCATTGGTCAACGCGGGAGGATACTAGACTCTGATTAATTGCCGAGATCAGGGAAGGAGGGACTTTACAAAAAAATGACTTACTTTTCATCAAAATGCAAGACCAGGTGGTTGATTTTGCACATTTTATCAAATCTGTAAAACATTTAGACTTCCAGACTATCACTTTAAAATTCTAACTGTGTCTCTAAACAAGACTTAACAAAATGTATTAAATCAAGATGACAGACTTAGACTTTTGAAGCTACGATGCATTTTTGTTTAAGTCTGTGTTTGCAAAAAATGTGTAAATCTCTGACCTATAGGGAACACCATAGTGTGGCTTCTTGCGATATTATGGATATTGCTTCACCTTAAGGATAATTTGGCGATATGATATTGTGCCGCCCTACACCGGAGTTCACTTGTATTGAAGATGTTGGACTTTGTGCCAGATTGTGTTTCATGTGACTCGACCGAGTGATTACAAAGACATTACACACAAACAAGGCAAATTCGATGGTAAATGCTTCTATGGGATTCAATATTACTCTATGGCTTTGTCTTGCTGGAAAAGACTACAGCAACTCTCTAATTCTGTGTGAAACTCCTTGTGAGACCTGCCTTTATCAGATGACCCGGGTTTATCGGCCCAAATCTTTCAGGCAAAATCTTACAAATATTCATTAATCTCCTCAATCTGGGGACAAAAAGACTCAATGGGGATTGTGCGGGATTAACTTTTGGCTGAAAATGTCATTTAAATCCTTGGTTAGTTAATTTCCCGTTTGGTTAATTAGCCACGAGCGCCGACCTTTTGCATTGACAGGTCTAACTTTATCTGGAAAGTCAAGGTAGAAAAAAAAGCACCTTGTGGAAGTGATTGATTAGTGATAAAAGGCTGGGGACATGAGTCGGCAGCAGGGAAGCGAACACAGATGCTACTCTCGTGGTTCTGCGGCTAAAAGACCAATACTGTAGATGATTTTATTAAATGTGATCCAGTATAAAGCTGCAGATGAGAGATAGGAGTCATGGTTAGACTTTATGTGTGATACTAATTTTAATGGTCTATATTTTACCTATTCGCCCTCTATAAATAAACCTCCCTTGTCTCATTTCAAAGACTTTATCCACTGAGAGCGAAACCCCAAAATCCAAAAGGCATTCACCTTGTTCTTGGCGGAGGACGTGTTGAGAACGCTCCTGGTCTCTTTGCCGGTGTAGATCACCACCCCGATGACGGTGCCTGCCAACCACAGGACAAGAAAAGTAATGTAGCTCATTAAACTGCCCCACACCTCTGCCCCCGCTGGCCCCTCGCCCTCCCCCACGTAAACAAACGCACACTAATCTTGGTCAAGTAAGATGAACTGCAGCAGAGGAAGACACTAAGGACCCAAGACAGAGGTTTTTAATACGTTTAGACTCCCAATGAACCACTGGAAGCTTATAAAACCAGATCGATGCGTCGCCATCTTTATTTGGCAATTCATTACACTGTTCAATTAAAAGAGATTAACAGAGCATTAATATTAAATGAGCTAAATGAGGGAAACAAAGGCGCTAATAAACCTGGAAACAAGCTCTCACATCCCCAAACTATAAACATTACAAGTATCAAAACATCTTTCCAACATCAACCCCTTGTTATTACATTTGTAATAGCTATACACTTGTAGTATTCCATGCACTCATCAATGTCTGGTGGTGCTGAAACAGTGTTACATGACTCCAGAAAACACAGCTTTAAAGAAGGGTATAGCTTACACTTACACTTTTAAAATAGCACTACATAATTATCATTTATTTTTGTTACCTTTATCTATTTAAAGGGGGGGTATTATGCTTTTTCCAATCACATAGCACCAGTCTATAGCATACTACAATGATGACGTAACCTTCTGTTGGTCTGTATATGCAGTAAATTAAAATAACTGCCTTAAATAAAATTGCTCTCTCAAAATGGCTGTACTGAACGTCTTGAAATAGGCCTCTGTCTCTTTAAGAAGCTTTCCGACACGCCCCCTTCAGCACACTGCTGTGGCATCTAAACAACAACACTGTGCGGGGAGGGGGCTCTGCTGAGCTGAGGGGCAGTGGTTGGTGGCTTGGCTGGTGACAAAAGGTCCAGAGGCGTCTCCAGGAGGTGGGGGCGTTCCTAGGAGGACTGAGGCATAGCTACACCTAAAATGGCTGCCGTCTAAGTTTTTACTGATTACTCAAAAATATGTGAATGAGCCAAGGCAACACTCCAGGCATGTGTTTAATGAGGGAATGACATAATAACATGATATAAAGCTTGAAAAAGTCGATTTTACATAATACCCCCCCTTTAAAGGCGGAAAGTCCCACTAAGATCTCAGAATCTCTTTTTCAGTGGAGTCCAGGCTACAAAGGTGATCTGTGCCATATGCTTTGATTTATAGCCGGCTGGTTTTAGCAGAAGAATCTGGCAACGCTGAATTTGTAAATGTGTGAAAGTTCTAGTTAAAGTTTTAGTTAAACATTTACTAATTTAGTTCAATTCTAGTGTTATTGTGCTGCTCATGTGGTGTTTTTAAGTCTTGTTTTGAAACAATTTGCTGAAAAACTAGTTACTTACAATTTGTGTTTAATTAGACTAGAACATAGTTAGTGAAACATCGCACACATATCGCAAGTCACTTCAATATCGTGCAGCCCTAATGTAAAAGGCTTTTTTAATGGTGAATGAAAGAGCGTTACCATTATATTTATTCAGTCTAATGACGTTTGATTTGAATATGACTACTTCACACTTTATCTGGGGTCACATGTAGGTCGTGCCTGTTAAATATTATTCTGTCAGTAAAAGTATTTGTACCCAGCCTGCCACCCGCCTACGACCCATAGTTCCTGATAAAGGCTCCAGATCTCTACACCCGATACTCGTCATCGTCAGTGGTGGAAGATGAATGAATGAACAGTGTGACAAATGGCCCGAGTCTCAGCGTGTACAAAAGGTTTCAATTTGAATACGCCAAAGACTAGAATTAGTCGTCACAGCTGGAGCGGGGCCCATGACGAGTGAACAGTGTGATCCCGAAACACTACTGCAGCATTCACAGCGTTCTGGGACGGGTTTAAATGCCGGTATTCTGCTACCTTTGCCTTTTGTGCCAGAACGTCATACACAGAAAAGCCTAACCCTAACAATTACCCCAAGGACACAGTGACAGAATGAACTAAAACGATATAACTTCATTTTATTTACTCGACCTTTAAAGTCCCACAGAGCTTCAGAATCTTTTTTTCAGGAGACAGTGAGTTCACGCCTGAGGAGGAGCAGAGCGTTTAGGGATTGGAGTGGGATTCCTGAGCAGCAGATGATGTAACTGTTGAGAGGCGTTTGTTCTCGTGTGAAGGTCAGGCAGAGGGGCAGACCGCGGGTCGATGCTGCGGCCACGGCTCCGATCGGCTCAAACACTCTCAACTGTCACAACCAGGATTACGTCAGTGTGTGAGAACGGAGCGGCAACTGGAGGGATCCAGTGTTTATGTCTTTAGATCATTTATATTTATACATATTTTTGGCCCGCAGGCTTTTTTTTGACAGTTTAGCACAGCGTCAAAGTGGGTGAAGATTAAAGAATGGGGAGAGACATTTGCAAATTAGCAAAACGCAAGCACAAAAGTAGTTATCTAGTTTAGAGATACATATAGTTATATTAAATATTCTGTTTTTTTACCTTAATTCACAAATGTATGTTGTTTTCAGAAGAATTATTTTACATACATAATCCTTAATAATAATTCTTAGGACGCCCAGCTCAGTGCCCCCCACTTTGGGAACCACTGCATGAGGCCAAAACGCAGCACCTACATTGATATCATGACTCCAAGCTTAAAGCTGCACTAAGCTGTGTCTTTTTGAATGTTTTTGTCAGTAGTGAACCCTGCTCTGCCCCCTCACCTCACCTGGCTTTCCCCCCCTGACTCCCCTCCACAACATAGCCCACACGCTGCTCTGATTGCATTCAATGAGATACGGAAATCTCAATAAGATGTGTGGCAAAGTGAACATTTTTATACTATATACTTATACTTTATACTACATAACATAATACTTCCATTGAGAACTAGGGATGGGAATTGATAAGATTTTATTGATATCAATACCATCAATAATTGTACCCATCGATTCGATTCTTTATCGATTCTCTTATCGATACCTGATTTGTCTGTGTGTTGGGGAAAAGCAAGGAATGAATGTGCTTTCGATAAACTCTATCAAAAAAGACACAGTTAGTTTTCCCAAGAAAAAATATTCATTAAATTAAGCAAGTTTCCAAATATACTGTGGCTCCTGCTGGCACTCAGCCTGCCTGGCATCCTCAAATATAATGGTAACATTTGTGTCTGTAACTTGTAACAGACTGATGCTTTTTTGTAACACCTAAACAACAGGACTCGGTCTCAGCCCAAACCCTACAGATTTCCATCTATTTCTGCTTCATCCTGCGCTACATTCTCCTTCCGCCTGTCCGTGTGAACTACTTCTGTTGCAGCAGAGCTGCGAGAGATCAGCCGATCATAGCGGAGACGGGTAGAGGTATTCCCGCTCACAGTGCGCTCAGGGCGGGGACAGGCACCCGCAGCCTCCGCTCTGAGCCCCGGGCCTGAGCGGAGGCTGCCGAGGTGCGCTTAGACCGGGGACAGACAGTCTCGGACCCGGGCTCAGAGCACAGCGGCACGGGGAAACAGCACGCGCAGCAGCGAGGCACTGAACCCCGTGCGTCATGTCAATACAGCGCAAATAAACGGAGCGTTCGCAGCAGCAAAGTGAAAACGTAGAACTGACACATTTATAGCAATGGACTGTTTTAATTGACGACACTCTTTCGTCTCTCGTGAACGCGTAAAACGGAGGGGACAGGCGAAGCGGAGGCTAAGGGGTAGAATTGAGATTGGGCAGATGTTTCCCTGCTTACTTCGAAGCAGCGTCAACAGACTCGGAGAACTACAGTATGTCATTACGCACGTGCGTATCTGCGGCGCAAAAAGAGTGTTTTCAGAGCGGGAGCATCGATAAGAGGGATCGATAATGAAGTAGACGTACGGTTCCGATGCTTTGCTCAAACAGAACCGGGTCTACTTGTAGAACCGGTTCTCGATTCCCATCCCTATTGAGAACTAATTTTACAGTGCAGAGCTTTTTTTCCACGCAACCCTTGAACGCCTCAGCCCCGGTGCTGCTTTGCTTTGTGATCATAAGGAGGAAAAAGACCTGACGGCTCCTGTAGATATTGGATTATTAAACAAACTGACGTTTCATGAGGATTTCAGCTGCATCTGAGCAGGTCGGCCAGATGTTTGTCAGTTTACGATCTTTTTGTAAAACTTCTATCATAATGCAAACTTCTGCTGCGATCCCGGCACGTGTTTGTGTTTACATGGTGTCGGGCAGGTGAGGGAGGTACGCAATGTGGGAATGCAACCATACCGGTCCGGCAAAATGGAGTGGCTTAGAGTAGCTTTAAGTGTTCTGATATTAAATAAATTCAAGCTAAAAACTGACAACCTATTCGCTGGCTGTGTGGGCAGGTTTTAGTAAATCGTGTCCAATAACAGATGATAAATGTTTGATTTATAGGGAGGTACAAACCTGATGCCACCACAGTGCTGGCCCACAGCGTGTTCTCGATGCTCAGGCTCTCGTGAATCTGAGGGTCCGCGTCCTCCTGAACAAAGTGGAAAGCAATAATTAAACGTTGTACAAAACAGGATGAGAGTGAGCGCATCTGGGTCCAGGTTGGTAAAAAAAACAAAACGACAACAATCAGGTGCTTATCGAGGACAAAAAACATTACAAATGACGACCCAACAGGAAAAGGCCTTTTGAGGGTGGATCAAAATGTACCGGGAGGGCAATGGAAGATGCCAATGCAGTTCATCCTTAAGCGGGCTAAATAAAGCTGCCGTGTCCTCGATTCAAATTTGTAGTTTTCCTAATGTTGTGTAAAATCTTTTGAGAAACCAAAGTACACTTGACGTCGTGTACTTTAACGTCGGGAGCGCTGGGCCATTAATTTCAGCTGCACCTGCCTCTGCGGTGCCGAGCGCAGCTATAAGACAGTAGCCCCTTTATCAATAGCTCCAGTAGATTTGGCTCGGCGATACAGGCTCCTTTAAAAACAGTAGCGCATAGATGAGATTTCAGAGATAAATGCGTCTCTGGGGGGGCGTCCTGTTTCGCCTTGCCCTTCTTTACTCCGTCCCTTTAAATAAAGACGAAAAGGTGAAAACGGCTGGAGTCAGGAGTGCTCAGACCGACGGCTCCCGTTTCGTCTCAAATTGCTCGACTGATATGATAATTATGATACCTAAGCAGCCACATCCGCAAAGTCCACTCGCGCGCAGAGAGGGGTGCATGAAAAATAAATGGCAGGTCGGACAGCGCTTGACCGCACTGACATTGGCCTCATAACTCCATCTCCACAGTTTTCCCCTAGTGACCCCAAAGGCTTCTCTGTGGCTGCAGAGTTAATAGGGTTAAAATAACTGCGTATTCCACGTGAGGGAGATTTACACATTTTTGCCTCAATCAAAAACAAAATGTAACTTAAAATCGTGCAAAAGCCTTGTTAAAGTCATGATTTTCCTGATTTAGTCCCATTTTAGCCAGGTTTTGGGTCTGATATAGATTTTAAAAGTCTTCGTTAGGGCTGGGCAATATGATGATAAAAATTGAATCTGATCTCCGTGACAACCTGCTTTTTTTGTAACATTGTCATAACACTAACACAGCTCTGAGCGCAAATACTTTTCTCCACTCACTGCTTCTACTGTCAGGATTAAACCAGGACTAAACTAGGCTTACACCAGGTCTAAAATCGGACAGAATCACGCACTGAAACTGGATTAAACCAGGACTAAACCCAAGGATTCAAACAGAAATAAACCAAGAGAACACTGGGTCTACATCGGGTCTAAACCTGGACAATATCAGACAATAACAGAACCAGGATTAAACCATGAGGGAAGCATGTAAAAACGATGTAAGGACTAAAACAGGTCTTATGGGTATTATGCTTTTTCCAATCACATAGCACCAGTCTATAGCATACTACAATGATGACGTAACCTTCTGTTGGTCTGTATATGCAGTAAATTAAAATAACTGCCTTGAATAAAATTGCTCTCTCAAAATGGCTGTACTGAACGTCTTGAAATAGGCCTCTGTCTCTTTAAGAAGCTTTCCGACACGCCCCCTTCAGCACACTGCTGTGGCATCTAAACAACACTACTGTGTGGGGAGGGGCTCTGCTAGGCTGAGGAGCAGTGGTTGGTGGCTTGGCTGGTGACGAACGGTCCAGAGGCGTCTCCAGGAGGTGGGGGCGTTCCTAGGAGGACTGAGGCATAGCTACACCTAAAATGGCTGCCGTCTAAGTTTTTACTGATTACTCAAAAGTCGCCTTTAAAAGACAAACATACTCATGAAATTGTGATGAGATTTTTTGGTCGTATCGCCCAGCCCTAGTTTTAGCACAATTAGATTAATTTCTGTTAAATTCAATTGAACTGCAATACTCAACAACGTAGTTATCAAATATTGCAAATCTTTCTTAGCTTGTGAAACCATTCCATCCAAACATATTTGCTTGATCATGTCAGCTTTACATTTTGCCGCGTTTTCTCCACCATAGTATGAACCCTTTCAACTCTCCTACATCCGCTTCAAGAGGAGGAAAACAAAAAACAACTCATATATAGGTAAGTTCATTTGCCGGGGGGGATCTTGTGGGAACCTATTTTTTTCCCATCGCGCTCGGGCTAAAAGCACACGCTCTGCAAAGGAAGGCCGCGGAGGATGAATGAGTAGAGGAAATGCTCGTTCACTAAACCTGGTGTGTGGCCAAATGTGAAAGCCAACCACAATGGCCGCCTTTGTGCCGCGGCTCTACTCACTGTGGGGGCTGCGCTAATCTGCTATTAATAAAAAACCAAGACGAGAAAGAGAGAGAGAGTGAGTTAGAGCAAAAAAAAAAGAAAAAAAAAAAAATCACCAAGCAACAAGTGAGAAGGGATGGACAGGGAAGGGGCTTGTGATGTAAGGCTGCAGATAACTGTCGACACACAAGACGCCATTGTGGGGGCTTGTCAACGCGCCGCGGTGATATACACGGAGCGGTTTGTATAGCAAAGGGGGGGGAATCTGAATGCGCTTAAAAACATTTGTCTTTGAGGCCGTTAAAGTGTCAGCGAGTTACTGTACTGTACCCGAGTGAAGTTCCCCTCGAAACTGTGGATGTCCAGCTGCGGCTTCTGGGCGTAGACGAACGCTTTGATGGAGAACAGGTCCTGGGTCAACAAAAGGATAAAGGATTTATTAATGGCATATTTAACAATCAATTGACACACACTTTCATAATAATTCCCTTGGAGACTAAAATGGTAAAAGTAATAATGACATTTCCCTAATAGCAGATGTGGAGCATAAATGAAGAGCACTGAAAACTGTTTTAAGTGGCAATAAATTGTCCTGTTAACGCCACAGAGCGGGACATTCCAGGTTATATGTTGCTTTGTCACAGGAGCAACTAAACTGTCGTAATCTGATACTATTGATCAGTGAGACCTAGGATAATGCTATTTTTGAGATCAAAATAAAGCATCTGGAAGAGGACTTTGAGTCAAAGCAAAGCAGCCATAAGAGACAAACAGGTGATGTTAGGAGCATGGGGTCCGCCATTGTTGTGCTCAGCTCGTATCTGAAGTTGGACCACTCTGATCGACTCTGAGTTTACTAGTTGAAATTACTAGTTTGAGCAGCGTTTCAGGGCATTTTTCCAAGCTGAGGTTGGATATTAACCAGTTGCCTGGAACGCAGGTCTGACGAGGATCGAGCCAATTCACAGTAAAGGCTCTATTGTTAACTAATAAAAACACATGTAATGAATTAAAGTCCATCTTTCATTATATGAACTGTGTGAAGTATAACATAGAAAGATTTCTCGTTTATTTTTTGGCTTTAGTAAATTATCTGCCAGCTTAAGCAAGTGCAAGATGGATGGATTTACTAAAAGGTGCATTATGCAACTTTTTATCCTAAAAAAAAAATATATATATATTTGTGCATAATTTACTATTTTGTGTTTGTACAAGTGGTGATCACGGTGCCTTTTCTTTCCATCACAGTGGCCTCTACAACTCTCCAGAATCAATTGTCTTGTAGGTTTTCTGATGCGAGGGTAGGTCGGCAGTGAAAAACTACCAGAATCTCCAAAAACAATTGATCCTGGAGCGTCATAGCGGCCACTGTGAGGGAAAATGAAGTCAAAATACGCGCAAATATAGCTTTTTTTTTCACATTAAAAGTTGCATAATGCCCCTTTAAGTTTAGTCTTAGTTTATGTATTTATTTGAACAGGGACAATGTACAATATACATAAACCCCAAGAAGGAGAGATGCATTGAACCAGGTTGTAGCACTTGTGCTAATTTCCAGCTGCAGTCCCTGGGCAGAGATCACAATAAAAGTTTCAGATCCAATTTTGGCTGAAAGTTAGAAAAGTAACACTGTACAGGTGCTCGTCATATAATTACAATATCATGAAAAAGTTCATTTATTTCTGTATTTCAACTTATAATGTGAAACTAATATACGATATAGACTCATTACATGCAAAGTGATTATGTCAAGCCTTTATTTGTTATAATTTGGAGGATTATGGCTTACAGTCCATTTTAAAACATATTCTAATTTTATGAGATTTTTTTGGGGGGGGTTTTACATGCTGAGCCATAATCATTAAAATTATGACAAATAAAGGCTATACATATCTCACTTTGCATGTAATGAGTATATTAGTTTCACAGTTTAAGTTGAATAACAGAAATGAATGCACTTTTTCATGATAATCTGAGCACCTGTAAGACTGTCAGCTGCAGTAGCAACTTTTTAAAAACAGATTTCAAAGCCTCAGTCACCATCAGCTTAATAATCCACAGCTCAGTCAAACAGCGACTCGAGCCCATTTGGCCTCAACCAGAAAATTGATTTTAATTATTATCATTATTAAGCGTGACATGCAACCACAGCAGCCAACACCCGATACACTGAACCTGGTCCAAACATCAGAGCTATTTCAGCATCCAATGGAACAATGACACATCAGAACAAAGAGGCCAAAAAGGTCAATATCACTGTGGCCAACATTAAATGATTTAAAGTGGACACTGGACATTCATGCATAAGTGATTGGCAACAAGGGATTGAAGTTGATTTACAGTGCCTTGCGAAAGTACTAATGTCATGTTTACAACCCTAAACATAAAGATTTTATTTTGATTTTTTTACTGAAAGTTCACACACAAGTAACAGACAACTGTGAAGTGAAAGCAAAATGATACATGATTCTGTTATTTTACAAAAAATTGAAAAGTGAAAAGTGGGGCGTGCATAAATATTCATACAGCATTTTCGGAGTGCATTAAATTGCCTTTATATCATTCGTAATGACTGCAGAATGTTCACACCTTGCCCTAACCATTAAATAGAGGCCACCTGTGTGTAATCTACTCTCAGTATAATTCCAGCTGTTCTGTGAGGGCCTCAGAGCTATGGTCAGAGTGTATTGGTCACTAAACAACATCATGAAGGCCAAGGAGCACACCAGAGAGGTCAGTGATAAAGCTGTGGAGAAGTTTAAAGTAGCGTTAACTTATACAAAGATTTTCCAAGATTTGAACATCTCACGGAGCACTGTTCAATCCATCATTCTGAAATAGAAAGTGTATAGCACCACTGCGAACTTACCAAGACACGGCCATCCAACTAAACTAACAGACCGAACAAGGAGAGCACTGGTCAGAAATGCAACCAAGTGCCCCAAGATAACTCTGGAGGAGCTGCGACGTACTGCCGCTGAGCTGGGGGAATCTGTACATGGGACAACTATAAGTCGTACTCTACACAAATCTGGCCTTCATGGACGAGTGGCAAGAAGAAAGCCATTATTGAAAGGAGGCCATAAGAAATCCTGTTTGAAGTTTGCTAGAAGTCATATGGAGGACACAGCTACCATGTGGAAGAAGGTGCTTTGGTCAGATGAGACAAAAATTGAACTTTTGGCCCAAATGCAAAACGTTATGTATGGCACAAACCTAACACTGCTCATCGTCCTGAGTGCACCATCCCCAGTGTCAGATATGGTGGGGGGAGCATCATGCTATGGGGCTGCTTTTCCTCAGCGGGGACTGGGAAGATCGTAAGAATAGTTGGGAAGATGGATGGAGCCAAATATAGGGACATTTTGGAGGAAAACCTGCTGGAGTCAGAAAGAGAATTGAGGCTGGGGCGGAGATTCACCTTCCAGCAGGACAATGACCCTAAACACAAAGCTAAATCTACAATGGAATGGTTTAAAAACAAACATATTAATGTGTTAGAATGGCCCAGTCAAAGTCCTGACCTAAATCCTATTGAAAATCTGTGGAAAGACCTGAAAACTGCTGTTCACAAACGCTCTCCTTCTAATTTGACAGAGCAGCAGTTGTTTTGTAAAGAGGAATGGGCTAAAATGTCAGTCTCTAGATGTGCAAACCTTGTAGTCATACCCCAGAAGACTTGCTGCTGTTATTGCAGTAAAAGGGGGTTCCACAAAGTATTAAGTCATGCTGTATGAATACTTATGCACGCCCCACTTTTCTATTTTTGAAAAATAACAGAATCATGTATCATTTTGCTTTCACTTCACAGTTGTCTGTTACTTGTGTGTGAACTTTCAGTAAAAAAATTCAAAATAAAATCTTTATGTTTATGGTTGTAAACATGACAAAATGTGCAAAAGTTCAAGGTGTATTAGTACTTTCGCAAGGCACTGTAAGCGTCAAAAAAAGCTTTTCTTTTCGCTGGAGCTGTGAGCAGGTCTGAGTAAAAGGCTAAAGCTAAATGTTAAAGTCATGAGTACATTGCGCAGTACACACCCCGACAGCAGGAAGTCTCTGAGTGCAGCCCACAGCCACTTTCAGTTTCCAGTCCGTCTCTCCATCCAGCTGATCAGTCCGGATGAAACACGCACCTGCAAAATCACACCACAATAATAAATATGACGATAGAGGAACAGTTTATAAAAGAGGAAATTCTACAGGTGAAAATATAAAATGCACAATAGCATACATTATAAAACACTGAAATTACATATGTGGAAAATGTCAGCCACATAACATAATTGCCTGAGCCATTTTATGCTTTTGATGCAGAACTTTCACACTTCTGCATCTGTAGCCATGTCCTCAAACAGTTATAAGTATTAGAATTCGATTTCCCCCGAAAGCCTTTAAATAAGACTTATGCTTGAAGGCCAAACCCATTAGTTCTGACTGAAGGCTTTATCCGCTCACCGAGTGTCAAGAGTGCTGTGTAGTATCTCACAGTTAAAAAAAAACTCCTAATCTTTTCTTACACATTCTCTTTTCTCATTTCCTAAATATGACCGTCCTTTTCCTAACAAGAGCTCTGAGCCAAATGCTTGCAAAAAAGTAGCGTTCTTGTCTTGATAAAAATGCTGTCCCGAGTTCAAAATCAGCTGAATTTACAGTTCACTGTCAAAGGCACAAATATTGCAAACACACGGTAATCTAATAGTATTTTCTTTGCCAAAACTGAGCTCAAGTACAAAGTGCAAAATCGCGCCAGAAACTGCACTGCTGTGTTACAATGATGGACTCCAGAGCAGGATATTAATAAAGAGCTTATTGGAGATGAGTGAGTGCCGCGGCGGCTGAGGACACTCAACAGTCATGACCTGCATTGATCTGAGGTAATATTACACATGAAACGATCAGAGGAGACAAACCGTTTGACAGACGGGCCAAAGGGCAGAGCTAACCCGCCCCCGGAGGCTTCAATATGACGGGACATTAAACAAGGCGGAGAGAAATGACTTAAGAGTGCAGCACTGACAGGTCTGCGAACAAACTGTGCATGGATACAATTCAAAACAATGTAACAAACACTCGGAAATAGTTGGATCTTAAAATATCAGGATGAAATAAACAAGAATAAAATCAGATCTGAATTACAACTTAATCCCATCTAAACCAGATAAGAATAATCATTTTAAACCCAGTCGCAACCCAGTCTATTACAACACCAGGATAAACCGCATTAGCGTGAGATGATGTGAGCGTCGTCCTCTGAGCGCTTCCTCTTAAAACTACTCATCGAATTATTAGCATTGGTTTCGTTAGTCACAGGTTCAGTGCAACATAAATAATACAAATCATGGACCGCCATGATGGGACGAGGCAAACGGACTGTGGGAAAGTCAAAGCCCACATCTGCAGGTGCTCGTCATATAATTAGAATATCATGAAAAAGTGCATTCGCTTCTGTTATTCAACTTAAACTGTGAAACTAATACATGATGGACTCATTACATGCAAAGTGAGATATGTATAGTCTTTTTGTGTTATAATTTTGGTTTTTATGGTTCAGCTCGTAAAAACCCCAAATTAAAAATCTCATAAAATTATTCATTCATTCATATTTTAAGTTGAATTACAGAAATAAATGAACTTTTTAATGATATTTTTATTATATGACGAGCACCTGTAAATGATCTTAACAGTGACGCAGGGCAGAGAGAGAGAACACCAGAGTCCCTTATTCTCCACAGGCAACAAATTCAGTCTATTTTGTAATACATTTGCACAGTTAACAGAGACAGAATCAGCTTTTTAAATATTATTCACTCACCATTTTTCTCAGACGTTCTCAGGAAGATCATGTCTGCGGGAATCCTCTGGTTCTACGAATAGTGAAATGCAGAAATGGACATAATGTCACAGACAGATGGGTTTCAAGTTAAAGGTTCATCATGGAACTTTTAATGCGAGAAAACAAGCTTGATATTTGTGACCTTTTTGTGACCCAGCGGATGTGTGGGTGGTAAGCATTGAGCCTTTATGTTCAACCCTGGTAGCCTCGGCAACGCTCCAGGATCGATTGTTTTGTAGGTTTTCTGGCGAGCAGTGAAAACCTATCAGATACTCTTAAAACAATGAATCCTGGAGCATCATAGAGGCTACTGTCATGGAACGTAAAGGTGCCCGCTAACCACTGGGTCAGTAAAAGGTCAAATACTCACTGATAAAGTTTCACATAAAAAGTTCCATAATGCACCTTTAAAGCCACACTTTAACATACTAACATTGTATTGATCAACTCAGCAATTGAGAAAAACTGCACAAAATGCAGTAGTATGAGCTCATTACAAAGGCATGTCTGTACCTTCTCTACAATGATGAGGTCTCCCACTTGTATGTCTGAACTCTTCACTTGAACTTTACCTGAGAAAGAGGAAAAGTTGGTTTTAAATTCTTGAAATACACGCACAATTGTCTTTTTGTTCCACCAAGCTTAGAGCCCTTTACATAACCTTCCCAAACAGACACTACATGTTATTTTGCATTGTTTGATTTCACTTGTAACACATTATCTTTTTTATGAAGTAGCTCAAAACCATAGGGCACAGTTGATTTAATATACCCTCCTCTATGCATCAAGACTTAACTGCCTACAAGCCCGGTGCACTCAGCGGGTGTGAAAGTTACAGCGCGTGTCACTGATCCGCCGCTGGGGACCGACCGCACAATCAACAAAAGGACACGTCTTAGATCACAGGCTCTGGAGAAACCTAGAGAAAATCGATGCTCTCACGACCCGAGCCACGACTTCTGTTACAAGTGTAGATGCCGCTCCTAATTGCACGGGGAGCGCGGCACTGTACGGCAGAATATCGCCTATCATAATGTGGGTAAACAGCAGAGGTGGTGAGTAACGAAGTAAGCTTACACAAGTACTGCACTTACTGTAGAGCTTTTGAGGTTCTGCACTTTACTTGAGTCGTATTTTTGTTGACAACTTTTAACTTTTACTCCGCTACATTTGAAAGATAAATATAATACTTTCTACTTCACTACATTTCTATAAAAGCTCCAAAGAAAAACATAAATTGGCCATGTTTTGTTCATTTTAAAAGTCTAATAATACACTTTTTGTAAACAGGAGGTGGCGCTGTGGAGATGTACAGTCAAGTGCCACTGAGTCACAACAAAGAAGAATGTTTGTCCCCATCGTGTCGCCGAACAGAGAATGAATTTGGGTGCATTTAAAAAAAAATTAAAAATATTATTTGCTCTTGAAGCAGTAAAGTTATTATAAGGAACAGATTAACACCGTTTTGCTGATTTTTAGAATAAGACAATGAAATAGGTAACCACTAAAGTACAATGTGGTCCAAACTCATTCCTAACTTTCCTAAGGTGTTTGGAGTATCTCAATTCAAAGTTTATAGGCACGTTTCACAACTTGCAGGGTCACAGTCATAGAAATGCTAGAAAACTAGCCTGCGAGTTCATGAAATTGATACAAATGCTTTATGATTAGAGGCACAGTGTTTTTTTCCCACAAATGTCTGAGTTTACAATATACATAAGAAAGAAAATATGTATTAAAAAAAAAGGTTTAGTGCCTTAACGATTTTTCCACAGTTAATGCTTCGGTGTTTTCACTTAAGTAATAATGTGACTGAGGAACTTTTACTTTTATTGAGGTAATGTTTGACTAGATTCAGTAGTATCTGTACTTCTCCTCAAGCGACATCACAGTGTGGCACGGAGCCAGCGCTGCATCCTGCCGCAGAAGCCTTCAGCGCATAGTAAGAGCAGCTCAGAGGATCATCAGTGCCCCTCTCCCCTCTATTCACTTCAAAGCCCTCAGAAACACAGGTGATCCCACAAAATCATTACAAAGCCGACTGAAGAAAAAGCTGTCAGGAAGCTTGACTCTCTCTTCCCTTCCCTCCATCTCTGTGCGTTCACAAACTGTGTTCCTCAAAGACGTTGAACTCTACCCTTCCCCTCCCCACAAATAGCACCAAGGGTTTGAGAGTAATATTATTTACATTTCTCTGTGAATTGACAATAACATTTAGCTTCATCTATAAATCCATGTCTGACCTCGGACAGTGAGTTTGCTGTAGAGTTGGGAGTTCATTTCCTTGTCTCTTCGATAACGGCGCACTTCATCCACAGCCTCTCGCACCATGGTCACCGCTAATACAAAAGCCTGAGAATAAGCAAAAACTTTTATTTAAAAACTCCATCGAAAGGTCAATTGCAAAATGGCTCAAAGGCAGATAAAATGTATTATGAATTGAGTGTGTGAAGAAATTACCAGCGGCGCCCAGTACGTGTACAGATATCCGATTTTGAGCGACGGCACAAACTGGGAACAGGCCACGACCAGGAAGTAGAGGTTGAGGAAGAACTTGAATTGCTGATAGAGAACCTGAGAGGAGAGAGGCAGACGTGAGCTGAACGATGACAGCTATGAACAGGACAGGTCTCGGAATGGGTTAGTGTAACTAGAGACACTAACTTTACCTTAGCCTAATGGAAACTCGGACAATGCTTCAAATGGCAGCGCACTCTGACATCACTCTCAACACACTACAGCACTAAGATATGAGGAGCTTCAGTAAATAAAAGTGATTATGAAACTAGTTATCTGGACATAACAAAAGGAGTTCCCTCAAGGCTCAATTTTAGGGCCTACTCTGTTCAACAACTACATTTCATGTCACGTTGTGTTTCATGAACTTTTGTATTTGTAATCGATGTGTTATAAACAGGTCTCTTTTGAAAATGTGACATAGAGTCTCAAGGGACAAAGGGTAAATAAATATGAGGCAAAGATGAATGAATGACAGTTTGTGATTCAGAGGATTCTGCACCAATTTGGGACATAAGATCTAACAAATGTCAGACACGCTCATTTTTGCATTGCTGCCTTTAGCTTTGATTATGGCATTTGCTGTGGCATTGTTTCACTAAGCCTCTGCAATGGTTCAAGATTTATTTCCATCCAGTGGTAAATTATTTTTTTCAGGGAAGAAAACGGAATAGCTTAGTCATTCAGTGTCCAGGTCGTCAGCTGGCACCATTGTTTAACCACTACGACACAGTGCAATATTGCAATAACATAACGGTTTTGTATGTTCCATTTGATTTACACACACATTTTAAAGAGGGGGTATTATGCTTTTTTCAATCACATAGCACCAGTCTATAGCATACTACAATGATGACGTAACCTTCTGTTGGTCTGTATATGCAGTAAATTAAAATAACTGCCTTGAATAAAATTGCTCTCTCAAAATGGCTGTACTGAACGTCTTGAAATAGGCCTCTGTCTCTTTAAGAAGCTTTCCGACACGCCCCCTTCAGCACAATGCTGTGGCATTTAAACAACACTACTGTGCGGGGAGGGGGCTCTGCTGAGCTGAGGAGCAGTGGTTGGTGGCTTGGCTGGTGACAAAAGGTCCAGAGGCGTCTCCAGGAGGTGGGGCGTTCCTAGGAGGACTGAGGCATAGCTACACCTAAAATGGCTGCCGTCTAAGTTTTTACTGATTACTCAAAAATATGTGAATGAGCCAAGGCAACACTCCAGGCATGTGTTTAATGAGGGAATGACATAATAACATGATGTCTGTGTAAATTCTCAGTCGTACAGGAGTTGTCCATCTTCAACGAAGGTACTTGAGTCATCTTCTGTACTTGGTAGTTGAGGTCTCCTCCCAACTGGTCTTTATCTACGCTGCTTGCTGAGGGAAACCTTGTTCACTGACGAAGCCTTTTGGATGAGAGGCGAAACGTTTGGAGACCTCAACTACCAAGTACAGAAGATGACTCAAGTACCTTCGTTGAATAATAACATGATATAAAGCTTGAAAAAGTCGATTTTACATAATACCCCCCTTTTAAGTAATTTGTTCTTCATCAAATTGTGTCAAAGCAAGTCTTAAAAAAACAACAACACAAAATTAGTAGAAAATGTGTTGGCTTTTGTGACAATATTGTGGCTTCTTGCGATACGGATATTGCATCACCAAGTTACAAAATCTAATAAATAAATAAAATAATGAATGCTTGACATTCTCAGCTACATTTTTTTGTGGTACAGCAAATTCTATACAACTTAGCACAAGTCTAGATCCTCTTCTACAATGGCCTTTATTAGCATTTCTGCTCAATGACAAACTTGTATATGTACTCATTGATTATTTCACACACCTGCCTTGTACAGTAAATGACAATGAGTGAAAGGCTGGACAAAGCTTTAGCTTGTTTCTATGGCGCTCATGTGGGACCCTGCAAAGGACACTTTTCTAATGGCCAATCCATCAGTTACAGCCCTAGTACTGCATCCATCTAAGGTCAAATTTTGAATAATGTTTGCAATAATGGGAGCCCGGTGTCTGGTCACAGATAATCACAGACAATGAGATCAATGGAGGAGTTAATGAACCTCCCGACCTTTAAGGAAAAATGCAGTGGCTAAACTCAATCTGTGTGTTTTTAATAATTCAAAGAGCAGCGGGAAAAGCAGAGGTTTGGTCCAGCGCCGACTACGATATTAGACACTTCACTGGACAGGTGACATTTTATGGTTTAGGGAAATGCAGGTCTCTTAATTAAGGCTGTTTAATAAGTAACTTAGACTTCCTGGTGCCAAATAGTGCCATGTCTTTCCATAACACGACATAACAGGGGCAGCCTCATCTTAACAAAAAAAGTTGTGATTCTGTGGCTTTTTAGTTCCTGTTTTACTTTCAACATTGCTAGGCCAACTTTAGTGACGCCTTATGAATATGATGATTTGCCTTGTTCAGTGCGACTCACCCCAGGCACAAAAGTGATGATGTTATACTTCTGGTTTTTGATGCCGTTCTTGGGATATTTCTCTTCACATTTCTCAGGAGCGCCGAGCCACACGGTCCGCGCCTTCAGCTCCTTCTTTCTCCTACAGCAGCGAGCCAAGCAGTCACAGCAACTGGAGGAGGGCAACAATTCTCATCATCAGTAAACATTCTCATATTGAAGAATAGACAGATGGGTTGCATTCACGTTTTACTATTTGATGTCATGACCTCAGAGAATAGAAAATCTCCAAATGTTTGACCATGGTTGTTATTTGGTGGTGTTGGAACGCACAAACCTGCCATTTAAATATGTTTTTACTGACCAACCACCACTTTAGGACGGCTTTACAAAATATAACTGGACCTTAATTTATTTGTGCTGATATAGAGAGACCTAGTAATTAGAGATATTAGCCATAATTAATAAAAAAAAAAAAAGGGGGTAAATCTCAGTCAGATGGGTGTAGGTTTGTTCTCACTATTGGTGGGGACACTTTATCCCTGCAAAAACCTGTCAAATACTTAACCATATTAATATAACACTTTTTTTGTAACTAAAATTCAGTCTCTTCTGATGTCCCCGCGCTGCCCCTCCCTTCACTGCTGCGCTCAGAGAACATGGAACCGAAGCACACCGTTCTCCTCTGCCACTTACCTTCTTCATAAAATACATTATGGAGAGAGCATGCCAACTATTGTCTGATTGGCAGAACATTAATTTGGCGATATATTGAGCAGCTTTAGTCACCAGTGCTTCTTATTGCACCTCAAACTCATAAAGAGGGGGTATTATGCTTTTTTCAATCACATAGCACCAGTCTATAGCATACTACAATGATGACGTAACCTTCTGTTGGTCTGTATATGCAGTAAATTAAAATAACTGCCTTGAATAAAATTGCACTCTCAAAATGGCTGTACTGAACGACTTGAAATAGGCCTCTGTCTCTTTAAGAAGCTTTCCGACACGCCCCCTTCAGCACACTGCTGTGGCATCTAAACAACACTACTGTGCGGGGAGGGGGCTCTGCTGAGCTGAGGAGCAGTGGTTGGTGGCTTGGCTGGTGACGAAAGGTCCAGAGGCGTCTCCAGGAGGTGGGGGCGTTCCTAGGAGGACTGAGGCATAGCTACACCTAAAATGGCTGCCGTCTAAGTTTTTACTGATTACTCAAAATATGTGAATGAGCCAAGGCAACACTCCAGGCATGTGTTTAATGAGGGAATGACATAATAACATGATATAAAGCTTGAAAAAGTCGATTTACATAATACCCCCCCTTTAAGATTATTATCAAATACCTGCATAAAACATAATGCCCCCGCTTTAATATTACAGTACAACTTCCATTAGCTCCATTGACTTGGCTGAGGCTTATGATGCATTATCGGGCGGACAAACAGTGTAAGTTGGCTGTGACCTGGCTGCACCTGTGCCCGTGTATACCGTCATGCTGCGCGACTTGGCCTCTGCACTTTTCAAGTTGGCAAAACGCTAAATAAATCGAACTTTGGTGGAAAGTCATGTTTATGTTGGCCGTGTCTCCGAGCGCCGCGGGGGCAGATTCATAACGGTGATTATTGAGCAAATGAAGGCTCTCCAAATAATAAGGCATTTGAACAGCGCCGGCTTATTCACAGTGAACTATTTGCCTTTTATAATCCCGCACTAAGCACACAGAAAATTACTGGAAAGCATCAACTGGTCAGCTGTGAAAAATCCGATTTGTTCATTAGCGAGAGGGAGGGCGGCGCGCGATCAATATGCAGCTACAGCGACTGACTCCAACAACAAGTCAACGAAATCTGAATTTTTCATACGAATTTCTCTTTAAGTAAACATGTATTTATTTGTTCGGGTGTTTATGAACGCCACACGCCGCTGTTCAAACAAACGTCTCCGTAGAGGACGCGTGAATTATGAGCCGCATAAAACCGCGTTGTTCCGTTTGACCTGACAATCTTGTTGGGACTGATGGTGCGCGTCCAAAAAACCCGTCCAAAAACACGCCCTTATCCTCTCTTTGCACTTCATGCTCAACTACCAGAGCGTTGAAACACAAACTGATCATCGCGGGGACAACTAGGGAAATATACAGCAACACTCCACATAACAGTGCAGTACAAAACAGCATGTGTGCGATAAGTTTAAACTATAAGCTGTGCTCGCTTTCACAACATTTAAGAATGTCAGATGAAGGGCAGAAGCATAAATAACTCTATGGGCGCTTCACTGTATTTGAAGGAAATAACTACAACAAAAGGTAAAGTAAATCTCCAGATCTACAGCTACTGCAGGTTTGGTTTGGTTTTGGAGTAAAAGAAAGAATTAAGCCCATTGAGCATGTTTTTGGGTTAATGGATGAACCGAAACAAGCTGAGGAAAGTCATTTAGATAAGGCTCTGTACCATTAAACAATATGGTATCTGAAACAAAAAAAGTATACTACTACTATGGAAAAAATAAAAGTATCAAAAAGAGGTACCGAAAAAATGAAAACATCATTAGAGACCAAGTTTTGAAGCTGTTGGTCCAGGGACAACATTAAAGGAAGTGACTTGGGTGTTTCAACTCAAATAAATGATACAAATATAAAAGAAAATGTCTTTTATGGGATAAATTAACATTATCGTTCTGTTTTATGGTTCTACGTGACACATACTTAAGCATAGGTATCGGAAAAAGTATCGTTCAGGCATTAGTATCGAAAACAATGTAACGGTTACCAGCCCTACATTTAGATGCAGGAAAAGCATGCAAACTTCACTCAGAGACTGCACACAATCTGGGATTCAAACCCGTGACCTTCTTGCAAGCCACTCAGTCACTGTGCAGTGAAACGCTCTGAAAGTCCACATGTTGAACCTTTTCATTTTGTGTTGGGATCAGGCACTAATTTGCCATAATCTCGCTGCTAAAATCGCATCAGCGTGAATGTACAGGTGCTCGTCATACAATTAGAATATCGTGAAAACTTTTTAATTTTATTTATGTATTTCAACTTAAAATGTGAAACTAATATATGATATAGACTCATTACATGCAAAGTGACATATGTCAAGCATTTATTTGTTTTGATGATCATGGCTTACAGTCCATTTTCAAAATATTCAAATTTTATGAGATTTTAATTTGGAGTTTTGATCCATAATCATCAAGGCTATACATATCTCACTTTGCATGTAGTGAGTCCATCATATATTAGTTTCACAGTTTAAGCTGAATAACAGAAGTGGATGCACTTTTCATGATATTCTATTTATATGACGAGCACCTGCCACCATTTTAACCCTAATAAATACGTCAACTTAGTTCAGTCTTCCACCTGCTGTAATCATCAAATTACTCTGACTTGAAGCGTTTTAACCATATAAAATCAGTCTAAATTGCAATCATTCACTTAATCAATGAGTCAACCAAGCATTTGTCACACTACACCCTCGCTCCACAACAAGGACGAGAGAATGAACGTTTGAGATTCATTGTGAAATGAATTGACAAATTAAATCTTTGAATTTGAATTGAGTAATACAGCGCAGGGCAGAGTCTGGTTAACACATACATTTTACATTATCGTTTTGACCTGTGCACAGACCATTTAATATTTAAACATCTTCGTAGCGGTTTTAGTGCTGAAGTAGAGCTTCGTGAAAACGGGCCACTGAGTAACTGAGAGTTGAACGTGGGGGCTGTGGGTGGTAGTCTTAAATAGTGCAGTAGGTGACCGGTAGTACAATGTGTGAGAACAGTGTGTTAAACTGTAAACTGTGTTTAACTGAGCAAAGATTTCAAGTGCCGGAAGTCCAGGATTATAGTCATATTTTTATTACAATGGTAAATTATGTAATCTGTATTAGGTGATTTAGAAACTATTATTTGATCAAAATGTTAAAGCCAAAATCAAACAAACTTTAATACTCTGAAATATGAACAATAGCACAATACCAACAGTGTAGCAGTGTTGTTTTTGTCAATGATATCATTTCATTGACTCACCTTTTTTTAATAACGTAACAATGACAAGATAAAAAAATAGCTCTTTTAAACTAAACTAAAGTAACTAAAACCATCACATTTATAAATAACTAAAATGTGACTAAAGCTAAAAGCATTTTCGTCCAAAAGACAAAGACTAAAACTAAAAGGGCTGCCAAAACAACACTGTAGTTGAGTAAACAATACAATTATATAGATACTGTTCTATACATGACAACACAAGACCTTGCATGTATTTTTTCAAATATTCATTAGGATTGTCTAAGCAAATCTGTATTTTTAGTATTCTTTCATCAATTCGTTTGACAAAGAGCCCTACATGAATTAGTGGCAGTACTTGACTGTTTTTGTATATTTGAGAGTGTCGAGTACCTGCTGCAGAGGACCTTCCAGCCCCCACACAGGAACCACCCAGGCCCTTCTGTCGGTGGTTGGCGCGGGCCCGGGGCAGAGTCTGGTAGTCGCTCTCATCGTTCTCAAAGCCCTCCTCCGACATCATCAAAGGCATCTCATCCAGGTTAGAAGGGTCATCTTCCAGGGAGAATCTACAGACAAATAAATATTATATTCACTTTCATCGGGATACAAAGACGGGTATTGTTTGGCTTCAGGTGACATCACGGCATTAAAGTGCTTAAGATTGGATCATGTTTTTATTTCTTCAGCAGCTCCCGCCATCATTGGACACAGCTGCAGTGTGATGTGGCACACATTTGTCTCATACAAACAAAAAGCATATCAACAACACAGCCAGACTGAAGCCACCTGAGAGCGTTGCATCACCGCAGAATGAGCTCTGATGGTTAGGTTTCTCGTAAATGAGAGGAAAATCATAGCAATAATATCACATAACAGAGGGATTTAAAGCATTTAATGGCATGCATCACTCTGAGGCCTCTCCCATCCACATCCTACACAAATACTGAAAATGCATTGAGAAGCACTTCATGTCTTATTCATAAGGCCCTTTCAGCCGATCAGACCGGCTCAGATCTGCATCACGGCTATAGCTTCTTTGGTAAACCATTATTTGACCAAAAGTAAATTAATAAAATATGCATCACAGCTTTTAAGTCCTCAGACATCACGTGGGAAAGCGTGTCGTCCATCCCGCAGACGAGAGCTTGTCACAGACATGAGTTTAGCATCAGTTGGATTAAGTCGGATTAAGATGATCCAACTCTGCGCTTACGAAAAGAGCAGCAAAACCTCTGCAAACAGCTATGATTACGAGCATGTAAGAAGAGAGAAGTCACTCCTGCAGAGGATATAACAGTACAGACCACACACAGTTATACAAGTTATACAACGACCATTGACTGACGCTGAATCTTCTTCAACATCACAACATAATTTAATATGGAAATGTATAATGTTATTGCTTCCATTATACCTATTATTGAAAAGCTTCTGGGATCAAAGTACACTCAAAGCTTCTTCATCGCACCTATAAAATCTTTATACCTGGAAATAAAAGCAGTCATTTCTTTAATTCAGCTTTCAACAAACATTAATCTATCACATGGTATTTGTATTTATACAGTACAAGTTATGAAAGACAAGAAGAAGACAATAGGAAATGCAATAATGACAAAGAATGACAGTCAGATGGCAAAAATGTGGCCAAAGTTCACTGCAGATATGTGGGAGGAAAATACCAACATTGTGAATTCTGGCCAGTTCAGGGCCATAATAAATATGCTTATTAAAATCGCTTTACTTTCAATAACTAAATCTGGTTATCATGAATGGGGCAAAAATACATATTTATTTAGCAACCACAGGGAAATTGACATACTAGCATAAAACATCCGTGTTGCTTGATTAGGCAAGGCAAGTTTATTTACTAAGATTACTTAGCAGGTCCCAGAGAGGACAACGCCATTATAAACACTGCTTAGTCCATGCTAATAATAATTTACAAAATACAACAATTGTTTTGATTTCCAACATCCAAAGGCAGTAATAATATCCTGAGTTGAGTAGTACAGCTCTCCCTACAATAGCCAAATCATCACAAAAGCTGCCATTGTTCAGTAAACATACCTGGAAAAGTGTACACGTCAGTTCAAGAGAAGTCGAAGATGTTTTATGAGATCATTCTAGTCATCTCCCACAGTATTGACACTGGAGTCAGGTGAGGCTTGATCATGTGATGTGAATTGTCAAGAGGGCTGTCTTAGCTGTCGATACGCATCTTCCTGGCTGTAGTGTCCGCACTGCACGGGTTAATGTGATGTTATATGGTTGGAAGTGAGCAGGAAATGTTTTATTTCCTAGAGACGCGGAACAGACAGCTGTCAGATGAGAAAAGGGGCAGGAACATGAACACAGAGAGCTAGCAACACAGGCTAACAGCTTAACAACAAACAGCGACGGCGGACACCGGAAGCTCAGTCATAAACAGATATTTTATTACGACCAAAGAAAGGACCAGACGGAGCCACTGTACCTTGAAAGTCTTGCGGAGTTGTAATACGGTATTCGCCTCGAGTTCTTCCTCACCGGATTTAATGGAATGCTGTCAGCCATCTTGGCTGGGCACTCTGCGTGATGACGTCACTTCAAAACGTGCATGCCCACTTCAGTGTAGAAATGAAAAATTAGCCTTTAAAAAAATAATATATTACAAATAAAAACAAAAGCATTATATCAGCGAGACAAGCCTGTGTCAATTCTTAATTTTACAGTCTATGGGTCAATCTAGGGTCCAGAACGAGATCAAGTTGGGTAACTTGATGGAAATGGATCGTACAGAGCTAGGTTTAGTTGTTACAGAAATATATTTTTTCTGTCTAATATTGCAGGTCTATATCCTAGTTCTTTATCAAACAACGTTCAAGAATGTGTAAAATATGGTTTTACTGTAGAAGAGTAATTTAAATAGTTCTTAACTCTGTTTCATGATGAATTCCTAAAGTGGTATGCTTAAATTATATTCTGGTGCACTGACTGAAAATCTTACCCCCACCTTAACAGAGTGCGTTTTCTTCAGTTCAGCTTTACCCAAATCTAAAGCTTCTCGACTGGAGCATACAGCCTCATTTGAAAGCTAAGACCTACAAAACGAATTAAGCTTCTTTCTCGTTATGATTGTCACGTTTTTGTCCTGTGTTTTTGTTGCTTTCTTGACATGTTTTGGTCACATTTTGTGGCTTGATCACAGTTACATTACACACACAAAAACGAAATGGCGCCAACAAAAAAGCAACGAAAACAACTTAAACGTAATAACAAAAACAGGGAAGAAGCTTGGATGAGTTTTGAAGGTCTTAGCTTTCAAAGAGCTCAGCTTAGCATTTCAAATGAGGTGTCACACTGGCTTATAGGCTGTAAGCTCTCAGGTCAAGAAGCTTTTAGATTTGGGTAAAACTGGAGAAAATGTGCTTGGTTAATGCGGGGGTTAAGGGGTTAGATGAAAAACTTATTAAGGACCATTTATACTTTATAAACACAAGACGTTGGTCTCACATCCAGGGCCATACACACTTTGGTCTTGGTCACATCATGTCTTGTGTCTTATGTGATTAAGCCTAAGAAGTAAAAATACTAGCAAGGGAGAAGAGATGGTTTAAGGAGTCCATTTTTATGAAACAGCAGAAGCCCAGTCTCAACAGGGGTGGGGGACTGAGGCATACCTCATCCCCTTTCTGTAGCGGCCTATTGAGATCCTTTGTTGATGTGAATGGTTTGTCTCAGCTCTGTCTCAGCAGTAGAGCATAACAAAGACTTGCTAATTAAGTGATGCTGTAACCAACTCAAATAGGTGGGTGTTGGCAGTTTTGGTTCCCTCCTCCTAAGAGAGACTGCTCTAGCTTACAGTGTCGCATTCTGACCACCAGAGCTAAGAAGAAGCTTCTGTGAATAGAGGCGAAACGTCCTCAACTCAACCAAACCCAGTCTAGTCGACGGTTTAAGTTGGTTTAACAAAGCAGACAATAAAAGACAACCTTAGTTTTTCCTCTATCTTTTATTCAGTCTAAATGTTCTTTGTGACCATTTCCACCTTGACAGAGACAGAATCTCTGGAGTCAAACTTAGGAGCAGGTTTGTGCTTTAACAGCACTGGCCGCTGTCCAGAGGAGAGAAAGGCTTTGCATTATTTATTTCAGTTTTCACTCTGTCTCTGGAACAATATGTCCAAGAACCTTATAAACGCTCAAATAAACGTATTTTATTGAGAGGTGATCCCCACAAGTGACAGCAAAGATCAAACATGAATGCGACGCTCTTGTCCTTCAATAAAAATCATTTATAAAGCATATAGATAATACATAACAAGAACATGTTTTTACAAATATAGTAGTCCATAGTCATTTGCATAAGTTTAGTTCAGTTGATTCCAATCTCTTTGCTGTCATCGATCAACATGGAGAAATGCCTGTTGTTGCCCAACTCCATGGTCTTGGTGAGGCTGCTGATGGCACTGGGGTTGCTGCCCCGCTCCAGGCTCAGGGGTGGATGGGAGGCAGTGGTCGGTTCTGGATCACTGAGATCTCGTTGGTCTTCAGGCCCAGGCCGTTAGTTAGGGCTGAAGCGTATCTGCTCCAAAACCCTGAGTCCACGGTCCGAGAGCTCACATCCTTCTGAAACATATCTCCAAACTTCAGTGGATCTCCACCAAGCAGCGCCAGAGGGTTCTCTACTGAGAGACGGCGCCCCCTACGGGCCGGAGCGTTGTTCCACATGTGAGTTCCCATATGCACCTAAAGACAAGAATAACCAGGTTTAGAAATAGAGGCCAGTCAAAGTGGGTTAGTCATTTAAGAATCCACTGTTTGTGAGTGTCTTACATCCATAACAAGACACCTTTTTGTTTTGCTTAATAGGAAGTTTCTGGATATTATATATTTCAAGTTACAAATAACATTATTTTCCATATCATATGTTTCCCATATCAAAAGTCTTTACTGGAGGTGTTAAACATAGTCAGACATTTGCATAATTGTGGCTTATAAATCTACTTTTGGCACCTCAGCATTTTGTATTTTAAGTTATATACATTAATACATATTATATGTAGTATATTCATTATAAGTTCTGTGTATGAAAAGGATAAACAAAAGGATTGGTTTGCATCTCATTTGGTTGGAGTGGCAGGCAGTGGCCGTCTGTTTTGTGGGATATGTCTGTCTAATTGGAAAAGACATGCATTCATTTTTAGCTAACAGCATGCCTACAGATCAATGGCGTCATAGTAAACACAGTTTGACTGCAGAGCTGGTCAGAAGAACCGGTGATGTTTTTTTCGGACACTTTCGTGTTCTAACTATTTTGCCACAAAATCAGAAAAATACAGATCAATGCCCTTCAGCACTAGTATAATAAATGACCAAAGAGAAGAGGATTATTCAAAACTGCTCGATTACTCAAATCTCGAGAGAGTTAGCGTGGTCAAAAAGTTAATCATGCCGTATTTTTGGATAATATTATATAAAAAACAAACAAACAAAGAAACAAAATATAATCAAATGATTCTAAAAGCTGTTTATTTTGAGGGACAGATCAGTTCAAGAGCATTCACCTTGAGATTGCCTTTGGTTGTGAAGGCCCTGCCACAGACTGAACAGACGAATGGTTTCTCGCCGGTGTGCGTCCTCTCGTGGATCTGCAGGGCACTGGCTGAGGAGAAGTTCTTTCCACAAGCGTTGCAGTTGTGCTGTTTGGGGGTGCGTCGTGGAGGAGCGGGCCCCAGGAGGGAAAGGGGTCCTGGGCTGCCTGAGGAGGGGTAGGCCGGGGGAACGTGCACAGCAAAGGGAGCAGGAGGAGGCAGGAGCTCACTGGACATGTTCGGTTGTCCATTCAAGTCTGGTTTGAGATGGCCTAATGGTGTGGAGCTGGTGATGAGGCTGGGAGTGCTTTGGCCAGCAGCTGGAAAGAGCAAATAAGTAATTTTACATATTTGCAGCAAAACAAGTTGACTAAACTTAATTGAGACATGATTGAGCTAGATTGGTGTTTTATCAACTTTAAGGTCCAGTACATGTCAACAATCCCAAAGAAAAAAGATCATTGTATGTTTCCACTGCTAGCTATTTTGATAAAATCACATATAGAAGAATACAGATAAAGGTTCACAATATCACAATATGCACAGAGGCAGGAATTATTCAGATAAAATAGAAGAAGTAACGTTTTTGTTGTACTTTATGGAGTACACTATACTTTGCCAATACTTGATACTCGATAAAGACATTACTTTTCCATATTAAAATACTGTATGTGCATTGTGTGGGTCTTATGAACTCCTGTGAATGTTAGAAAGAGAGTTAGATTAGATGACTAATATCACTCTAGTTACTTCACTTCGGAAGCCGGCAATTACCTCTGCTGAAGTGGAAGGACATGCAGTATGGCGTCTCCTCTTTCACGCTCAGTTTGGTGGATTGAGTTTCGTTCTGCTCCGGGCCGGTCATCTCTGCCGTGTTGATCGACTTCTGAGATTGCTCGGTCTTCACGGATGCCGCGAAATCCTCTCGAGATTCTGACCTACTGCTGCCCACAGCTGGAGATCTGATCCTCGCTCCGTCTAAGTTCGTCTGGCCTGGACTTTTGGGACTTTTTTCTAAACTTTTCATACTGTCGTGGAAACCATTTGATAGTGATTTATATGCAGTGTCTATATTCTTCATTTGGTTTTCCAGAGCGGCTAGACTTGACAAAAATGGTTTCGGCGAACTGCTAAGATTTCTTCCATACTTTCCTCATCTTCCTCGTCCATTGAAATATCATCCGTTACGTCATTGCTGTTGCTGCTTAGACTGTCAAAGTTCTTATCGCTAAAGGAGTCCATTTCCTGGGGACTTTCCGTAACATTTGAGTCAGGGATTTGGCCAACCATGTGCATTCGAATGTGCTGCTGCAAGACCACGGCGTTAGTGAATTTCTTTTGACAAATAGGGCACGAATGCTGCACTTGCACAGGTGGGTTTTCCCTATGGACGCCGATATGAGTCTTTAGATTGCCTTTAGTGGTGAACGCACGGCCGCACACTTTGCATTTGTAGGGCCTTTCCCCCGTGTGGATTCGGTAGTGCATTTTTAGCGCACTCTGGCAGCTGAGGACGCGATGGCAAAGTACGCACTGATTGGGGTCTGTGATCTTTTTGTCAATGTTTTCGACCAGTTTTTGCAACTTGGAGGTTTCGGACGGCTGCATAGATTCGAGGAAGAAGGAGAGTTTAGTGTCTTCGGTGTGGTCAGGCGGGGAGGTGGGGACAGGTGAGGTGCTCGCTTCGGGAGTGGAGATCGCGCTAGATTGGGAGGCGGGTTTTGGGGTACAGTTTTGTGGCAAGGGCGGGCCGTCAGACTTCAGTATATTGGGGGCTTCTGAAGGCTCTGAAACAGGAGAGAAACGAGCCTCATTGCCTGCGTGGTTAGGTGACAATGACATGCATTCACCGACAGCGGGAGATTTTATGGATGTGGTTACACTTACGGGGTCATTCGAGCCGCCCATGCCGGTAACGGCGGAGGCGAGCGGAGGACCTAAACTGGTGGGCAGAGGCGGTGGTGCAACAACAGGCTTACTCTCCAGCCACGAAGAGGAGACAGACTTTTCCGGCGGGAATGACATGCCGTAGGGAATCCCCGAGGTGGTTGGCACGTTGTCCAGGTATTCCGGCACGGGATAGGGATTCATCTGGACGTGGGGGTACTTGTCTTTGTGCCGCTGAAAGTGCACCTTTAGGTTCCCCTTTGTGGAGAAGCGGTTCCCGCAGATGTTGCACTTGAAGGGCCGCTCTCCAGTGTGCGAGCGCAGGTGGATCTGGAGCGCGCTGTCGCTTCCGAACACTTTGGCACAAAACCGGCACTTGTGCTTAAAGAAGGGCTCCTCTGGGCTTGGTTTTACATCAAATAAAGACAAGTTCGGAGGTTTGCCTTTCCGCTGCTTCATTAGCGCCGCCAGGGGGTCCAGGGCGTTAGCTGTGGCCGCGATGCTAGCTAAAGGATTGGGGAAGATGACGCCGCCGCCGGTTGGGCTGTGAGGTAGAAATGGGAAGTTTGAAGATGAGCTAAGGAGGTTGTTTGGCCCAAGGGAGTGCGGAGTGGAGGAGCTTAGCGTCTGGGCGCCGCTAATGCAACTAGCGGCTGTGTAAGGGGAAAGCAACGTGGACATGCTGGTGATGCCGCTGGAGCCAGAGGAGCTTTCTGAAGAATCTCTGGAAAAAGTTTGCAAGTTCTGCGGTTTCTCAAGCCTCGACGCCAACGTTACCGCGGCCTGCCCGTTGACCGTGGAAGGAATAGTCCCAGAGAGAGGCAGGATGGAGGGTGGCGGGATCCCACTCGAAGTCGCGGGAAACGGGGTAGGGCATAGAGGGAGGGCCCTGGACACTGGGTTGAGCGCGGCTTGTGTGGGCTGTCTATTCATGAAGGCCACCTGACTGCAGATCTGCTCTATCAGCTGGAGTTGATGCACTTGTTGCTGCTGTAGAGTTAGCAGGTGCTCTAAAATGACCGGGATAGCAGCAGCGGGCGCACCCTTCGCCCCTGAACTGTTACTTAAACTTTGGGAAAACTGCGCGACTGCCACCCGGGTGCTGTGAAGGATTTCAAGCGTCACGTTCGTATTGGGCATGTTGTATCCTATCGCCGCAGACCGCGATGGGGAATTTGACTCTGAAGGTTGAGGGCTGGAGTTTGGAGTGTTGTTATAAGTGAATTTATCCGTAAAATTCTCTGTCTCCACGCCATCGTCCTGTTCTCTCGCCTCGTCTAGATTGTCCAGACTTTCGCTGTCGTTCCCGAGCATGGTTTCCTCCGCCTCGTAGTCCGGGGACGGGGGAGGGGAGGAGTCGCTGGACAGGACGCTGGGATGAGGCGAGGATTCGTTCGGGGAGTGCGCGGTGTCCCTCACGATGAGCACCATGGGGTCCTCCGCCGCGCACACTTTCTGGTGTTCGGTGAGTTCGCGCCACGTGAAAAATTCGGCGCAGCATTTGTCACAGACGTGGGTGTCGTCGCTGCTGAGCTCCGCTGCACTGGTGTCATCGTGGCCCGGGCCTTCAACAGGGTCTGAAAGAAGACAAGAGAAACACAGGGATTAGGACAATGCTATGTGATATCAATACTACTTTATATTGTGTCAGATCAATTAGAAGAGTAGCGTTCTTCAACCAATAAGGAGATGGATTTGAACTAAAGTCTAGTTGAATGCGAAGGTAATGTGCTGCTGTCAAAGTCACTAACTAAAAGTAATAAATATATGCATGAATAAACAGAGAGACATTAGTATATCACCACGTTAACCTATAGGGCTCTTCTACTATCCGGGTACTTTCAGATGTAGAGGTGAAAACAATGGCGGTAAAACAGCGTTTTTGCCTGTGAGTGACAGATTGTGTTTGATAAATTTTGTTTTTCTCAGTAAATCCGGCCTAAAAGCTGTTGTGCGGTCGGATGTTCCATTTTGTCGGAACTACAGCTTCAATCTTGTAAACTGAGTAAGTTTTATGATTAGAATCGACGTCTGCAGATCTAAACACATTGTGTGGATTGTTTTAAAGTTTAACGTAACTGTGCCGGACACATCAGGCTCTAAATTCTACCATTTACTTTGCTTTAAACATAAAATAAATTGTTAAAGAGGGGGTATTATGCTTTTTTCAATCACATAGCACCAGTCTATAGCATAGTACAATGATGACGTAACCTTCTGTTGGTCTGTATATGCAGTAAATTAAAATAACTGCCTTGAATAAAATTGCTCTCTCAAAATGGCTGTAGTGAACGTCTTGAAATAGGCCTCTGTCTCTTTAAGAAGCTTTCCGACACGCCCCCTTCAGCACACTGCTGTGGCATCTAAACAACAACACTGTGCGGGGAGGGGGCTCTGCTGAGCTGAGGAGCAGTGGTTGGTGGCTTGGCTGGTGACGAAAGGTCCAGAGGCGTCTCCAGGAGGTGGGGGCGTTCCTAGGAGGACTGAGGAATAGCTACAACTAAAATGGCTGCCGTCTAAGTTTTTACTTATTACTCAAAAATATGTGAATGAGCCAAGGCAACACTCCAGGCATGTGTTTAATGAGGGAATGACATAATAACATGATATAAAGCTTGAAAAAGTCGATTTTACATAATACCCCCCCTTTAAACAAATGTTTAATGTCATGACATGTGTTAGCCAAGTCATGCTTTAGCTAAATCTAAAGCCGAATAAACTAGACAGAACGTCGCCTAAAAGCTTCTAAAACATTTTCTCGTTAGCATTACGTTTAACTTAGATCATGATTATTTCCCGTAAGGCGAACCATAAATGCGTGAAATTCAACACAAAGTTACGATGAAGTAGCGACACATACTAGGCGACCTCTTGCCAGTTTGTACAAATATTACTCGAGACCAATTAAGTCCAATTTCTGTTTATATCAGACTTTTGCCTCAATAGGCAGGTTATCATGGCAATCAAATCACATTTCATCACAATCCGACAATTATTCACCTTAATAAATTCTCTCAAACAACCACCAAATATCAGCAATTGTTTTCAATGAAGCGAGAGCGCTGTATTCACCTCCGCTTCATTTGTGACGTAACACCGTAGAGCCCTATAGTCAACCGAGCGCATTTTCTCCAGTTTAGCTTCATTCAAATCTAAAAGCTTCTACTGGAGCCTACAGAATATAGGCCAGAGTAACGCCTTAAAGACCTACAAAACTGATCGTAACTATTATGTCGCGTTTATGTCACACGTTTGAAGCGTTTCTGTCCTTTTAGTGTTTTTTCATTGTTTGTCTTTTTTTTTTGCTTTTTTGTTGAGTTTTTGTTACGTTTTTGTCACGTTTATGTTGTATTTGCTGCTTTTCTGGCACTTTTTCGTCCTCGTTTGTGTCGCTATTTCGACGCTTTTTTCAAGAAGCCTTTAGATTCGGGTCAAGCCAAACTGGAGAAAATGTGCTCGGTTCATGTCAGAGGTTAGAGATGCTTTATGGAACTTTTATGCACAGAAAAAAAGTTGATATTTGTGCGTAATTGAACTTTTTGTGACCCAATGGCCATATGGGTGGTTAGCATACCGCCTTCACTTTCATTTGCATAAGGCCTTTAGGATCCAGGATCAATGGAATGCAGGTGTAACCATGGAGACTGGGTGAAAACCTACCAGAACTCTAAAAACAATTGACCCTGGGGCATCATAAAGGCCTCTGTATATGAAAGTAAAGGCACCATGCTAACCACCCCTACAGCTGCTGGGAACTTATCATGTTAACAAATACGCACCTTTAACACAATTGTATATGAGATTTGCTCAAATGTTTCCTGGTTTGACATTTTTTGTGAGTATTATTTTACTTCCTTAAAATAAGCACATTGTGACTTAAGAAGAGATAGACATTCCATAAAAGTCACCTTGCAACTCTACTGTACATAAGGGCCCTGAGCGAGTCCCAGAAAACAATACAGGCCTACAGTACTGGTGAAAACATTTGGAAACGCTTTTTTTTTCCATCTAATCCCTGTTGTTTTTTCTTTTATTTCAAGACTAGGCACATTGCAGATTCTCACTGAGGGCATTCCTTTATGAATGAACTCATATGGAATTAAAAAAGTTGACATAAATGCTTCAAAATAGTCGTCTTGCTTTTGTCACTACTTTGCTTCATCAGAAACGGTTTGGACTCCACAGATGAATAAACAATTCCACCTTATGAAGCTCATTGGGAGAATACCAAGAATAAAGGGAAGAATTTAAAATATGAAACATATTTCGAGTTATTTCACCCTTTTTTGTTTCCTACACAATCCCACGTGTTCGTTTATGGTTTAATGCAGGGGTCGCCAACCTTTTTTACCCGGCGAGCTACTTTTACACAACCAGAACATTGGAGAGCTACTTACACTTCAAAAACACTTGTGTAAAATGCGACTTAGGTGGACTACACCCTGGAGAATTAGAAGCCAAGATAGTATTTAAAGGGGGGGTATTATGTAAAATCGACTTTTTCAAGCTTTATATCATGTTATTATGTCATTCCCTCATTAAACACATGCCTGGAGTGTTGCCTTGGCTCATTCACATATTTTTGAGTAATCAGTAAAAACTTAGACGGCAGCCATTTTAGGTGTAGCTATGCCTCAGTCCTCCTAGGAACGCCCCCACCTCCTGGAGACGCCTCTGGACCTTTCGTCACCAGCCAAGCCACCAACCACTGCTCCTCAGCTCAGCAGAGCCCCCTCCCCGCACAGTAGTGTTGTTTAGATGCCACAGCAGTGTGCTGAAGGGGGCGTGTCGGAAAGCTTCTTAAAGAGACAAAGGCCTATTTCAAGACGTTCAGTACAGCCATTTTGAGAGAGCAATTTTATTCAAGGCAGTTATTTTAATTTACTGCATATACAGACCAACAGAAGGTTACGTCATCATTGTAGTATGCTATAGACTGGTGCTATGTGATTGAAAAAAGCATAATACCCCCTCTTTAAAAGAAAATGACTTGAGTTTAGCGCTTATATTTTACAATATTGACCCAGCTGTTCACAGACAATGATCAGCATGTTCAGAACAAACAGAAAATGCATCTAAAAGGTGAGTTATCATGCGTATAGAGATGTAGAGGCTTTGGCGAGCTACTGGTTGGAGATCCTTGGTTTAATGTCTTCAATGAGAATCACACAATGTAAATAGTGTTGAAAATAAAGAAAAGCCTATACATAAGAAGTGTTTCCAAACCAGCACCATGAATGGCTACCAGTGTCTGCGTACACTGGTAGCCCCTAGGAGAGACCAACAGGCCCGGTTTGAACCGTGAGGCCGTCCTTCCGTGGACCCACCACCTGCAGAAGGAGCCATGGGGGCCGGTGCTATGTGACCTGGGCAGCTCCAACTGCCCCCACGACCCGGCAACGGACAAGTGGAAGAAAATGGATGGATGGATGGGTTAATGGAATTATATATTTTCTCCAGATGTAGCTCGTCTTAAAATCAAATATCGTTTTCCCTGATTCAAAATGACTCAGTAAACTGTATAACATACCTCATCCTAAGGCTGTTACACGTATCGAGAAAGCCACTGTTTTATTGCAAGTGACAGCTCTGCGCAGTCTACAGTGTCTCGCCCCGAAGTCCCTGCTTTTGCATGTTAACAATCTTTCACCAAAATCAATATAGTTCAATGAAGCCATAGTGACCTCTCAATTGTTCATTCAGACAGATAATGAAATCCCATGCGTTACATTGATTTTCTGTGCGTTCATATCATTCAATCATCAGCTCATCCTCAACCGCCTTTTGCTTCACCTATTAGCCCGGATTTTCTATGAATATTTTTGAATTTTAACAACGACGAGTGAAGCGCCGCACATGGGTGTAGCGTGTAGCGGCAGTTCATGAATGAGACGCTTTATTCTATGTTTGGGACATAATCTACAACATTAGGTTTTGTATATAATATTAATTGTTATGGCGCTTCTGTCCAATATGAACTGTGTATCCCTTTACTTTGGATGGAAACACTATCCCCATGCTTCTGCTGCTAAATTTTGATTGGCAGTCAGCATTATAATTTTCTCATCGGCTTTATTGGACAAAAGGTGAAAGGGGGGTGAAGAATGAGGAGAGACATTCAGCAAATTACTAAAGCTGGGACTCGGAGGACAGAACTTTGTTACGTCACATGTGCAGCAGCCTTAACCACTAGACCGTTGGTATAGGCAACCGCGATGTCAAGAGCCACACGAGCCTCTTTAAAGCCTCTTTTGAGCTTTGATGAAAAAAAATCCTAGATGAAGGTTTTTGAGTCATCGTCTGTACTCTGTAGTTGGAAAAAAGAAAAAGAAAAAAGTAAACCCATAATGTATGAGAGACCATCTGCAATAGTAAGATGCAAAATCTGTGCCGGAATGAAGCGACCATCCAGCATCCAGATCCGCTTATATTTACAACAATCAGTTTTTTATTCATTTATTCATTCATTTTATTTACTCAGCATTTATTCATCAACATAACAATGTTTATGTTTTGTTGTTTGCGGATACAAATTACTATTGGGGCTCTTTGAGACTTTCTTTTTGGTTGCAGACCCTGCACTAGACCAGTGGTTCTCAACTGGTGGGTCAAAAAGTGATTTGTGGAACCATTTTCAGTGGGTCACGAGCCTTTTGTGCATTTCTTTGAATATTTATCTTCTATAAAAGTGTAGAAACAGCTTAATCTGTAAAAAAAACAAAAACTGTTGCTTTGATAATAATTTTAGCTCTATAAGTTTATTTCATGTTTCGTCAAAATCAATTTGTGGAGAAAACATAGTATTTTCCATGATATACAAGAAATTAAATTCTTATTTGGGTCACGGCTTGGAACCCTAAAGGATTATAGTGGGTCCTGACAGCATCTTGGGAACGACTGCACTAAACTATTTGTTCCACAATGTGAAACACTGTTTTTGATTTTAGACACAAAAACAGAGTCATACTGCGTCATTACTGTTAATATCAGTTGAAATTGATTTTCTATTTCGGTCGCAGCTTGTTATGTCGACATTTCTGAAATTATAAAAGAACATTGAACACCCATTAAACACACACAAAACTTCACTGAGTACTTTTTTATGCAAACTATAATTTAAACTCACTTAAATGCGGAAAAAAAAGAGATCTACGAATTCATCTGTAGCGCATTAAATCTGAGTCCCATCTGAAAATGACCTCAGAAATGGACAAATCTCATATTCAGAAATCAATAGCGTGTGTCTAAAAATATTGAAATTTTAATGTGATTTTCCGATCCTTCACCTCGACACCGACCCCTGCTCCCGTCTCTCGCTGCCACCGAGTTGAATTTCTTTGTGCGTCTCTTTTATAGAAGTCACTGTTGCATCTGCTCCGGCTGTGGCCCATTAGAAACAGATCGCGCGGCAGATGGACGGATTTGGACGAATCAATACTAAATTATAGCTGCACACTCGCACTTCCCCTGCACTGATTTCAGTAACGCAATTTATGTGAGTTTGCTAACCACATTATGAATTGAGATGACCCGCGTATACGAGCATTTCTGTGAGCTTTAAAACATGACTTTGAGCTCTTTTTTAAATGTATTTTTTTAAACAGAGTATGAGCCCATTAGCTGAAAAACTCAAATTGTTTTAAGGTCATTCTTCTTTATTTTTCCTGTGACCCATTTTGAGTCCTCACCCACTAGTTCAGCAGTGACCTACATCTTTCCTCACTGTTTTAAGATGGACAGAGCTGCACTTTTATGAGAACACACTGTGAGATTTGAAAACGAAAAAATAATTCCAACACTATATGTGCCATTTCATTCAGTTGTTTCATCAAATGGTGTCAAAACAACACTTAAAGGCGCACTGCGTAACATTTTGGACTATACTGTTGCCCTCAGTACAAAACATGCAGCTAATGAGCAGCTCGACACAGTATATGATGTTTCTGCAGTGGGTAATGAAAGAATATATTTGGATGAGGACCTAACCTGTTTAAATCTCAAATTCGGCTGACTTTAGTCGACATCTCCATGGAGACGAGCTGGAGACGTACCCTCTCCTGGTAAAGTTACCGTCATGTCTTAGGAGAGCTGAGCCGCTCACAGCAAAGGCACAAGTTTGTTTTTACATTTATGAGGCGTTTTTCAATGATTTTTTTAATAAATGCTTTCAGTTTTATTTATTGGGTAAAATTCTCTGCGGTGTGGCTTTAAAAGTATTAAATCAAGGTGAAAACAAGGCTCAAACTGAAATAAATGGGGGACATTTTGACAAAAACAGATCTTTTCCCCACAGTTTTAAGTGAAAAGTGTAAATCTGAGTCAGGAAGAAGACCTCAGTGATTTGGCTTCATGCCATATGGATGTTCCGACAACAATCAGTTTGTGATATATTGTACAGTCTTTTGTAATGTAAAGGTTTTTGACAGAATATCAAACTATCAAACCTTTTCACACAGTTTCTCCCCGTTCTTCAAGACATTGTTTTTCAAATGATCCTACAATTGTATTAAGGCACAGATTCTGCTCTTCAAATTTTTTTTTTTTTTTTTAAATTCAATTACTTTTTACAACTTTTCACAACTCTGTAACTCATTGCATTTCGCCAGTCTCTGTGAAACCTAACCCCCATTTTAGTAAAACCTACTGGCTTTGTCAATGATCTCACTATGTTCACTTTTACATTTATATCACTAAACTACACTACATTGTAAACATTTTCAGACTTACCCCACAAGTTGGGAACCACTTGTCACAAATACACAAACAAAGACGTTCTTGTGTGAAACCACTGCCTTTCTCTGTGTGCTGTTTGCGCATCTGTGTCCGCGTTTTGTTTTCCTTAAGTTATTAAAATTCGGTTATCTCCAGGAACCTCGGGGAAAAATCCCAGTATTCCCTGAGCAAACACAAAGGGGGCTTAACCATGGCAACTTTTGTGCTCTTTTTACTAGCACATATATTACAAGATTGAGGAGTTGCTGTGGTCCGGACTGTATACGCTCGAGATCCCCAGGCAAATAAGCACACAAGCGAAAAAGGGGAGATGACTCCAATTTAGCTTTTTTGAATTGTAGGATTAAAAAGTTGAGATGTGAGAGAGTGTAACTTTTTTTTACAGTAAACTCGCCGGGGCTTTAATAAATGGTCTAACGCGTTGGGTGGTCCGTGAGTCACCCGAGCCGAGCCAAAAAACACAGAAGCAACAAAAAAAACAAAACAAAAACTGCGGTCTTTGTCTGAGCTTTACGAGATTCACTTCCAACAAAAACAAAGAAAACCGTCGACTTTGATTTAGCGACCGCGCCGGTGTCAGCCAACGTGATAACTGCGATTGGAAATTTATTTTAGATTGTCACCCGTGTAACCGCTTGAGCAGACGGGAGTCATGTAGATCCACGCGTGAAGCCAATGGAGTTAGTGGAAAAGTTGCATCGTGGTCTATATGGCAGAGGAGGAGAGCAACAAACTGAATCTAGTTAAGCCACTTTGTTTTTACACTCCATGGAATAGATTTTGGTGGCATTATTCTACACGTTTATTTCTGGCAAATGCCGCGTTGTGTTTGTTGCCTTTAAATCCTTTATATGAATGAAAAGAAAAGTGGGACGTACAATTGTGTTAGTTTCATAATGAAGCTACAGTTTGGCCTACTTATTATAACGTCATGTTTTGCCTTATTACATCGCTATCATGTTCGAATTATTCCCAACAAAACTTTTTTATTATTATTCCAGTCCATTATATAGACTATTTAACTCTTCAGTGCAAAGCCTTCTGACTTCACGTTTAGCTCCTCTCCACACGCTCTGACCCCGCGGATCAGAAAGCAGCTGTTGACGTACTAATTGTATTATGATCGGGACACTTGCTCTTGCCCCTCGCCGGGTGAAGCTGACAAAGGTTAAGTCAATCATCTGAGACCACTACCCCCCACCCCCACCCCCGCCTGCTGCTGCCTGCCCTTCCCGGGACGTCCTGGCTGCTGCGGGGGTGGCCTGGGCACGAGAGGACCTCTTCAACACCTCCTGAACAACTGACAATATTTGTGATGTCGCCTCAGCGCTAATGGGAACAGAGGAGAGGGAAGCTGTGAAGTTCTCAATGGCTGGGATTTTAGGCCCCACTGCAAAGTTTAGGCAGTGTTTTCCAAGACGTTTAATTATGTGTGTTGGTCAGGACGTTTTAAATATTACATTTGACCCATAATTAGGGAAAGTCTGAATTCAGTCTTTTTCCGTAGCCTATAATGTCTCCATATGGACACACACACACACACACACACATACAAATACAGTGATATCCAATACAGACCTGATTTAATAACATCAGAGCCAATTCTCTCTGGCTGAGGAAATGTAATTGTTTAATTCAATAATCAAAAAATTAGGTGAAGGGGAAAAAAATAACTGTGAATGCGACTGAACAAACGAGATCAAGTTACATAATATAAGAATGAAAATTACAGACGATTCCAATTATGGTTTTACGCACGAAACACTATCTCTGCGCAATGAGCCACACTTTAGATTACGCTCGAAATGTCTTTGAGCCTTAAACAAAATAGCAAACAAATCAAAATCACGGTAGCTCTATTTACATTTGACTCGTAGGTTAAAACGGGCATGTTTTTGGTGATGTTGCGCGGTCGAGTTTTGAGCGAGGCCTTGAAGCTCCAAACTGTGCTCTGCTAAAAAAAAAAGATAAATCACACGGTAAATTAAATTATGATTTCACACAAGACGGTCGTCGCGCATTAAAATGAATGAAATAATTGCAAGGTTTTATTTGGTTTCGTGCCACTGCTTTGTCAGCGATGTGTGTCCCTATAAAACGTCCCGTAAACGTGGCGAGGAAGTTATAACGGCGCACGAGCGACTGGAGCCTTGATATATAAACACAAATCTAGTGTTGCTTTTGTGTGATTTCGCTGAGTGCTGTGAGTTGTATTTATTTATTTATTTATTTATTTTGTGTTAATTGTAAACCGAAACATTTCCTGTACGTGAAAAGCTAAAGCACTAATTAGGCTGTGACAACTTTTACGCACAGACGAAACGCGAACCTGCTTCACTCCAAATAAACAAATAAAGTCTGTTTTCTAACTTGTTCATCTCCTCTTCTTCCCTCGCTTGTCTGGGCTAAAAAAAAAACATGTCAAAAAAAAAAAAGTGTCTAAGTCCGGACACTCTGACCCTACCGTGTCCGCAGAGCATCTCGCCGCGCGCTGCCGCAGCCTCCTCCTCGGACTTGAGATGCTGAGGCTTGGCTTGTTTTCGGCGGGACATGGCGCCGTGCTTCCCCGGGACCATCGATGGGGGACGAGCGGGGAGCCTTCAGCGGAGAGTGGCTCTGGAACTCTCTCTCTCTCTCTCTCTCAAATACAGCGTCCGGAGCTGATGGAGCGGGTGGCGAGACCGGAGTGCCGATTGCGCATGTCAGGGTAATTATGATTGAGGACGGCTTCAGCTTTTCTTTTTTTTTCTTTTTTTTTTACGACTCTCGCTGCCCTTCTGTCTGTGGGGATTGGCTCGTGTCCAGCCAAACTCAGGAGAACTGTGGAGATGAGGGATGAGGTGCTAATAATTATCGGTGCGCTCCGTGTCCCCCGCGTGTTGCTCTGACGCACGGCTCCAACATGGTTCAACTTTCAAGCCCAGTCCGTCAAAAAGTTGCGGCGCAAACTTTACGCGCGGCGCACACTGATCTTGAAAACGCGTCCATTTGAGTTCGTTTTGTGATTTATTCTTATTATTTTACTCGTAGAGCGTCCCGTTACGTGCGTGTACCTATAATAAGCAGTAAGTTCCAGTGTGGGATAATCCTGTCACAGTCCCGGTTATGTTGGATTATTGAAGAGCAAAAAGTCCAAAAGGGTGAAAGGTCCAGTGAAAGGTGAAGATCGCGCGGGGGGGTCAGTGTCTCGGTCCTCCCCGTGGTACCGGTCCGCCCTGCGCTGGTTCCCCGTGCGAAGTGCGCTGCTCGTCGGTCGGACACACACCGGCGCTGCGCTCCTCCTCGCTGCTCCCTCCGCCTCTGCCCTTCAGCCGCCTGCGATAGGCTGCTGCCAGGACACTGCGGGAGCGGCCGGGGCCAGCGCTCCGCGTGTTGCGACCTCCCACATTTGGGCGCCACAAAAAAGAACCGAGATGTGTTTAAAGTTTTTTGTGAATCAAAGTTAAAAGCTGGAAAAAGAGTGGACCTAACTTTAAATGCCCTTTTTAAGAGAACATGACACTCACTGCGTAAAACAACACATTATAAGCACTATCCACAAATTAAGAAGGTGTTTTTTGTGTTGTTGTTTTTACATATAGATTGTGAATTAACAACTAAGAGATCCAATATATGCAGTAAAATACTCAACGGCATGTCAAGGGTAAACTATTTAATTGAGATCTACAACAGCTTTCTCATTGTTTATTAAGCAGTTCATTTTGTAGATGCAAATAGATTTAGTTGCATTGCTCCTTTCTTCTCCATGACAGGAACTTTGAACTTTTATAAAGCAGAGTCACATATAGGGTACAATCATTTCTATATGCATAAGAATCAGAATGTATTGTCAGTGAACAGGTTCTAGGAATTTTCTTTGGTGTAATCGTGCATAAAACATAAAACCTGATAGAGGTAAATAATGAACCATATAAACTTTACATTTAAGGGCATGCATTAAATATGATTAAATAACAATTTAACACAGAACAACAGATGTATTATCCATATGAGTGTGGACATACCATAGTGCAAAAGCAGGGCAAATGGAACAGGTTCATTAGTGAGAAGCCTACAGCAGGGCTATTTGTCACACTTTTTTTTTTCTAGAATTCGCTGCTCATCAACAGAAAATCCCACAAGAGTCAGACTTGCATTAAATGAAAGCTTGAACCCTTGACTTAAAGGAGACCTCATTCTCGTTTTTCTATCATATTGCAATAGTTATTAACCGTCAAACACAATGGGCAGGTTGTCACAAGGTGTGGGGTTGGTTGTCACTATTGTTTTTAATGGAGTTTTTAATGTTACCTTGAAATTGAATAAACCTTTGTAACTTTTTTGCTTTTGAGCTAAAAGGAGAAAATATGTTTTAAAACAGTCGCAACACAATATGCCAGTCGTGTTCATTTGAACTAACTGTTGATTTGTTTTTGTTTTTTGCAAAATGCTCTATGAGGTGTAAAATTCACAAAAATGACCCAAACATATGGCCTCTAGAACAGCTCATGTTAAAATAAAGTGATCATAAAAACATAATAGACACAAAAGAAAAGCATGTCCCACCATGTTATACCCCATGTGACCAATAAGCCCTCAGTATTTGTGACAAATAACCCAGAGTGTCCACTTTACCAACAATGTAAGCTATAGCTAACAAATGGCGTTAGCATGTTAGCTCTAAAACAGCTAAAATCGAAGCTAACGTCTCTGTCTTCAGATCAGTGTCTTTTGTTTAAGGCACTAACTAAAGGAAAGCTCTCATTACAGAAATAACCCAAACATTAAAGTTTGAGAAAAGGCATAAAAACAATTCAAATGTGCCCTGTCCTCATGTCTTCAGTCCAAATGAGAACATTATTACTGGAAGAGAAAAAGAATACATATCAGTACCAGCGTACAGCGCCCTCTAGTGTGGCTATAAAAAGCAATGTAACAAATTACCCCGCGTGACAAATAGCCCCGGTCTCCCCTACTTGTGCCAAGCCTGGGTAAATGAATAGAGAGCTGTGCATCAGGGAGGAGCATCTGATATAAAGACACACAGTGATCAAACATTACAGCCAAATGGTTTTAATAATCAGGTCAAGTGGGTCGTCTCATGATCAGACGGTCAAGGGTTCGAATCCAGTTCAGCTTGTTTATTACTGTTTAACATTTCGACTAACAAATAAAAAAATCCCTTTATAACATGTACTTAAAGATGGGCCTCTTCCGCATGGTTTACTTTGATAACCCAAAACATTGTCTGCGTCTCTGGCATTAGGAGCACATTGTGTTTCTTCATCAGGGGTTTTGCGACAGTTGTGACGCGGCACACGAGCTGGAATGTTCCGCACTGTGTCTTTAGCGCTTTATTACAGTACACGCAAATGTCTCCGCCAGTGACCTTCCAATTATCGAAACTGTAGCTATTTCAAAGAGACAGGAGAGGGACCGGCGCATGCTTTACCAGAGCTGTAATCCTTCGCCCCGGCATTGTCCCCAAACTTGTAATTATGTGTTATTAACAGACACGGAGGGGGGAGGACAGAATCAGCTGTTGATAATTGCAAGTGCTACACAAGAGCCTGCTATTGATCGGCACGTCTCCCCCGCTCCCCTGCTGTACTCAGATAAGCAGCTCTCTATATCATCTCTACTGACCTATCGGGCTAACCACACTTTATGATGAATAGCCAGTGGCCCAAAGCGCTTATCTAAGAACTCACCCTCCTTGATTTACTATTGATTCTTTGTAACCAGCGCCGACGCACCAAATCAAACTACAGCGCACTACTCGGCCATGATCCCTTCCAGATTGGCCCACAGCGAAGAGAGGTGGAGCCGCGGCCACTTCAGACCGGGACACATGTGCGCCTTAGGAGAAAACGCACCGGCAGCAGAACAAGTGCACCTGAATTATTATGACAGATGGAGGGATTTCTGTGGGAAGGCTTGAGTTTGTATCTCAGTTGTTCAATATCCGCGCACACAAAAAGAGTCTCATCATCTCCATCCGAAAGACAAACATTGACACTCAATAAATCATGCTAATATGATGCTCAGCTACTTATTTTTTACTAGCCTACTTATTTATCAGCCACTGACAGTGCAACGTGTAAATTTAATCATGAATAGTGGTCGTAACCAAAAGATGTTTTTATTTTCAGAAACAAAAAGAGGGCATGAGTCTAGAGTCTAGAGGCTGAGCGCATACACAATCACCACTACAGTCATTATACATTCTCGTAAAGGCTGACTAAAAGAATGTGAGGCAATTCCTTTATTACAACACCATGTCCTCCATTTGGATAATGCTCGATAGTCGGCTCAGGACTATCGAAAACTTGAGATTTCATGACATAAATTAGGGTTAGGACCAGGGATATGGTTAAGGCTAAGGTTATTAGTGTTACTTATATGTTCAGAAAAAAACAACTCATGGATAGGGTCAGATACCGTTACATTTCTTCGATACCAGTACTTTAACGATATTTGGCTTACGATACCGAATACCGAACGATATCCGGGGGCCGGGTCACAGAGGCAGCAGTCTCAGCAGAGATGCCCAGACTTCCCGATCCACACACACCTGCTCCAGCTGTTCTGGGGGGACCTCGAGGCGACACCAGGCCAGCTCGGAGACATAGTCCCACCAGCGTGTTCTGGGTCTTCCACGAGGCCTCCTCCCAATAGGACATGCCTGGAGCACCTCCCGACAAACAATGTTTATTATAATGTTTAATAACATTATTGTTATTACATTAACAATAATGTTAATTTAATAAAAACAAAATATTTTGAATTTGTATCATTTATTTGAGGTGAAACAACCAAGTAATTTAATGCTGTCCCTGGACTGACAGGCATCACAACTTGGCCTCTAAAGATGTAAAATAAAATAAAAAGTGGTACCTGCTTTCCTACATTTTTCAATGCCAGTAGTGCCTACACTTTTTTTCTGGTATTGTTTAACCAGTGTAGTGGTGCTTAGTTTGCTGGTTGAATATGTGCCCCGGGGTAAGTGATTACTGCGTAAAGAATACAAAAATACATAGAAGTTCGGTACATTTATTGTCAAGTGTGAGATTTAAAAAATAACATAACCATATAAAAATGAAACTTCCAATTGTTGTTGCATTTAGAAACCTCAATCAAAAACCATAATATGCTCAACCAGCGCCACACCTGTGTAATTGGCGCAACCTTTAAACCATAGAGCCACTCCCAGAGTTGGCTTCAGCAACCGGTATCCAGCCCTACTCATGGAAAATCACAGCAGACCTTCTCTAACTCAAAAACAGCACAGCAACATCTACAATACAGTCAAGGCATTTTCAGCGTAACTCCCAGGCTTTCTTATTGCTCTGCACACTTTGTCCATGTCCATCTGAGCCAGTCGTCTTCTGTCTCTGTTTGTGGGGCGACTGTAGTGTAAATCACGGCGGTTCCTCGCAGTAGCTTCTCTGGTACCTCCTGTCTCCGTAACAGCTGATGAAGGTGTGTCTGTTTGGAGCCGTAAAGGCCCTGTGATACAGATATGACAAACTATTTATCCCCTGACCTTCTTCGCACTGATACGAAGAGGAGAAAAAGAGTGTCAACCTACAACATCATGACAAAAGTTACTGCAAAGACCCAAGGTTAAAGAAGATTTCTATTAGCTGTTTTTTCTTCTTTTTCTTCTCAAAACAAATTTCATTCCACTACACGAAACAAAACTAACCGTGACTTCCTCTCCAGAGACGGCGGAGGTTTGAACTTCTGACCCTCTTGTTGATGGGTGACTCCCGCCTTAACCGAGAACATTTTCTCCATGTTCAGTTTCACCCAAATCTAATCTAATTTTTTGCCATGTTTTTGTTGCATATTTTGGTAACTGTTCCACTGCATATATTTGTTGCGTTTTGTTGCTTTTTTTTGCTATTTTTTTGTTGCGTTCTGTGCTCGGTTCGGGTGGGGGTTAAGAGGTTAACCTTTGCCACTTTCAGCCTGTTTGCTTAATTAGAAATTATATGGTCTCTTCTCCTTACATTTGGCTTTTTCACTCTCATGTAAATATCACCAAGGCTTATCCAATTCCAATTCATCCAGGAGCTCTCACACATTTGACCAAATCATTGCACAAGTTGCTCCAAGAAAACTATAAATGGAGTTTGTTAGATTCATTCTTAGGTTGATAACTTGTGTTTGTTGTGAGGCCTTTTGTCCGCGCTTACCCTTTCCCCCCCCCAGTCGGACTCAGCGGGGCCTTTGTTTCCTCGTATGATCCGAGCGGGGGATCCTGCTCAAAATGACCATAAATCAGACAGAGGATCGATGCCGGGGCGGCCTGTGGGGGGTCTGATAACACAATCAATACCACATTTGGATTCGAATGAAGGCATAACGCACCTCTGCCCCCGAACAGAGAACTATATATGACCCGTGTGTTTTTGAGGCCTGAGTTATCCGGTCACCACATCGAGACGTGACAGCGAGAGGGAACAGGGCTCGGATTTATGGAGAGGGTAAGACTGCAGCATTGTATCTCTTGTTGGATATATCAGAAAAATCTTTTAATTTCCAGCCCCAAATGTTGCTCCTCCTGTTCTTGCAAATAAACACACAACTGGATGACATTTGAAAGTTGCAATTCTGCACTTCTGATCGCTAGTTTCAGTTTAATCTTCTTTTCGCTGCTACTTCCTGCCTCCAGGTGATGTCACGGATGATGTAAGCAGGAGGGAAAGGGTCTGAAAACTCATCCCTGCAAGTTAGAAAGGAGTTTGGATCACAATCAATTCACTGGAAATAATGGCAAAATGTCTTGAAATGCGATTGCCAATGGAACGAGCATTAAAATAAAAGGGATTTAGTTGTACTTTACTTTTTTGTTCTAAGATAAATACAAAGAAAAAAGAAAAAAAAATCATTCTTGTTCCATTGGCAATAAGTCCAAACCGACTTAAAATGAGCACAAATTCCGATCATTCAAGCACTTTTAAAGTGGGGGTATTATGCTTTTTTCAATCACATAGCACCAGTCTATAGCATACTACAATGATGACGTAACCTTCTGTTGGTCTGTATATGCAGTAAATTAAAATAACTGCCTTGAATAAAATTGCTCTCTCAAAATGGCTGTACTGAACGTCTTGAAATAGGCCTCTGTCTCTTTAAGAAGCTTTCCGACACGCCCCCTTCAGCACACTGCTGTGGCATCTAAACAACACTACTGTGCGGGGAGGGGGCTCTGCTGAGCTGAGGAGCAGTGGTTGGTGGCTTGGCTGGTGACGAAAGGTCCAGAGGCGTCTCCAGGAGGTGGGGGCGTTCCTAGGAGGACTGAGGCATAGCTACACCTAAAATGGCTGCCATCAGAGTTTTTACTGATTACTCAAAAATATGTGAATGAGCCAAGGCAACACTCCAGGCATGTGTTTAATGAGGGAATGACATAATAACATGATATAAAGCTTGAAAAAGTCGATTTTACATAATAACCCCCTTTAAGTCATTTTTGTCTAAGATAAAATATCATTCTTCCATTTAAAATGCATGTGCTCCCTCTTTCACAATTCGTAAACAATATATCTGGTACTGGTCCTGAAAGGTCCGGGCACGGATCTCCAACCAGTATCTCTCCAACCCTTGGGTCGCCAAAGACTTTCTATATTTCATTTTAAATGCATTTTGTTCTGAACATGCTGAACACAATCTGCAAACATTTGGGTTGATATAGTAAAGTATAAAGACAATTTTCTTTTCTTTTCTTTTCTTCTCAATTTCTTCTCATCATTCTCAGGGTTGAACTCCCCAAAAGTCGCATTTTTACTCCAACGTCTTTGAAGCATACTGTATGTAGCTCTCTGACGTTTTTGTTGCAGAAGAGTAACTTGCCGAGTAAAAAATGTTGGAGACCTCATAGGTTAGGGGGTAACACTTAATAATTACTAAACCCTATTTAGCCTAAATAAATGATGAATTAACACTTTATTGAATAATTCATTAGTTAAGTGTGACTAAGACTTAATAACTACTTAACTACTTCAGTTAATTCCTAACTCATAATGAATAGTTCTTCACATTCTTCACTTATTCATATAGTTATTAACCCCTTACCCCCCTTAACCAAGTGCATTTTCTCCAGTTCGGCTTTACCCAAATCTAAAAAGCTTCTTGAGAGCAACAGTGTAATGGCAAGGCAAGGCAATTTTATTTATACCGCGCATTTCATACACAAGGCAACTCTATGCGCCTATTAATGCTTCATTTGAAAGCTAAGACCTATAAAAGTGATCGGAACTTTGTTGCGTTTTTGTCACATTGTGTGTGTTTTGTCTTGATTTCGTCTCTTTTTTGTCATGGTTTTGTTGTTTTTTGTTAGTTTTTCATTGCTTTTTTTTTTGCATTTTTGTCGCTCTTTTATGTGTTTTCGTCACTTTTTTCCTCAAGTTTTGTCGTTTTCTGTCGCTTTTTCATAGCTTTTGTTGTCGCTTTTTTATTGTGTTTTTTGTCACATTTTTGTGTCACTTTTTGTCATGTTTATGTTGTTTTCTGTTGCTTTTTCATGACTTTTTTTGTTGCTTTTTTGTCGCTTTTTCATTTCTATTTTGTATTGCTTTTTTGTCGTCTTTTCGCCTTGTTTTTTGTCGCTCTTTTGCCGCTTTTCGATTTGGGTAAAGCCAAACTGGTGATTGATTTGAGAATAAGCGGTTTTCACTCATTTAGACTTTCTTCCTGATCGGACCAGGATTGCTTTGCTATAGGACATGTCAGACTGGTTCTAAAGTAATATCTCTTTAAATGATAAAGTTAAACTGCCAATGGGACAAGTGCAATTTTCTCATCCCATTGGCAAATAAATCAACCTGACATAAAGACAAAATGTATTGAATCGAGTCAGAAACACCTCAGAACAAGTGAAATAATGTGGGTCAAAAGCCCAACTATAAATGTCAATTTGAGACAGTGTTTTAAAGGGATATTTCAGGATTTTTGACATTGGGCCTCATTTCCTAGTTATGCAGAGTGTTGTTGATGTTTGGAGCTATTTTTTTCTTAAATTCATGCAGTTCTTATATTTGAAGAGTCTAGTGGCGCTAGGCTAATGCTAGGCTTAAGCATTTCTATGGTATCAGTTAGCCTGCATTAAAAACAGTCTGACCCACTCCACAGTGCACCTGAGGCAAATCACTTATAACACCAGACTAACGATATAAATGTCTGTGTTAATAGAATAATGATAACAATTTTGCATTTAAAATAACTTATATTTGAGCAGCATCAGCTTCATGGCTGTAAGCTAACGCAGCGGCGGAGTGATCTGCGAGAAAATAGTCCCTCAAAATGCAGTAATTCATGTGATACAAAGTCAGTTATATTTCAAAAATTATTCTATTAACACAGACATTTATATGGTTAGTCTGGCGTTATAAGTGATTTACCTCAGGTGCACTGTGGGCCATAGATACCATAGAAATGCGCCACTAAGCTCTTCAAATATAAGAACTGCATAAATGTAAGAAAAAAATATCTCCAGACATCAACAGCACTCTGGATAACTAGGAAATGAGGCCCTACGTAGTATGTCAAAAATCCTGAAATATCCCTTTAATAGTCTTCATTTGACCCATCCTTCAGTGCCAGGGACCCGACTCCAGATCTTTGGCTTGTTTTTATTTAGGATAAAGCTGAGGAATTATCTTATTGTGCATGTTTTGGGTAAGACATGAGAGATCGAGCAAACAATGGTCAATTCATCGATGATCAACTAAAGCCACACTCATTGATGATTACATTATGATAGCTGTACGTTATACACAAAGTCTTCAAGTCTTAATAAACAAAACAAAACACATAAATCCACCTGGACTCGACTGTAGAGCCCATATTATTCCCTCAGAGGCGCCATATTCACCGCCCGAGGCCTGGTCCAATATCCCAAACCTTCACTCAGCACTTATTGTATGGAGGCGGCAGCAGGCTCCTCATCACCAAAACACAAAGCAAACAGAAAATCGGGGCAAAAGGAAATCAAATCTGAACAAAGCCTGTTTTTAGCCGGTCCGGCGCGTGATAGACAGACGGGATGGGCCCTTTAGGGTTATGTGCCTTCCCGGTCCGAGTGAATGAAGGAAATTCTGATGGGTTTTAATTCACCAACTCCTGCTCCTCTTGTGCTTTTATCTCCCGCTGTGTCTAAGTATTGATTTTTTTTTTTTCTTTATCTGGCGCTGGGGAAGAGGACAGAGCAGAGGAGCAGTGGATCAGAATGGGGGGAACTTTCGGATTGGTGAAGCTTACAGGCCTCTGTCCTCCCGAGTTTGACGTCCACATTGTGTCAAAGAGAGAGGGGGTTAGATGACAGGATTTAGACGCCGAGAATCGTACTTTTGGATCAATTCATCCTTCGTTTTGATTGTGAATGCAGCCACTGTTGCCTCTTAACCCCCGCCTTAACCAAGTGCATTTTCTACAGTTCAGCTTTACCCAAATCTAAAATGTTACAGCCTCTAGGCCTTATGTCTAACATCCTTTTTGAAAGATAAGACCTACAAAACGGATCTGAACGGATCTTTTTCTTCGTATTTTTGCCGCGTTGTCGTCACTTTTTTGATATATTATTTTTTCCATTTCTTTTTTGTACTTTTCTGTTGCTCTTTTATGGCTTTTTTGCTGCATTTTGTTATGTTTCCGTCACACATTTTTGTCACTTTTGAATCACTTTTTTGTTGCTCTTTTTTGCTCTTATGCTACATTTTCATCACCTTTATATCACTTTTTCTTCGCTTTTTTGTTGCTCTATCGTGGCTTTTTTCATCCTTGTTTTCTTCTCATTGTCGTCCCTTATTTTGACACTTTTTTCTAAGAAGCTTTTCGATTTGGGCAAAGCCAAACTGGAGAGAATGCGCTCTGTTCAGGTGCTGCTGCGTTTAGACGAAACAATGAAGTGGATATCGTGGATCGATCATTAACTATGCGACAATACGCGGAAAAGTGACGGCCTTCAGCGTCACGGTGAGGCATTTTGGTTTCAAGAAGCCAATTGGAGAAATGTGTTTGTTCTCAATGAGAAAAGGCCGAGACGACTACGACAGACTCCCCGCTGACGCAGCTTTGTTCAGCAGAGAAACACCAACAATAATGGGTTTAAACATTCGGTTAAAAAGCGGCAGGCACGAGGAATGTGACCGAATGTCTTTGTTTAGACTCTGAATTAAACAGGTCATCGAAAATGAACACATTTTTGGGTATCAATCACATCATGTTAAAGGGATATTTAAGGATTTTTGACATAGGGCCTCATTTTCTAGTTATCCAGAGTGTTGTTGATTTCTGGAGATTAAAAAAAAAAAAATTCATGCAGTCCTTATATTTGAAGAGTTTAGTGGTGCTAGGCTAGCGCATGTCTATGGTAACTAGTAGCCTGCATTAAACATTAAAAACCTCTTCAAAATCATCGGGTAGTCCTCCAAACGTTATCATATCTGATTTGTAGAAAGCTCCTTTGTGAATTCCACGTGTAGTAATGCCGGCCGCAGGTAAACAAACTACTGTAGATCCGGTAACCTGGCAGATCACTCCGCCGCTGCGTAGCTTACAACCAGGAAGCTGATGCTGCTCAAATATAAGTTATTTTAAATGCCAAATGGTTATATTAAAAAAACAAATTCAGTCAACACAGACATTTATATGGGTAGTCTGGTGTTATAAGTGATTTGCCTCAGGTGCACTGTGCTTGGGTCAGACTGTTTTTAATGCAGGCTACTAGTTACCATAGACATGCACTAGCCTAGCACTAGCCTAGCACCACTAAACTCTTCAAATATAAGAACTGCATGAATAAATCAAACATTATTCCCAGACATCAACAACACTCTGGATAACTAGGAAATGAGGCCCAATGTCAAAAATCCTGAAACATCCCTTTAAATGAACTTTGCCGAAATGAAAGCCTTAAAGTGCATATGACACATTAGCCCACATTTTTGCTAAAACATAGTTAACACAATTATATTTAACATTTTGCTAAAGATTGTAACCACTTTTTTTTGTGTTGTTGCCATTTTTGGGATGTTTATTGTTGCACTTCCTTATTGGACCCTGACAGGAAGTGACATCGAAAGAGGACAGTTTTAAATCAAACTAATGTTATGAGTCAAATTGCTATGGAACTTTACCTTTATCTATGTCACTTCCTGTGAGCAGCTTAAACATTCAAATAAAATGTATTTTCTGCCCAACATGTCTTCATTAAAATTGCTATTTCACTGAAATAAAATGATAATTAAGCAACTGATGATTATCCTTCTGAATAAGTCAAATAAATAAATAAGTCAGCAATAAATCTAAATTTCTATATAAATAAAGTAATTGCTTGTTTGTTTTAGTTCAGGTTTATTCAAAATCTGGAAATCTAGAGCATTTTTTGTTTCATTTTTAACGTTTTTGCCGAGGAAACTGAGAATTTAGCGAGATTTTCTTTGATATTTGAGATTACGTTTTTTTTTTTTCAATCATTAAACAAACAAGTACAGATGACATTGGAGGACGGCTTCAGGTTTGGCCTCCCACATCATGTTTTCCAGTGTGTTTCGGCCACAGCTGCACAAAACATGCACCGAGCAAACGTTTACTACAGACCAATAACCTAGAATTCATTCATGTTCGTACCTTCCAGAAGTCCCAGATCTGTTTGTCTCCAAGATAAAACATTCAAACCGGTGCCCGACAGCCACAGGTCGTCTTTTCCAAACACACAAATAAACCTTTTGTCTTCCTCACGGTAAACGGCAGAGCTCCTTCGCGGCCCGGAGCGCAGTGAAAGAGCCGCAGAAACGTGTTAAAAACGTGAGTATTTTTATATGGAGTTGACTCAGAGCGTCGCCATGTGTTTAGCACTCGCTGGACTTCCTGTGAGTCAGAGTCTGAAGCCCCCAGCTACAGATATTATCATGTTGTAGCCGCGCAAACAGGGAAAGCTAATGGCTGAGTGCTAACAGATATGCGGACAGACCGAGGATGACCAGCAGAGAGGGGTTTAAGGTGAGTTGTTTTATATTGTTCATGGTTGAGTGTGAAGTGTGTCCTTAAATGACTTTCAGAGCGACTTTATTTTGGGAGAATGGGATATCAAGGTAATTCAATTGTTGCTTTATTACAAGGTACGGAAGGAAAGAAAAAAAGCATCCTTGTCCCAAGTGTGGAGGAAGATTACGAGAAATACATTTTTGAAAAATATTAAGAGGGAGACGAAGAAGAAGAAGAAAAGAAAGAAGAAGAAGGAGAAAAGAAGAAGAATAAGGAGAAGAAGTGGAAGAAGAAGAACGAGAGAGGAGAAGACGAAGAAGAAGGAAAAGAAAGAGGAGAAGAAGAGAAGAAACAAAAAGAAACCCAATAATCATGCATAGCACGTGATGAGATAAAACACAAAAGGGTCAAACAAGGTGCAAAACAAGACAAAAAGTGAATCAATTGATGAAAGGTAAACAATGCATCGTAAACAAACTAGGCCTGGAACTGCACTCTCTTGTTGGAATACAATTGTGTCTGGACACAGAGGGCTTGATACGATACGTACTTATATAATAATATAATAATATAGTATTATGATCTGTCATTACAACAAACTGCAACATCTTTCTATGAGTGAATTTAACAAAAAGCACAAGTTTAGTAAGGACGCATTGCGACGTATTACAAAACAATATTTTGTCTCATCTTTTATACGTACATATGAATAATACAGACATGTGCACAGTATTACATGCTCAATTACACTCCAATCCAATATAAAAACTACCCTAAAGTAATGTTACTCTTACTTAATCTACCACCTCTGGTTGTGATTACAAGAAAACTCCTTGTTTTATCATAAAGTTGCTTTCCACTTCCTACTTGTGAGAGTAAAGAAAGAGTGCTCAGAGAGACTTTGTGCAAATTGTTGACATCTGGTACATGCACCACGGAAGCTGCTAGAGCACTTATTGCCACATTTATCCCATTCCTTCATTCCCAATTTCTCCTGCTACTAAAACATGTACAACAGGGTGCCTCGTTGGGCAAGGAGCCCCCGGAAAAGGAAATTCTGAATCTCAGTGACACTTTCTTGGTTAAATAAAGGTCAAATACTGTAAATGTGTCACTTACATCTGGCACAAAGGGCTTGTTAAATCATTAGTATCTGGATATTAGTGAATATTGTTCAATAACTATGGTAATTTAGAACCTCTTTGCTTGCTTTATTTGCTTAAAAAAATGGTTCTACATTGGCGTGCATTTGCCTGGCTGTCTTCTGTAATGTTTTTCTTCACATTATCACAGCCCATCGATCCTTTTCACGGCAGTGTAGCATTGTGTTTGTAGCATTTTCACACTCGACCTGTTTCCTTGTTACCTTTGGCCCGAACACATTTAAATGATATTGTTTAGTGCTGTTTCCCATGTATTAACGACACTATAAAAGGCAGTAGTAACCAGGCTCCGGATCATTGCAAAGTCACGCTCCATAGACCCCCAGTGTTTATGTGATCAGCTCCAGAGCGCCTCATGTAGTGTGTCCTATAATGTGTGCTCGGGTTATGGGGCAACGCCGGAGACTTCTGTAACATGTGTCTTAAAGCACGGTGTGGCTCAGTGGTGCGGCTGTGGCACATATGCATCACAACCTATTCATTTCATTTATTCAATATGTAGCAATGGACACCTGACAAAGAGGCAGCACAACAAGAAACAACAATTCCACAGACACGCAGAAACTTCTAAGGTATTATAAACAACAAATGTCCTGATTTTTCACTGGGGTGTTATATTTCACCCTATCTGTTCAGGCTTGGCAATATATTATAAATAAAACTGCCTTGAAGTTGTAATTGCCAGTGCTGCATCTGCCCTCGAACCGCTCTGGATGCCCCAGGTTTAAAGCTCAGCATGAACTTTTAAAATCAAGCGCACTGATTACAACTTAAGACTTTAGACTTTATTGTTTCAGGGGGAAATCCTTTTTCACATACACAGTGCAGGTTTGATAAAGGACAGACAGAACAACAGGGAAACAAACAGGATGGAGTACACTCATACTGTTGTTAAGAAATTTGATGGCTGACGGGATCAGGCTTTGTTTTAAACAAGCCTTCCCGTGTCTAGGCATCCTGTACCTACGTACCTTTTGGCCAAACCGCCTTTGCTCTGCCCAATCCCGTCAGACCTTTGAGGCTAAGCAGGGAAGGGCCTGGTTAGTACTTGGATGGGAGACCGTTTAGTAACACCAGGAAGCCTAGCAAATGCACTGAGCGAGTGAGTGGTTGGTGATGGTCGGAGGGGCCGATGGCGTAGATTGGCAGCCTCACTTCCGTCAGTCTACCCCAGGGCAGCTGTGGCTACAATAGTAGCTTACCACCACCGAGTATGGAGTGAATGAATAATGCAATGTAAAGCGTCTTTGAGTGTCCAGAAAAGCGCCATATAAAACTAATGCATTATTATTATTATTATTATTATTATTATTATTATTATTATTATTATTATTATTATTATTATTATTATAATCAAAGGTAGAGGGGTGAGGTGAGTGTGCAGGGGCGTGTGGAGTCCTGTTCTATTGCTAGTGCAAAGCGTCCAATGGCCCGTTTATTTAGATCTTTGAGGTTTGGTGTGGCGAGTCCTGTGATTTTTCCTGCTGTGCTTCTCCATCTCTGCATTGTTGGTTTGTCCGTCTCTTCCCCATTTCATGTTGGCCAGTCCCGTCAAAGAAGTCACAGGCAACAAAGTTACTCTTTTAAAACAAAGTCAACAACATCAATATGAGGCAGTAGAACATTTTGAGACAAACAAGTTGGTGAACACACTGAAAATGACTTACATCTTACATTAGATGAATGTCTTAAAATTGCTTGAATAAACTTTCTTTTTGTTGAATTTGACTCGGTTTGAGAAGAGATAAGAGAAAAATGCTAATGCAAATGGGACAAGAATAAATCCCACTTTAAATCAGACAAACTTTTACTTTTAAAAAGGTTTCTTGAAATTATACAAATAATTGGAATTAAGAAAAAAATATTGTTCCATTGCCAATGAGGTTTTATCTTATGTAGGACTAGACCAAATCTACTCAAACTTTAAATTTAATCTCTTACGTCAAGTAGATTTATGTCATTTCCTTAGATTTATGTCATTACAGTCTCATGCTTATATTTTAGGATTGACTTCAGTAATTCAGGTCATGCAGTGCCTGACCCAAAAAAAAGAGTCAGCACCTGGATTTAACTGTGGACCTGGAGTTGCTGCAGTTGGCCAGGTCTAGGTTCATCAACACTATGTGCCCAAAGAATGAGATCATCTGACGACCTGAACATCCTGAAACACCAGTTTATTCCATCAATTGAATTTTTTCCTCTCCTGATGCCATGGGTATTTTATTCCAAGATGACAATGCCAGGATTCATCAGGCTCACATTGTGACAGTATTTTCACACATGGATCGGCCGCCGCAGAGTCCAGATCTTTGGGATGTGCTGGAGAAGGCTTTGTGAAAAATGAATGCAACACTGGATCTTTTGACATCTGTTGGGGCTGGTGAACCAACAAAACACAATAATTAATCAAGGAAAGCAAGACAAGACAGATTACCTTTTAACTTGCAAGGAGAGACAGACAGAGAGCCAATGTCTCTTGCGTTTTTATTCAGTTTTCACGCCCCTAAGTTACAATGTACTGTTCTGCCCTAAGGGGTGGGGCGTTTCATGGCAGAGCAGTAAACAATATTTGCAGACATAGTATATTTAATAACAAGTTTCCCTTTTTCCATCAATATCTCAGTCTGGGTTGCTCAGTCACATTAGCTTCCTCTTAGCTGTTTCGGTTATTTGGTTGCACAATACTCCTTGGCCTATTGACCTGCAGACGGGGAAACTGTAACTCAAAGCAGAAGCATTAAAATATCATTTTTAAACATGTTAATTCTAGTTGATGCTGAAGCAAAATATAGAGAATGATTAGTATGTATCCAACAACATCGCAGAAGCATATATTGAAGCAATTCCATAGTGAATGCATGCTAAAGCTAAAGCTAAAGGCGCTCAAACTAAATATTAGAGTGTGTGGCTATTTTGCCTGAGTTTAGCAGGTCATCTCTCTCAAATGTGGACTAAATATTCTAAAACAAATTGATAATCTGGCAATGGCAATACTTTATATTATTCTGAAACTGTGCCGGTCCTGTTAAGCCCAGCTAACGAAAGTTTCCAATACAAAGTTCAGATGTCAGAAGTGGATTGTAAAGAGATAAAGGATCGTCTCAACATTCAGTGATAAACAGTGATAGTTTTATGTGTTCCCTGAATTCACTGCTGTCTCACCGTGAATCAAATGTCAAAAGTCAACCTCGCCTCATTTATAGCATTCAAGACAATGCACATTTAGCCTCTTTTTGTTTTGTTTGTTTTGTTTTCACCCGAATCCAGCACACCCTTTATGGACCCAGTTCCCATGAAAGCGTTGCCGTTTCATTGGTTCCAGTCCGCACCAGTAAAAGTGTCTCTTCTCCAGACTCGCATTCAGGACCCGAGTTAAAGACGCAACGCAAACTGTAAAAGACACTTTCGGAGGTTTACGGGAGTGCGACTGTGTGTGCGGTGGGACAGGCTCAAACTCCGCCCACTGCAAACGCAAGCCCCGCCCCTCCGAGCCGATTGGCCGCTGCCTCCTAAACCCCGGTCCTATACGAGCGGCTCGTGGCTGTAAACAAACTCACTTGTGCATTTCCTGTCGTCTAGACGCGATTCAAGGTTGTAAGAGAGAAAATGTGGCAGTGAAAATCTGAAGATGGGTCGCTATGGTCAACCACTCCTGACTCTGTGACTCCAGGACTTTCTCACTGTGGGATTGGGGTCACATGATGGCGCTCTCTGGACCGATTGCCAATATGCACACGATTTTAAGCTTTACTACTAGGTCTTACAGCAGATGTGGTTTATGCTGAACTTTAAAATATTTGGAAACTCTTCGCCTTAAAAACATTTCGATTGATTTACTGATTGCCTGACTTTATTTATCCCAGAGGAAACATTGTGGTGCTCTTCTCTCATTAGCACAGTAGGGGAGACCGGGGCTATTTGTCACACAGGAAAATTTGTCACATTGCTTTTTGTAGGGCGCTGTATGCTGGTATTGATATATAATATGTGTATTTGTATTCCTCTTCTCTTCCAATAATAATTTTCTCATTTGGACTGAAGACATGAGGACAGGGCACATTTGAATTGTTAATAACCCAAACATTAAAGTTTGGGTTATTTCTGTAATGAGAGCTTCCCTTTTGTTAGTGCCTTAAACAAAAGACACTGATCTGAAAGAGAGACGTTAGCTTCGATTTGAGACATTTTAGAGCTAACATCCTAAAGCTGTTTGTTAGCGAGCTTACATTGTTGGTAAAGTGGACACTCGGGGTTATTTGTCACAAAAATTGAGGGGTCATTTGTCACATGGGGTATAACATGGTGGGACAATTTTTTTCTTTTGTGTCTAATAAGTTTTTACGATCACTTTGTTTTAATATTATATTTTATATATATAAGTTGGGGTAATTTTAGTGAATTTGTACATTTTACACCACATAGAGCATTTTGCAAATAGTTAGTTCAAATGAGTGTCACGAACACATCTGGCCTCATGTTTATGCCAGATGAACACAACAACACAACAGTTTAAAATGCATTTTGTCTTTTTATCTCAAAAAGCAAAAGAGTTACAAAGGTTTATTACATTTCAAGTTACCATCAAAAACTCCATTAGTGACAACCAACCCCACGCATTGTGACAACCTGCCCCGCACATTGTCACAGTCGATTTTGTTGTGTTTGACGGTTAAAGTGCATATGACACATTACACACAATTTTTGCTAAAACACAGTTAACACGATTATATTAAAGATTTTGCTAAAGATTAAACCCAGTTTTCTTTAGTTTGACCATTTTTGTGATGTTTATGTTTTCACTTCCTTATTGGACACCGACAGGAAGTAACATCGAAGAAGGTAAACAATTTTAAACTGTTGCCGTGCAACCATGTTAAGTCAATGGGACATGAATGAGTCAAACTGCTGTGAAATGTTTCCTTCTTCTATGTCACTTCCTGTCAGCAGCTTAAAAATTCAAATAAAAATAACTTTTCTGCCCAACATTTCTTCATTAAAATTGCTGCTTCACTGAAAAACTATGCAACTGATGAACTTGCAACTCATGTAATCCATCTAAATAAGTCATATTTTCAAGAGCATTAAAATCTGTCATATATGCACTTTAATAACTATTTACCACAATATAAAAAATATTTAAAAAAATAAATAAAATAAAATGAGTGTGAGCTCTACGTCAAGTCAAGGGTTCAAGCTTTCATTTAATGCAGGTCTGACTCTTGTGGGATTTTCTGTTGATGAGCACTCTAGAAAAAACAGTGTGACAAATAGCCCCGGTCTCCCCTACAGTCATTCATTAATAGAATTTAAAAAAAGGAAAATAACAAGAACTGTTACAATTCAGTATCAATGTTCATTTCCAGTGGGTGAAACGTGAAACGTGGCGTACACTATTCAGCATAACCTTGTGGAAAAAATAGTCATAATAGGGTCAAACTGAAAGCAGCTTTATAAAAGTTGAAATGAGTATTTTTATTTGGGTCGCGGCGTGCTGTGGTTTGTTCAAGGTGAGTGCGTCCTCTCCTTGAGTCATATTTTTATAAAGTTTACTGTTTACATACTGACTCAAAACAGTTACCCTATTTTCATTTTTCAAAGTAAAGTGAACCGGAGATTTCTTTTTATAATATGATGTAAATGACTGCTCATTTTGGGATGAGAGTCACCGTCCTGGGAGCTTTCCTACCGTCGTCCTGAAACAAAGCTGCTGTGTGTGGACCTCTGTCACTTCAGCTCTGGGAAACACCGCTTACTGATGAAAAAGATTATTTTTCACGGATGGAGAGTACTTCCTGGTTCAAAACTAAAGTAGTGGACACTGAACACAAACGGGCCAGTCTGTCGTGTGCCCTCACAGTATTCAGCTGCAGTTTGATCCACTGGTTTGTATTTTATTATGAAAGTCACTGAAATCAGATCATTTTCCCTCAAAGACCGACTCATGTTAAAGTGTGTGTCAAAATAACTGCTGCAGGTTCTGGATCCCACACATAAAACATATAAAATAGGCTCCTCAAGACTCCTCCTGAATACTCAAATCTTAGTGGGCCATTGCTGCTTAAATGGTTTATGGAATATGTAAAGAGATGGAGGTAAAACAATTAGTTCCCACAAGTTAGCTACGCTTTATTGCACTGCACCACCCACATTGTCATTTAAAGGGGGGTATTTATCATGTTAGTGTGTCATCCCCTCCTGGAAAACATACCTCCAGTGTTGCTCAGATTGATTCATGTATTTTTAAGTAATCTTTGAATCTCCTGCCAGCAGCCCTTTTCCTGCCGTCCCATGTTCTCTTCCTAAGTTCAGCCCTTAGCTTTTCATTTACCTATTTTAAATACTTTTGTGAGAAACCCCTGGCTTATGTTGTCTGTACTCATTTAAATATGCATCAAAAAAAATAAAATAAAAAAAAAACATACTGAAAGGGGAGTGCTCAGAGTTTCTTAAAGAGGGGGTATTATGCTTTTTTCAATCACATAGCACCAGTCTATAGCATACTACAATGATGACGTAACCTTCTGTTGGTCTGTATATGCAGTAAATCAAAATAACTGCCTTGAATAAAATTGCTCTCTCAAAATGGCTGTACTGAACGTCTTGAAATAGGCAAGGCAAGGCAAGTTTATTTGTAGAGCACAATTCATACACAAGGCAATTCAAAGTGCTTCACAGTTGCAGAAAGAGAAATTACAAGAAAACAGATAAAATCAATCAATAAAACATCAACATAAAGTTAATCAATGACAGTAAAAGGCAAGAGTGCAGATAAAATACTTTCAGTTTTCATATGTAGGTAAAAAGAGCTGTTTTCAGCCTGGATTTGAACATTGTCAGAGTTGAGGCCTGTCTCACATCCTCATGAAGACTGTTCCAGATTCCGGAGGCCTCTGTCTCTTTAAGAAGCTTTCCGACACGCCCCCTTCAGCACACTGCTGTGGCATCTAAACAACACTACTGTGCGGGGAGGGGGCTCTGCTGAGCTGAGGAGCAGTGGTTGGTGGCTTGGCTGGTGACGAAAGGTCCAGAGGCGTCTCCAGGAGGTGGGGGCGTTCCTAGGAGGACTGAGGCATAGCTACACCTAAAATGGCTGCCGTCTAAGTTTTTACTGATTACTCAAAAATATGTGAATGAGCCAAGGCAACACTCCAGGCATGTGTTTAATGAGGGAATGACATAATAACATGATATAAAGCTTGAAAAAGTCGATTTTACATAATACCCCCCCTTTAAACTTACAGACTATCACTTTAATTCTCACTAAGTCACTAATGAGTATGTTTCAAGTTGGTCATCATTATGCACATTTTCCGGTCGATGTTGTACAATGAGATTTACTGTGCAGCCGTGAATGGCCTGAGTCAGAGTACCTGCCGTCCACTGCCACAGTAAACAACAAAAGGCTCTTTAATAGCAGCTATAGCCGCCTGTGGGACTCTGTCATTTTATCTTTTTTACTGTATTTAATTGGAAGTTTTCCCCTGAAACTTTACCCCGGCTCTTTCAAAATGTCTTTAAGGAGATTGATAAGAATTTCGACTTTCCCCTTTCCCCCTTTTTTTTGCTCCCTTTCAGTTTTGGGCCGCGGAGGGACTAAAGTTACCGGTGTGCGACATTTGCTGAAACCGGATGCATCAAGAGAGGAGAGAGAGGGGAGAGGAGAGAGGGAGCTGGGAACGAGCGCAGAACCAGGTGTCGCTTAATTCAAATGATACTATTATTCATAGACATAGAGAAGCCCCCCCCCGCCCCCTCCGGCCCCGAATCATTTGCAACTGAATACAGATATAATCCTGGAAATATAAGTCTCCTTAAAGGCTATCCCGTTTAGCAAACAAGGCGGCCATTGTGGGGCATGTTGTGTGTGTTTAAATCAGGCCTCGAGGAACAGGAAGAAAACACATCAGCGGAGAGAGAGAGAGAGAGAGAGAGATTTGAGAATGTCACCAACGACACGACGATGTTCACAGATATCAGACTGTGAATGACTTGATTTCTAACAGTAGTACGAATGTATTTAGACTCTGCTATTTTAATTACACGTGAGGCTTTTCTGTTGTAGGCCTGGTTTAGCCTCATAAAGGGGGAAGTGTGAAAGGAAAGTTCAAGGAAGATTGTGCAGTATCAAAGCAATATTTGGATTTTTTTCCCTCACTAATTGAATGTGCTTTATTGCCCAAATAACCACACATTAGTCTTTCATATAAAGGTCTGACCTCAAAACAAAGAGCGAGTGTAATAGCATAACATTTCAATTCATTGCAATTTCTCATTAACTTTAACCTCTTAACCCCCAACTTAAATGGGGGGTATTATGCTGTTTTCAATCACATAGCACCAGTCTATAGCATACTACAATGATGACGTAACCTTCTGTTGGTCTGTATATGCAGTAAATTAAAATAACTGCCTTGAATAAAATTGCTCTCTCAAAATGGCTGTACTGAACGTCTTGAAATAGGCCTCTGTCTCTTTAAGAAGCTTTCCGACACGCCCCCTTCAGCACACTGCTGTGGCATCTAAACAACACTAGTGTGCGGGGAGGGGGCTCTGCTGAGCTGAGGAGCAGTGGTTGGTGGCTTGGCTGGTGACAAAAGGTCCAGAGGCGTCTCCAGGAGGTGGGGGCGTTCCTAGGAGGACTGAGGCATAGCTACACCTAAAATGGCTGCCGTCTAAGTTTTTACTGATTACTCAAAATATGTGAATGAGCCAAGGCAACACTCCAGGCATGTGTTTAATGAGGGAATGACATAATAACATGATATAAAGCTTGAAAAAGTCCATTTTACATAATACCCCCCCTTTAACCGAGTGCTTTTTCTCCACTTCGGTTTTACTCATATCTAAAAGCTTCTTGACAGGAGCTCACAGCCCCATTTGAAAGCTAAGGCCTATAAAACTGATCTAAATAGATCTTTTTCCCTCGCGTCGTCGTCACTTTTTTGACATTTTTTTCCATCGCTTTTTGTTGAGTTTTCATCACATATTTGCCACATTTTCATCGCTTTTTGTCACTTTTTTGTCACTTTTTTTGCAGATTTTTTTTTTGTTGCTTCTTTTGCCACAATTTAGTTGTGTTTTTGTCACCTCTTTGTTGCTTTTTTGGCTTTGTTGTCACTTTTTTTACGCTTTTTTGTAGCGTTTTTGTCTCTCGTTTCTGTCAAATTTTTGTCGCTATTTTGCATATTTTTGCTTTTTTTTCAAGAGGTTTTTAGATTTGGGTAAAGCCAAACGGGAGAAAATGTGCTCAGTTCAGGTGGGGGTTAAGAGGTACAAAGTTGTATTTTTGTGATGTTACAGTAGAGGCCGTTATGTAAACCTGACTGTCATCTTTGTATTTTTTGGTTGTTTGGTGTTTTTGTCCATCAAAGCTTTAGATTACACTTGTTCTCTCGGTTTGTAGTTTCGAGCAGTTTCATGTATTCATTAACATGCAGCAATAACAAACAGTAAAATAGTTAAGACTGAATAGGTTTGACAACTTGAGTTTACAGTTTACAGCTTTTGTGATTCCGCCATAAATAACCTTTACGATTGTCACACCCCGTGATCTGTGTCTTTCTTTCATATTGTTTGCATTTCAATTAAGGCGTCTTTTCTTTTCACTGTAAGGAAAGTTCTTCTGCATTTGAATGACCGTGGAGCGACCTAGAAGAAGAAGAAGATCTTTATTTATATAGCGCCTTTCACAGACATGGTCACAAAGCACTTTACATGAGACAATAAGCTAAGCTAAGCTACGGAGAGGCGCAGCCATTAGGAAAGTAGCTAACCTCCAGGAAAACATACACAATGGAGAACCATAGCGATGACCAGAACTCCCCATTTACTCTAATGGGAAAATGGTATAATTGCACAATATTACCAAATGACAAGGGCAAATGGAAACATTGTCTTTCTCATTGCTTATATATATACAGTATAAGGTTTCTTTAAAAATATATAGTTTTCCTACTTTAAACACTCTAAACGTAGTGAACCGGACTATTATGCCAGTTTTAGTTGAATGTAATGTAATTTAATGTAAGGCCCTCATCTTGGCACAATTCATTTAACCTCTTAAGTCCCACATTAACCGAGCACATTTTCTCCAGTTCGGCTTTACCCAAATCGTAAAGATTCTCGACTGGAGAGCAACAGTGTAATGCCTCATTTGAAAGCTAAGACCTACAAAAGTGATGGTAACTTTTTGTTGTCACGTTGTCGCCGTGTTTTTGTCACATTTTTATCAAGTTTTTTTGGTCATTTTTCGTGGCTTTTCTTGTTGCTTTTTTGTCGTGTTTCACTGCAAAACGTAATAAAGTAGATTTTTCACATATTGGATATTGCATTACTAACTGGTCACTGACAAGTCTGACTACTTTAAAACCAACTGAATCTCTATATAAAAAAGCTTTTAAAATATTTGATAAAAAAACATATTCATTTCATCATTGCTTAATACTTGAAAAATATAATATTCTAAACTTTGAAAATTTTAGAACATTCAAAATGGCTTGTTCAGTTTATAAGATTCTGCATGGACTCTCTCCACCATCCTTGAATGAATTCATTAAGTTCATATCCAGTACAAGTGGTAGAGTGACCAGAGCCGCCACCAGAGGCGACTGTGTGGTTCCTTATAGACACACAGCGTTTAGTCAACAGGTGCTGTCAGTGAAAGGGACCAGGGTATGGAACAGCATCCCAGCAGACATTAGAGACTGTACCACATTCATCGTATTTAAAACTAAACTTAAAGGTTGGCTGAAGGAGAGTCCGACATGTGACCACTGACCATTATCTTTATGTTTTATGTCTCAAGTTTAATTGTGTGGATGATCTGTGTGATGATCTTTTGTCTTTAATGTTGTGTATTGGTCTTTGTATTTTCTTATACTGCCAGGGACTACAGATGGAAAGTAGCCATTTATATGTTCATTAATATGCACTGTCCCTTTAAATAAAAATAAATAAAGTTTAAATGTCTCTATTTGAGCACAATAATCCAAATTCCAGTTGTTTTGACTAGTTAAGATTTAGTTGGGCATTTGACCCAGATTATTTCACTTGTTCTGAGACGTTTCTGACTCATTTCAAAACATTTAACCCTTATTTCAGATAATTTTCTTTGCCAATAGGGTAAGAAATTTCTTATTTCAAGGAAGATTATAGTAGAATCAGTCTGAAATGTCCTCAAACAAGTTTGGTCTGATTAGGAAAAAAGTCTTAATTAGTGAAAACTGCTCAAAACAAAATTCCTCAAATCAAGTCATTTAAGCCAGTTCTTAATATTCACTTTGTAGTGTTTTTGCCATGTTTTTGTCACTTTTTTTATTGCTTTTTGCTTATTTTTGTTTTTTTAAGCTTTTACATTTGTGTAAAGCCAAACTGGAGAATATGTGCTCGGTGCAGGTGGGGGTTAAGAGGTTAATGACTTCTAACGCCCCACAGAAACCCTGCTATTGTGCATGTTTTGGGTAGCATCCCTCATTTGGCTTTGAAAGAAAACATGCCTGTTCAGACCCTCCCGTCACTGACCCAGGTTTAAATCTCCGCCCGTCCTCCTTATGAAGACCTCAGCGTTCACGGGCTGAATGTATAATTACAACTTCGACGCGCCCCGGACCCTCCTCTGCTCCTCTCGCTGCCAGCCGCGCGGCTCCATGTCGGGACGCCCCCCCCATCAGAGGAGTTCCCATGCCCCCGTCCCCATACAGTCGCCGTGTATTCAGGCACTGATGTATGAAATTCGTGCAAATAAAAAGCTTTGTGCTCCGACACTGGCTAATTATTTGACAGATTGGAGCCCCGTCGAGGAAAGCGGGCCCATCCCCCAGCCAATAAAGAGGCCATTCCCGGGAACCACAAAAAAAATTCCTCCATAGCCGCCCCTTTTCTATTCTTTGTGAGAAGATTAAATTTTTTCAGCACATTTTGGACAGACAAAACGGGGGAGAACTGTGGGTTTTGGAGACTCCTGGTTAAAGGGGGGGCCTGGTACCCGGGGGTGGGGGGGGCTGGAGACAGCAGTCAGTGGCGCACTAAAAAGATTTTCTCAAGCAGAAATATTTAATCTTCTCACAGAAAATAAAGAAGAAAAGGGAAGGGAGGGGGGGGAGTGCGCACAAAGAGAAAGCTAATCATCCACAGGTCCCCGCTCCAGACCCTGCCCCGTCGCACTGTAGAGATCCCCAAAAACAAAACGCATTTTATAAACCCGGGCCGCATACATCTGCATTTATAATCATGAGGGTTCCCACATTCAACAAACAGCTTTTCATTTGTGCGAGCCCCGCGGACTGAATCGATAATGAGATCAAAATATCAGCGTGTTGCAGCGGCCCCGTGATACACTTGCCAAAACCCCAAACACAAAAACACAGGTCGGGGGGAAAAAAGATCAGAATGACGCTTCAACACTGTAAAAAAAAAAAAAACACCTGCACCGGAGTGTTTCCTGGTTGTAGAGTGAGATTTGTTTTCAGCGCATTGTCAAAATAAAAGGAAAAAAAACAGACCACTTTGCATCTAATTAGAAATCCTTGTCGTCATTTACATCAACAACAGTGTTTCTCTCTGGAAGTTGTGAAACGTGCTCAGAAACTCATGGAAATGTGTTAGGGAAGTCAGAAAAGAGTGTTTAAACTCTGATTAACAAATTGAAATTCACTGGCTCCGTCTTTCACTGCGAAGGACACACTGACTTATCAATCTCAGTTAGCCTTTCCTATTAAATAAATCAAAGACGTGACTATATGTCTCATGTTGTTGATGTAATGTAATCCACTGCAGTATGAAAGTGATGTTACAGGATTACAAAACTGGCATTTAGATTATAATGAGTCTATCAAGTAACTATAGATTACTCTTGTAACATTTTGACTGCTGAAAATGTCTTATTACTCGTAAAATGTCAGAAATTTTGAAAAACAACTATAACAAAACGGAAGTCTGGCGGGAAATACAGATCATATTTTGAGTTTATCTCGTCCAAAGCAAAGAATAGTGCTCCATTGTCGGTTCTGTGGGAAGTAAGACTTTCTCAACTGTGAAAAACAAATGGGGCAGAGATACACAGCCTGACTTGATCCTTTTTCAAAACTAAAGTAATCAGTAATCAGACTAGATTACTTTTAGGAGGGGTAATCAGTAATTATTGGTTACTTTTATGGAGTAGTCCCAACAAAACACAGTAGACAAAAATGTGTTAATTACTATGAAATGCATCAACTCTAACTTCCCAAATGATATCTAAATCTGAAAGAAAAATACATCATTAAAACAACAATGTTTAGCTCACACAGTGTTGAACTCATAGTGCATTTATTTATTTACATATAGACTGTTTTCAAGGCATGGAATATAACGGATAGGACCCACAAAATCTGTCTAAAACTGCATATTCACTAATATGCTAAAAATGATGCTATAGGCCAGGGGTAGGCAACGTCAGGCCCGGGGGCCAAATTCGGCCCTCCAGCACAGAACCTCTGGCCCCAACTTGATTTTAAGAATTATTATTATGCAAATAAGAGGTCAAATACCTGTTAAACTGCTCTAAAAATGCGAGAAATAGTATCAGTATTTTAAAAATGTCCTGGCAGAATATCCCGTTTGGTCATATACAGTATATATAATGTAAAAAAGTGATTCAACTAGTGGGGTTGGACTCAAAAGTGGGTCGCGAGTTTAAAGGGAACGATTATTCAATATTTTCCATCTGAAACTGCACAGAAGCACTAACAGAGTCTGTTAAAAATAATGTTATTGGGCTGTTTTGATCATAATTTCAGTCTTAAAGGAAAATCTACTGCTTGTTTAACAAAATCTTGTGTGGAAAATACAATATTTTATATGATATATGACAAATTACAGTTTTATTTGGGTCGTGGCTTGTCATTAAGATCATGTTGGCTCCTGAAGCTCCTGAGAACCACTGATGTAAAACATTGGCATTTACAGAATAAAAGTTCTTTACTTTAGGCTATGATGGTGAGGTTTGGCCCTTGGTGTTTTGGTGATGATGAAAATCGTCCCTCCATGACACACACTTGCCTACTCCTGCTATAGGCAATATCAGGCTCGGGGGCCAACTTCGGCCTCCCAATATCTATCATCTGGTCCCCCAAATTTTGAGACACATAGAAATATGAAAAACTTAATACATTCCTTTAAATATTTCACAAAGAGTGACCCCTGTTTAGTCTAAGGAACATTACTATTTGTACGTAGTAAAGCTTGAGTTTGAGTCACGGAGGCTCGGCCCGACATCTTTTGACCAGGAAAAGAATCTTTCCACATTCAGGCAAACTTCTCTTCCCCCTGCAGCACAAAATGTGAAGTCCAGACATGAAACAATTCCTATTTATTTATCTCTAGTTTACTGACCTCCCCTCTCCTCCCTCTCTCCCTCAGCAGTCCTCTCAGTGACTAATACGTCCCACTCCTGTTCGGGACACAACCTTGATGCTCTGCTCCTTCAGCCACCACAGTCTACTCTCTCGGCATCTGGCTTCACCCCCCCCCCCCCCCACACTCCCCATTATACCCCTCCGTCCCACCACGCACCCATCCCGACTTGGCACCGTCCCAACCTGAGAGCCATCCACACAACTTCCCCCCACGACGAGGTTAAAACCCTTTTCGCATGTCGCTTCCCTCGGCCCAAGAAGACATTAGCATTCTGTTAAAAAACATATGGCCAACTACAAGACTCCAACAATAAACGCTGGAAAGTGGAAAGATCGACTTTTTTCAGCTTTTAAATTGCTCTTCAAGTTGAGTTTGTAAACTTCTTTTGGCACTTATATTGTAGAAGAAGAAAACAGACCATGTGCGATGTTGTGTGTCTAAATATATATAGTGCATTTTCCTCCAGCGCAAATGAGGAAGTCAGAGGCTAAAATTAGCACAGCGTTCCGCCTTGTTCACGTCTCAACTCTGTCCCGCTATGAACACCGGGCGAGACGTGCTGATAATTAACTCAAGTGAACGACCGGGAAGTGCAGGAGGGTCTGTGAGAGATCGTCAGCCGAGAGATTTTACTCGAGCGGAGGAGCTTTAAAGTCCAGACCGCCTCAGAGGACTTGTTCTTATCAGCGCCTCCACTACAAAGCATTTCATCCTAATAGCTGATGACTTTTGTTTTTAATTTTAGCATTCTTGCTTCAGTAGAGCAGGTGTGACCCCCAAAATCACTCAGCCAACAACTCGGGACCCCCTTGTATGTAAATGTAAAAAAACATTTATAATAATTCAAGGTGAAAAGATTTAAATTCTGGTTTTATGCTGTTAGTTTGGAGACTGTATTTTGATATTTGGCCTAATTTCCCTACAATTTGCAATCAGATGTGTAACAAAAATATTGCCTCAAAATCATCTTGCGACCCCCATTTTAGTGTCCCGCGACCCCCAGTTTGGGAACCACAGCAGTAGAGGACAAATCCGTGCATTTCGTCTTCCTCTTTATGAGCTGTATTACTTTCATCTGTTTGTCAGCGTAAAACATCACACATTCATGGGCGACGGTGGCGCAGAGAGTCTTCTTGTTTTTGTGTGTGCTTTTTTTCACTTTATTTATTTGATCGGAGAATTGATTATTGTGATCAGAGAATCGGTGGTTTGAATCCCGCAGGTGAACACTGTGGTTGTGTCCGTGGGCAAGACACTTCACCCAACTTGCCTCCAGTGTTTGCGCACACCGGCGTGTGAATGGGTGACTGGTTCCTTGTTGTAAAGTGCTTTGAGTGCCTAAAGCAGGTAGAAAGGTGCTATATAAATGTGACCATTTAATCAAATGTGCTTCAAGTGCATAAAACATTGAGTTGCCAAAATGCACAGTATACAGGTTTAACTTGGCAAATTAGAATATCGTTCATTTATTTCTGTAATTCAACTTAAAATGTGAAACTGATATATAATATAGACTCATTACATGCAAAGCGCCATATGTCAAGCCTTTATTATAATTCTGATGATTATGGCTTACAGTCCATTTTCAAAATATTCTAATTTTATGAGATTTTTAATTTGGGGTTTGACAAGCTGAGCCATAATAATCAAATTATAACAAATAAAGGCTATACATATCTCACTTTGCATGTAACGAGTCTATCATGTATCAGTTTCACAGTTTAAGTTGAATAACAGAAGTGAATGCACTTTTTAACTTTTCACCTGTAAATAAAGTTTCCTTACCATTCGGAAAACCAAACAGATGCTGTAAACCTGATGTTTGCCGAACTTTTTTTTTTTTCTTTTTCAAGTGACACAAGAAATACAAATGTACAGCGATTACATCATCTTCGCAATGCATAAGATAGTAAGACATACATTTGGATGTGTGGAGGGTGTGGGAGGTGAGGGTTAGAAAAGTAAGCTGGGCAGTGGTATATTTGAGTGTGTGAATGAGCATGTGGTTGGGACAAAAGTAACAACGACAAAAGGAAAAACAAGAACAAAAGGCAATCAGGGCAGAAGTCTGTCTAAATGTATGAATGTACATGTGGTGCATTAATGTGAGGAATGAGGGCTTAAATATATATGTATTGTTAATAAAAAAAAATAGAGAGAAAAAGAAAAAAAAGAAGAAAAAAGAAAAGAAAAAAAAGGGAGAAAAAACTAAATAAAATAAATAAATAAATAAAATCTTTTCAGTGCCATTGCTGTCAACCAGCACTGCTCCACTGCTGATGTTTGCCGAACTGCAGTCAAACCAGACAAGCCGCATTTCAAAGGAGAAGAGCTCACAGTAAAGGTGTTTGTTTGTTTGAGGTATTTTCAGCCCTAGTGAGATAAATGCTTAATCATGTGGTGAAATGTTACACTGTACGGCTTGAAGTTTAGAAAATAACATGAAAACAATTGCCTAGGTGGAGAAGAGAAGTTTGGAAAGCCTGGCCAAAGCGTATGTATACCTTTCAGCAGCAAAAGACATGAAAGGATTCGGTGGCGAGCAGCGGTGATTTATCTTCAACATATTGTCCCAGTTAGCACAATTATGGGGAATTGAGGGGTGGTTTGACCTTCTAATGCCACACTCATTTGTATCATGTCAACGGGAAAAACAGCCCCTAAATCACCACCGCGCTTCACTCCCCGCTCAAATTACTGCCTCCCAATCTGTGATCTCAAAGACACTAAAGAGACGCAGCGACGAGGAGACGGTCCCAAATGTGATCGTGTCCCGCGGCGGGACAAGTGCAGCACACATGGAGCAGGAGCAGGGGTGAGAAATGCCGGGACTAATGCGGGGTCTGTGTTCGGCCCAGTCCGAATGCAACTGGGATTTCTTTGTGAATTCGTGAAGAGAAAAATAATAATAGGTCAGTGTGAGGAAAGCACTTTGAATGTTTTTTCATAGTTTGGCTGGGTCTCATACTCCGGAGCGACTGATATGTTCTTTTTTTAATTCAGATATTTAATTTCACGTGCCGCTAGAGGGCGCTGCAGGCTAATCGAGCAGCAGAAAGAAAGTTTGGAGTGAGAGCGAGAAACTTCCGAAAAGCGGAGGTTACTCTTACCGCAGTGAAGAAAACTGAAAAAAGCTAATCTCAGGCTAAAAGCTCGATGGCCACAGCTAGAGGAACGAGTTCGCAAATGAGAGCTTGAAAAACGTGCTGCCGGGAGAGGCTTGTCAACGGCGCAGTTACGCCTCCGTGCCCAGGTAGTTGTCACGGGGATTGTTCAGAAGGCGTCTTATTCTGCGGAGCGACTTATAGACCCTTTAATTGTTTGTAAACATTCTGGGCTTAGCTGGAGGCAGGAAGCTCGATTCCTATCTATTTCCATTGTAGCTGTTTTTGGAAATATCAGATAAACCTTATTTTATCGTCGCAAATGTCGTTCCTCTTGTTCTGGCACCTTAAGCCACAACAGGACCACATTTTTCAGTTGTAGTTTTACACTTAAAATTGGTAGTTTTAGTTTAATTTTATTTCTTTTGATCACTTCCTGCCAGCTGATGTCACTGATGATGTGGGGGGGTCCCCCCCCACATCATCAGTCAGATACTACAAGCAATATGATGGATATTTCAGGATTTTTGACATAGGGCCTCATTTCCTAGATATTTTTTTCTTAAATTCATGCAGTTCTTATATTTGAAGAGTTTAGTGGCGCTAGGCTAATGCTAGGCTAAAGCATTTCTATGGTATCAGTTAGCCTGCATTAAAAACAGTCTGACCCACTCCACAGTGCACCTGAGGTAAATCACTTATAACATATAAATGTCTGTGTTAATAGAATAATTTTAACCATTTTGCATTTAAAATAACTTATATTTAAGCAGCATCAGCTTCGTGGCTGTAAGCTAACGCAGCGGCGGAGTGATCTGCGAGAAAATAGTCCCTCAAAATGCGGTAATTCATGTGATACAAAGTCAGTTATATTTCAAAATATTCTATTAACACAGACATTTATATCGGTAGTCTGGCGTTATAAGTGATTTACCTCAGGTGCACTGTGGAGTGGGTCAGACTGTTTTTAATGCAGGCTAACTGATACCATAGAAATGCTTTAGCCTTGCCCTAGCCTAGCGCCACTAGACTCTTCAAAGAACTGCATGAATTTAAGAAAAAAATATCTCCAGACATCAACAACACTCTGGATAACTAGGAAATGAGGCCCTATGTCAAAAATCCTGAAATATCCCTTTAATGTGCGAAACCCATTCCATTGTTGACAGAAGCAGACGTCGGCAGATTTTGACTATAGGAGGCTAAACTCCAAAGGCTTTGTTTTGATAACCCACTGCAAAACTAGCACTGTCTTGTTGAGCATTGTTCAATAAAATGAAAGGTAGAAAAGTTTAGTTAAGTGTTAAATGTGTCCAAATGAATGTGTTTAGTTGAGTATAAACGCTGCTCCTTGTACATCGGTTTCAGCTCCTGCTCCAGCGGAGGGTCCCGTGGTGAGATGCTCAGGTCATGGGCAGAGCGAGGGGTCAGCCTGTAGAGGGAGCCACAGAGCATGTACCCCCATTCATCGCTGGCTGTCCCGGGACACCCCCCCCCCCCCCACATACACACACACATCCCACACACACTCCTCCCTCCGATGCCTCCCTCCGATTGGCATATGGCACGGCTTTGTCCTTGGTCGCCCAGCCAGAAGTGATGTAATTTGTTGGCATGTCCTGTCATTTTCACAAACTACCGTCCCATCGAGGGCTCCCCCAAAACAACAGCAGCAGGAGAAGGGAGAAGGGCAGCCAGCACCAATGCCCCCTCCGCCCCCCACCCCCCTCTGCCGCGGGACGTCCTGCCAACAGCTCAGAGAGAGAGATGAGGGATAACTCGGGTTCAAACGCACAAACACTTACATATATTTAGCACAGTTTAACCTGGAGCGGGACAGGACGACAGCTGTGGACATGTGACTTTGGCTAACTATGCTTACGGGGAAGGACTGCACATTTTTCTATAATATTCAATATATTTGCTCAAGTCATGTCTTTATTATGAAATATATGCAATTTTTAAAGTCAGATTTTCATATAGGTGTTTCATGAAGTTTCCATTGGTGTTCAGTGATTAAGGCATTTAATGGTCATCAGCATTTTAAATACAAGTATTTAAATAAAAGCATAACAAACTAACTAAATAAATCATATGAAGGTAAGTTGATGAATAAATTGCAACAAACTAAGGCATTTCCACAGGATGAGAGACAAGCAGGTCCAGTAGGAGCTTGTAAGAGGCACAGTTTATGCATAATGTGTTTAAATAATGAAGTGATCAGAATCAACAGCACAGTAGTGCAGCGAGTAGCGCTCGTGCTTCACAGCTAGAAGGTCCTGGGTTCGATTCCCTCCTGGGTGGGGCCTTTCTGTGTGGAGTTTGCATGTTCTCCCTGTGTCTAGGTTTCCCCTACCACTAAAAATATGTACAATAGGTTTCATGTAAAGTGCTTTGTCACTATGGCTGCATCCAAAACCCTTAAATGATAGCCTCTAAGTACTAACACTAGCAACTAATCCTTAACCTTTCATGGGGTCAACTGTTAGATCTCTATACAGTTAGTGAACTAGAGCTTCAGCAGCATTTGCCCAATTCCACCGTCCAGCTGTTTTTCTTTTAAAGTTCAGTGCAGGCCAAACAAAAGCGCATACCGCCACCTACTGTATATTGTCCAACAACAACATAGTGTCCAAATAAAGACATTTAAGGCGAAAAAAAAAGAAACATCCATTGTTCACATTTCCCTTTATTTTATCTCAACAGCGGTTTCATAAAGCTACAGTATGCAAATTAGCCATGTGGCTTAAGTTTCTACTAAATGAAAGCAAAAGCACAAACTGCTTCATTTAGGCCATTTACTGAGGAGGCTCTTTAAAACCATGTGACTGTGCGGTGGTGACGACAACATGTATTTTGTCACTTTTATAAAGTTTGGCTTACCAATTTACTGGTTTCGGATGAAGCATATGTCTGTGAAAGGCGTTATACAAATAAAGTTCTTCTTCTTCCCCTCTGGGGCCTGGACTCCCCTGAAAAAGAGATCCTTAATCTCAGTGGGACTTTCCTGGTTAAATAAAGGTAAAATAAAAATGAAAGAAGCACAAAAATGTCAATTAAGTTCTAAATTATTAAAATACATTTTTAAATTACCAAACAAGTCAACATAGGGCCTTCTTTGTGACATTGAAATAGTAATAATGGCTTACACTTTGAATCGTTCTTTACAAACCGTTGACAAGTTTCTCAAAGTGCTGCACTGTACTCTCTCTATTATTGATCAATGGATTAAAAAAAAAACATTTGTTTGAAAGGAACACTACACATTAAAGGAGCATTCTGTAACTTTCTATGCAAATAAACAGTTGATATTTGTGCGTATTTGACCTTGTAGTGACTGAGTGGCTGTATGAGTGGTCAGCACAGCGCCTTTACTCTCCATCACAGTGGTCTCTAGGCTCCAGGTTCAATCGTCAGGTTGGTTTTCACTGTTGACGGACGCTCTCATCAGAAAACCTACAAAACAACTGATCCTGGAGCGTTGTAGAGGCCTCCGTGATGGAAAGTAAAGGCCATTAAGTCACGAAAAGGTAAATTACGCACAATTCTTTTTTGTTTTTTCATATCAAAAGTTCCATAATGCACCTTTAATACAACATTTATGTGAATGCACCACTTGTATTGGTCAAAAGGCAATATTCCCATTTTCACATGTTTTAAGAGAAAAGAATTCAAAATTAAATTTAGGCCTAAACTTGTATAAAGTCTGTAACCCAAACGTTTCTTTAACCCACTGTTTCCGCTTATGGACGCCTGTTGCTATGGTAACAGTTGTAACGATCACTGTCACTTGAAACAAATGGATAGGAACAAACTATGGAGCTAATACAAGCACTAAACCAGGTCTGTGCTATGAACCACTCTCGTTATGTTACAAGTATCTTTTTTGTGATGTGTATTTTGCCTCTGGTGAGATTAGGATAATTCCACATTAACAACATGAAGCAGAGTCCGACTTAGGAACAACAATATCCACACTTTGACTCTAAAACAGGATTCACTTTTAAGTCCTTCGTGACCCCCGGCGTCCAATGTTTAATTAAGTCTTGAGACCGGCCCGAGAGGGATCTTCAAATCTTCAAAGTCTAAGTCCGGGCTTTGAGCTGGTTCGGATCCTGTTGTGTGGAGTTTGCTCATAGTTGACCTCACCTTCTGTCGGGACGTCCCACTGACAAGCAGGACAAAGAGGATTCACTCCGGGGAGGCGCTGAGCTGAGGAGGGGCAGCGGCTGATCTCAGGCTAAGACACACACCTCCACAAAACACACATGTGGATTTAAAAGTGGGGGCAAAGAAACAACAAATATAAGAGTATGTTGTTTTGAAATATTTAGTAGAGCTTGCAAAGGTTTGTGCCATTGTGTCCTTGGGCAAGACACATATACATACAGTACATACAAGCACATAGAAGTCGCCTAAGATCCTCTCTCCTCGCAAATGATGTCAGCAGGAGTTTGTTTGTGAGCTATCTTTGGTTTGTGCTAATTTATGTTTGCTCTGTGGTGGTGTGATGGACGACTGTCTGACCGGCTTGAAGCTGTTTGGTGTCCATTTTATCAAAATGTAGCAAACATTACCCACAGAAGTTAAAACCAACAATATTACTTATAGGGTTAAAGCAGTACTAAGTAACGTGTTTACCTTAATAAATCCTTTCCGTTGTCCCTCTGGGGTAATACAAGTGTTAATGGGATGATTGGGGGGTCTTTCATCTCCCCCTGGTGTCTCTGGCCAGAAAACCATGCTTGCAACTTGACTGCCACCGGGGCGGAGCAAGCAATACACACGGAGAAGAAGCTAACAGGCTAACGGGCAAAGCTAACTGCGGGCTAGCGGCCACTTTAAACAGTATTTACAGCCAAGTTTGAGTGAAAAAAAAATTCCCATTGTATAAATGGATGTACAACACCCCTCTCTCCCTTCACCTTTTCTGTCAGCGTAGTATTTACTCTCCAAGACATTTAATAAGTAAAAAAATCGTAACTTGCTAAGACACCTGCAGTTGCGCTTATGGCCTCTAGGGGCAAGAGTTACTTAGTACTGCTTTAAGTGATTTCTGAAGTTTGTATTACGGTACTTTACTGGTGTGACTCATGTAGAAAGGCCCAACCGTAACGAGAGTTAATTATTAGCATTAGCAGCAAACCCACATTGTAACCATGTTGATTTTATTGTCCCTGATAAATAAATAAGTCAATAAATAAAATAAATTCCCTGATTGTACGTATGAAATTGTAAAACTAAAATAATCTTCACTCACCGTGCTGGTTAACCTCTTAAGCCCCGCCTTAACCGAGTGCATTTTCTCCAGTTCAGCTTTATCCAAACCTAAACGCTTCATTTGAAAGCTAAGACCAACAAAACTCACCTAAACAAATCTTTTTGTCATTGTTGCTGTGTTGTTGTCACTTTAAAAAAAAAAAAAAATGTCATTGCTTTTTCTTTTTGCGTTTTCGTCACACATTTTCATCACTTTTTTTGTTGCTTTTTTGTGAATTTTTTTGTTGCATTTGACACTTTTATGCCCCTCCTCCGTCCTATTTTTTTAAAATCACATTTCTGTCACATTTCCGTTCTCTTTTGTGGATTTTTTTGGCGCATTTTCGTCGCCTTTTTGTCAAATTTGTGCCACATTTTCGTCACATTTTCGTTGCTCTGTTGTTCCCTTTCCATTCTCGTTTTCGTCAAACTGGAGAAAATGTGCTCGGTTCAGACGGGGGTTAAGTGATTATTTAGTAGACAACATCACATGCATTTTGTGAACTAGAAATAGTTCCAAGTCTTCAAGGATATTTCCCTTTTCCCCGCTGTTCATTTTCATTTACTTTTTAAATTGTTTAGCTCCTATGTTGTTACGCCTTTCAATATAGTTCCCCTTTTTATCCGTGTAGAAAATCGACATGTTTGATTCTGTGTAACTAGATTTGGATCGTGTAAAGGCTCATGTAACTGTATTTAAATAGGGAAAACGTGGAAGAGCTCGGTCGCTTCAAACTTCACCCCAGTTTGGAGCTAAATGCTAACAACATTAGCATGACTGAGCAGGTATGAATCAACTCGTCTAAGCTCAGGTAAGAACATATCTCATTATGTCATTATGAAACAGTGGCCTATTCCTTTAAGTCAGACTTTTTTTTTATCTTTTGATTTTGTTTTAGTTAATAAGAATAAAAACAATAGCCAAATGTATTGTACTGGTACGAACTGAACTCTGTCACTGAAGGACCTCATCGCTCACAAATCACACAAACTCTCCATAAATCACGAGCTCCTGCCCCTCTCATCGCGTTAAAGCTCTGTCCATATGGCACCGCGCAGTATATCAACCTGTCCAAGATGGCGGCCGCTCCCCTCGTCCCGGGACGGGCCTTATTTTACGGGGGACAAGCCTAATGCGGGACTCCTCACGTTTTTACACTTCAGATTCTCTGTTGACATTGCGCGGCTGCCAGAGCTGTTATTCTGATTACACCTCCTCATCTTTTCATCTTTTATTTATTTATGGTGTCAAAGCGCCCGCCAAGCTTTTATATTTTCTGATATTTTACGAGAAATGATACGCAGGTCGTTCACATTTCCAGTAAAGTGCAGAGCGACGGCAACATCTTCCAAAACGCCAATGTTAGGTCCAGATATATTTCCCCCACAGACAATAAGCCTTTGTGGAGTTTGTAAACATTATGGCAGCAGCTCCAGGGATGATGCCAGGACACAGTGAGAAAAGCACAGTGCATTTTCATGGATGTAATTAGCAAAAAAGACTAAATATTAGACATTATTTTAACACCCGCCCTGTGTGGAGACTGTATCAATGATTGATATAGAGAAAAAATCTCTGCTCACTCAGTCACTGGTGCTGAGGAGGAAGAAACTGAGTGTCTGAAGAGGCTTTCTGCTTCTGCAAGGTTAATAATGAGAGGGGACATGCATTTATTTGTGGCATGGCATCGGGTTCCACCATCACCCTGCAGGGGTTCCTCGACTTTTCAGGGCGTGTCCCCCAAAATCTACTACACTGCAAAAAGTAATCTCGTAATAAAAGTAAAAGTAAAAGTAAAATAAGTACTTTTGTCCTTCATTCGAGAGTTTAATTTCAAGAAATCTGTCCATGGGGCAAGATATTTACACTTAAATTAAAATCACTGCACTTAAAATTTAATGAAAAATCTTAATTTATTGAAATAAATATTCTTGTTTTATCTTCATATAAAGCAGAACTAAGTAACTCATGCCCCTAGAGGCCATAAGAACCACTGCAGGGTTTGTTTTTTTTACTCATTAATTGTCCGTGAGAGTAAATACTACGCTGACAGAAAAGACAAAGGGAGAGAGGGATATTGTACATTGTGCCACAACTCAATGACACAATGGAGATTTTTTTTTTTACTCACACTTGGCTGAAAATACGGCTAAAGTCGTGCTAGCCCGCAGTTAGCTTTGCCCGTTAGCCTGTTAGCTGTTAGTGGTTTTCTGGACAGAGACACCAGGGGGAGATGAAAGACCCCCAATCATCCCATTAACACTTGTATTACCCCCAGAGGGACTACGGAAAGGATTTATTAAGGTAAACAAGTTACTTAGTTCTGCTTTAAGTGTAAATGTTTATTCCAATGGACAGATTTCTGGAAAAAGCCGTTGCCCACTGCTCCTTACGGGTTGCCCCAACGGCGTCGAAGGATGTGTCAAATGCAGAGGACAAATTTCCCTGTGGGATTAGAGTCTCAAATCAAAGACACATTTACTTATTTCAAGAAAATTTCACTTATTTCAAGAATAGTCAATAATAGACAACTTGGGACCCCCGTCTGTAAAATGTAATTGGCATTTAGAAATATTCAAGGAGCAAAACACTTCAAATCTGATGTAATAATGTTACTTTGGATACTGTATTTTGATATTTGGATTCATTTCTATTAACAATAATGTAAAACGTATTGTCTCAAAATCTTGCGACCCCCACTTCAGTGTCCCGTGACCCAAATAAAAATGTAATTTGTCATATGTCTTATAAAGTATTGTATTTTCCAACCAGGTTTTTTATTGAACAGCAGTAGATTTGCCTTTAAGACTAAAATTATGATCAAAACAACCATATATTGTTAATTTGAAGAGACTCTGGTAGTTTCTACGCAGTTTCACATGGAAAATATTGAAAACAAATGTTCTGGCGACAGACTGAAAATGGTTCCACGACTTACTTTTGGGTCCCGAACCACTAGTTGGGAATCACTTGATTGATTGAGGGACAAAGATGGAGGGTTGGAAGTGCCGTCTTTGTTTAATTAAAGCGCTTTACAATCGTAAACACAGCTTATAGTTTACAATTTACTCATCTGAAAGAATGAACAGAATAATGTTCGCGTCCAGAAAAGAACTGTCACTGAAACTTAAACACCTGTACACGCTAAAACATTTATTCAGTGCACAAGTACTATGTTCTTCTTAATTATTTGGGTCACAACTTTTACTGTTGAAAAATACATTGTATTGAATATTGAGGCTACTCTGCCAACCTGACGCACAAAATGAAAATAAAACTCCTCCTCATTTAATGTTTCTGGTGTAAATTATTCAAAAATTACGAAAGTGCACACTCTGGTCTACAAGGCTTTAATCAGAGGAAGCCTCTCTGCATTTCAAAAAAACATGTGAAGATTCAGCCATTTCAGACATGAACAGATACAGAAATCCATCATAACAATCAGCATAAAGCCTCAGACTGAGCCTCGTGTAAAATGTATTCAGTGTGTTTCAAGTCCAGTGCGTTTGGCCCTTAATAACATTTCTTTTATGTTTCTGCTTCCTGCATTAGCCTCCGAGCCTCATTTTTATTCAACATTACACGTCCACAAATGACACAATACAAGCTTTGAAATGATTATGATGTATTCAGCTGTTTTACTGGCCTGGGCTTTTTGAGGAAAATTAGCCCGAGTATTATCATGCTAAATATTTATCAAGAACGAACAGCATCCAGGCTCATGTAGTCTGAAGGATGAAACATTGTATTATATAAAGAATCAAACAAAAAAGATAAACCATGCTGGTCTTGAGATGTGTTAAAAGGAAAAGACGTGTTTGTGGTGCAGATGAAAATGGTTTCTCAGGCAGATTTCATGTTCACATTTGAATACACTGTTAGCCTTTGATTCTGCATCATTGTAGTATCAGTAAACAGCTGTAACATGTAAATTGGGGGCCACGCAATCTTAGACCTTTGGCAGACTGGACTTTGGACACGACTAAATACTGTAATGGGACCATTTCAAACACCCATTATGGTACAGGCCAATAAATGAAAGTGCACACATTATGCAAAATAAACTTTTTAAAGTTAACTTTCAAAACTTGATGTGTTGGAGTGCTGCTCGGATATAAAGTCTGTGTTTATATTCAAAAACATCTCCTTTTGGTGCTCTTCAGTGCAGGGATCATACTTACCAGATGAAAAAGCAACAACAAAAAACGAAGGCACTCAAAACAGTTTGAAAAGTTTAAAAGCCTTTATTTTACATGGCTAATTGAATTAAAAAGCCAACGCGTTTCGGCTCACACTGCAAAATAGTTATAAGATGGCCGCAGACAGCCATCTTGAGTTTCCCCTGAAGAAGGCCTGTGAGCTAGCCTGGTTTTACCATACCCTCGTACTCATTTCGTTTCGTACAGAGGGTCTGGACTTTCACAATTGAGCTCCGTTAACAGGTGGGAGGGGTGAACTCCTTTGAAACCATTGGATCTGATTTTCGCTAGCGTTTGGTCGTGACGTATGTACAGTAATGCGCCCGTGTTGAGTGAAGCAGCTATCATAACTCTTGGGAGCATTCCTTACTCATTCGAAGGCTTCAGTTATAATTTCTGGATATTTGGGAGCCGAGCCAGAACGGATTGAAGAGCTACCTTTACGTTCGTATCCACCGCCATGGCCGAACTACAACCAGCAAATGCGGCGCAAATGCTTGACGTCACCTACAACACCCGCCTCCCCCGCTCGCCGAGTGGTAGGTTGAAATTCAACCGATGAAACGCAGCCACTGAGATCAAACCCAGACGTACATGCAGGGAAAATATAATTGACCGGAGTTTACGGATGGCTAAGGCCAGGCTACTGTACCTGCGAGCCAAACCGCGTTGGATTTTTAATTCAATCGTAAAATAAAGGCATTTTAACTTTTCTAACCTTTTGAGTGAGTGTGTTTTTTTAATTTTATTTTTATTTGTACTTTTTTAAAGCTTAGTTCACTTGTCAAAGACTCACCTGGAGAAGAAAATTGCTTCATTCACACTTTTTAAAGGTAAAGGGACTAGATGGAAGTTGACATAAGCATTGTGCTTCTGGGGATTCTCTTTTTTCAAAACGGACCTCAATATCAACAAAACTGAATGATATAAATTATCCCGTTTTGTATATAAATAAATAAATAAATACTCACTACTGCCACCTCAGGTCTTATGCATAACTGCAATTTCTACATTAAGCTCGTGCATGAAGGCACTTCGGGCTTTTTGAGTTGAGTGACAGTGCAGGATTTTAGAGGCAGTTGTGGTGAACAGGTCTGGGCTCATTCTACACATTAGGACATGGCTGGAGCAAGTGGGAGTGGAACATACATAATTGTAACATTTTTAAACTCCGTCTAGTCCCTTTAAGGTATACTTGCAATTTGTGATCTGCATTTGACCCATCATTCGATGCCCATCAGGAGCAGTGGCCTGGGACCCATCTCCAGATGTGGAGCCAGGCTGATGGTCAGAATCACCTGGCTGGAGGATCACCTGGTGTACATGTTTTTTAGTGGTAGGTGAAACCGAAGCACCCAGCGGAAACTTACGCAGACACGGGAAGAACATGCAAACTCCACACAGAAAGAAAGGTTGAACACTCTGGTTAAAAAGTGATTATTATGTCCTTTATTTCACCAGGCACAACATTAAGAAGAACAATTATACATTTAGACTGACATGAAAAACAGCACGTGTGACGTATTGAGAGACACAGAAAAGGCCGCACCATTTGATCATTATTTTCGTGATTATCTCAGACCGTGGATTACAACGAGCAGCTCTTTGGAGAAGCATGTTTGCATATTCATGAATCCATCCGTCTAATCTTACATTGATTGATATGGAATTGATGCATCAGACCAGAACAAAGGTTGCCACTCACTCTCACCATGGATCACCCTCCGTCTGTGCCCCTCCAGAGGCTCGAGTGCGTCTTGTTGTGTCGAGTGCCGCTGGTGGGCACTTCAAAATGCATTAATCTACAAACTGGGGAATAAACACTGTAAAATAGATTATCACATCATCAGGGGCATGTCTAGTCTGAAAGTTAGTTACGAGAATTATTTTGCTGCTGTTATTGAAAGCCGATGTTTCGCCTTAAAAGGTGTAGCTTCTTTAAAGGCTGGGTCAGTGATGATGACTCATGATCCAACAGCTTTTTATATTTTCTGATATTTTACGAGAAATGATACGCAGGTCGTTCACATTTCCAGTAAAGTGCAGAGCGACGGCAACATCTTCCAAAACGCCAATGTTAGGTCCAGATATATTTCCCCCACAGACAATAAGCCTTTGTAGAGTTTGTAAACATTATGGCAGCAGCTCCAGGGATGATGCCAGGACACAGTGAGAAAAGCACAGTGCATTTTCATGGATGTAATTAGCAAAAAAGACTAAATATTAGACATTATTTTAACACCCGCCCTGTGTGGAGACTGTATCAATGATTGATATAGAGAAAAAAAATCTCTGCTCACTCAGTCACTGGTGCTGAGGAGGAAGAAACTGAGTGTCTGAAGAGGCTTTCTGCTTCTGCAAGGTTAATAATGAGAGGGGACATGCATTTATTTGTGGCATGGCATCGGGTTCCACCATCACCCTGCAGGGGTTTTCAGGGCGTGTCCCCCAAAATCTACTACACTGCAAAAAGTAATCTCGTAATAAGTAAAATAAGTACTTTTGTCCTTCATTCGAGAGTCTAATTTCAAGAAATCTGTCCATGGGGCAAGATATTTACACTTAAATTAAGATAAAAGAAATCACTGCACTTAAAATTAAATGAAAAATCTTAATTTACTGAAATAAATATTCTTGTTTTATCTTAATATGAAGCAGAACTAAGTAACTCATGCCCCTAGAGGCCATAAGCACCACTGCAGGTGTCGTAGCATGTTGCGTTTTTTTTACTTCTTAATTGTCTGTGAGAGTAAATACTACGCTGACAGAAAAGACAAAGAGAGAGGGATATTGTACATTGTGCCACAACTCAATGACACAATGGAGTTTTTTTTTTACTCACACTTGGCTGTAAATAAGGCTAAAGTGGCGCTAGCCGGCAGTTAGCTTTGCCCGTTAGCCTGTTGGCTTCTTCCTCGTGATTCTATTAGTGTGTATTGGTGACTCCGACCCGGAGGTAGGAAAGTTGCAAGGGTGGTTTTCTGGACAGAGACACCAGGGGGAGATGAAAGACCCTCCAATCAGTGGGCGGGTACACAGCAGTGCACAGAAATGTGAAACTTCCAAATGCACAAAGCATTCTTTTAAAGCCACACCGTGTAACATTTAATCGAATGAAAAGAATAAAATACAAACATCTATTTTATAAGAATTTTTTTATTGTTGAAAAATACCTAAAAATGACCAAACAAACAAACATGTGTTTACTCTGAGCGGCTCAGCTCTCCTCAGACCTAACGACTTAAAGGGATACTTCGGGATTTTTGACATAGGGCCTCATTTCCTAGTTATCCAGAGTGTTGTTGATGTCTGGAGATAATTTTTTCTTAAATTCATGCAGTTCTTATATTTGAAGAGTCTAGTTGCGCTAGCCTAGAGCAAGGCTAAAGCAGTTCTATGGTAAACGCTAGCCCGCATTAAAAAACAGTCTGGCGCACTCCACAGTGCACCTGAGGTAAATCACTTATAACGCCAGACTAACCATATACATGTCTGTGTTAATAGGTTAATTTTAACCATTTTGCGTTTAAAATAACTTACATTTGAGCAGCATCAGCTTCGTGGCTGTAAGCTAAGGCAGCGGCGGAGTGATCTGCGAGAAAATAGTCCCTCAAAATGCGGTAATTCATGTGATACAAGGTCAGTTTTATTAAAAAAATTATTCTATTAACACAGACATTTATATGGTTAGTCTGGTGTTATATGTGATTTACCTCAGGTGCACTGTGGAGTGAGTCAGACTGTTTTTTAATGCAGGCTAGCGTTTACCATAGAACTGCTTTAGCCTTGCTCTAGGCTAGCGCAACTAGACTCTTCAAATATAAGAACTGCATGAATTTAAGAAAAAAATATCTCCAGACATCAACAACACTCTGGATAACTAGGAAATGAGGCCCTATGTCAAAAATCCCGAAGTATCCCTTTAACGTCTCCAGCTCGTCTCCATGGAGATGTTGACTAAAGGCAGCCAACTATGAGATATTTAGGTCCTCATCCGAATCTATACTTTGATTACCCAAAGCGAAATTTGCATTTTCGGTGTCTAGCTGGTCATTAGGAGCTTTTTTTTGTATTGTTGGCAACGGTATAATCCAACATATTGAGCACTGTGCCTTTACTCAAACAGAAAAAACATCCAGGTATGTTAATTATGAGCTTCTTCAAAAAGTTTGTAGGGGAGACGTTGGCTTTTAAGTCAAGAAAATCAAGTTGGTTACATTATTTGACTCTTAAAGGGACCAGATGCAAGTTGGTCATTTTTATACTCACTACTGCCACCTCAGGTCTTACGCGTAACTGCAGCTTATATATTAAACTCGTGCATGACGGCAATTCAGACCCGAATTAACACCTTTTTGAGTGACAGTGCAGGATTTTAGAGGCAGTTGTAGTGAACAGGTCTGGGCTCATTCAACACATTAGGACATTGCTGGAATATAGGGGGAGGAAAATACATTATGTTAACATTTTTAAACTCTGTATAGTCCCTTTAAGGATTTTTTTTATTTAGTTGTAGTGACTAATAAATGTCATAATTAGTAAAAGACAAAAAAAAGAACATTTTCTTCTGGGCACTCACAAGTCGAGATGCCTCTAACCTTTAGCACACACTGCCCACTCTCTCTCACACATACCTGCATGTCCACTCTGCAACGCTGCCCCTAATTAATAACGATTCTCTCCCGAACAACAGAGCGACTGAAATGTGCAAATGGGACAATAAATAAAGCTCTTAAACATGGCTTTTACCGGCGAGGCGGCACCATCTCTGCACCGATCGTTAGTAAACAGCACGCCATTTGTCGTTATTACTCGCTGGTGCGTGGAAAAGCCAGATGAAACCACCGGGGTCAGAGCGAATCGTCAAAGTTTAAGTGAGGAGCAAACAGTGACTATAAAGTACAAAGGCAAACGCACGAAACAGGAAATGGACTTCAGTTTGCTTTACACTTGAGAGGAGGAGGCAGGAAGGGTCACATGCAAGAACTAATAAAGCATTACAACACATGGTACCCCTTTTAGCTTTAATTAAAAACTAATATGGCATTGTGTGGGCCTGGTTTCTGGCAGCCTTTATTATCTCTCTTCTTTGTTGTCTTTTAGCTGTTCTTTCTCCTTTCAGCGTTTGGATTCTGTCGTGACATACATGCCGCCGATGGCTATACCCTCCAAAAACTCTGGCTTGATTGTATGTGTCAGTGTTCCCTTTAAAATCCCCTAACACTGGATTATTGCTCCTAATCATGTCCACTACCTTAAAGACACACCGCATACAATTTTACCCAATAAAAAAATTTGAAATACGAGCATTTATTTTATGACAGATATTTTCATAATTGAAAAATACCTCATAAATGTACAAACAAACATGTGCTTTTGCTGTGAGCGGCTCAGCTCTCCTAAGACATGACTGTAACTTTACTGGGAGTGGGTACGGTCCAGCTCGTCTCCATGGAGATGTGACTAAAGTCAGAAGAATTTGAGATTTAAACAGGTTAGGTCCTCATCCAGATCCAGTCTTTGATTACCCACTGCAGTCAAAGCATTTTCTGTGTCGAGCTGGTCATTGGAGCATATTTTGTATTGATGGCAACAGTATAGTCCAAAATGTTACGCAGTGTCTCTTTAAGGCCATACATGCTACATTTGGAAAGGGATAGCATTAATACCAAATGAGGTGACATAAACCTCCTGGGGCGTCATTGATCAAGACATGTGCTAAATAGCACATGTCCCCCCCCCACTGCACTATTGGTATGTGGGTTGCAAATTCACTATCTATAATCTCAACCAATTTTACTGTCAAAATCTTGAGTTGAATATGCCATCAATGGTGACTGTATCCATATCCACAGTGGCATAAATGTGACTTCTTATACTTTTTAGAATGTAGCAAATACAAAACAAGTAGAATATCAACTACTGTAGTAAATATGAAAAACAAAACAAAACAATAATAAAACAAATTAGATGTATACAATTAGAAATAGAAATAGACAGTTTTAGAACTAGTCTTTCAGCGAAAAGGGAATAGTTAAAGGGGGGGTATTATGTAAAATCGACTTTTTCAAGCTTTATATCATGTTATTATGTCATTCCCTCATTAAACACATACCTGGAGTGTTGCCTTGGCTCATTCACATATTTTTGAGTAATCAGTAAAAACTTAGACGGCAGCCATTTTAGGTGTAGCTATGCCTCAGTCCTCCAAGGAACGCCCCCACCTCCTGGAGACGCCTCTGGACCTTTCGTCACCAGCCAAGCCACCAACCACTGCTCCTCAGCTCAGCAGAGCCCCCTCCCCGCACAGTTGTGTTGTTTAGATGCCACACCAGTGTGCTGAAGGGGGCGTGTCGGAAAGCTTCTTAAAGAGACAGAGGCCTATTTCAAGACGTTCAGTACAGCCATTTTGAGAGAGCAATTTTATTCAAGGCAGTTATTTTAATTTACTGCATATACAGACCAACAGAAGGTTACGTCATCATTGTAGTATGCTATAGACTGGTGCTATGTGATTGAAAAAGCATAATACCCCCTCTTTAAGCTTTGTAGCGTGAAAAACGATTACGACTTTTCAGACATTTCTTCCTAAATTATCTCCTGGTACGCCTAAATGAAAATACAGATCTCATACCATAAAGGAGCTGAATACAGTACTTGACCAGGCATTCAGTTCGAGGTTCATTTATTCCCCATTTAAAGCCTCACTGCGGAACATTGCAGATTGTGTGGTGAAACATCAGAACTAAACTGAACGCAGCAGATGTATAAACTGTTTCAATCGACATGAGTATTACATTTGGAAGAGGACGGTAACAGGACAGTGTAAGTAATTCTGATACAAATAAAAATCCTGCAACGCGATGTCTGACTAATTTGTCTGTAATTGATTCAGTAGTTGTTACAGACGCAATAGTGTTTAAAATCCATATCTCGCTCTTAAAATGAGCTTGTCTAACCTGGCGTAGATTGCATGGGTTGTTGCACAGAGATAGCGACTAATGGGGGACATACAAATAATGATTAGCCCTCTATGTAAATGGCAATTAAAGGACAGTTAATGCTCGGGGCGCTGTCCTCGTGTCGGGACGGGCAGTGATAGGATCCGGTCCAGCTGCCTCCATCCGTCAAAATCAGGCAAAAACAAGCAGTCGTCTCTGCGCCAATCAATCCACGGTAATGGGAAATTAGGGCTTGCATTTAGGGGCTAAGTGTATGTGCGTATGTTGATTTGACCCGGATAGATGTTTGATATAACACGGACAAATGGGCGGACAAAGTGCTGGCGTATACAACTGAAATGAGTGGCGATTGTTTCACTCACAACTGTCTAAGTGAAAAGGCAGGAACTGGTTTAGATGGAGAGAGAGAGAGGGGGGGTCAGTTCATTTGGATCTGAATGAGCTTCACTGTTGCTGATTTGCATAAGTAGTCGAGTACCGCCATCTAGTGACTGTCAGGATTCAAAACAGGAGAAACCAGAGCACTGGGAGGAAACCTATAGCCTGGGTAGCCAGTATAAACGCATCAACGTATACGCAGGTACGGTCTTGTTAAGTAACGTTACAATGTTTTACTGGTGGTTAATTCCATCTTCCTGTCGTGACAATGCGGTCTGTGATAGGATCGATATAAGACTTTTCGAGATTTGATTGGCTGTTAGCAAAGTTCCTGACGGTCCTGCTTTTGAACAGATGGAAACAGCAGGAGTGGATGGCTGGCCAGGCAAGGAAACCTACAGGACACAAGGAGAATATGCAACATCCACACTGAAAAGCTCCATTCACTTTGAGATTAGAACCTAGGACCTTCTTGCAAAAGCTTTAACCCCTACGCCACCGCTGTAAACATACTTTCAATTTATTTTATCGATGCAAAGGACAATTAGATACAGAAACTGGAAAAAAATCTCACATAAGGCAAGGTTCCTACACCATCATCTGTACTGGGTTTGACCTTATGTCAGTGTTGTGAGAGAAGATATTTAGAATAAAGATGTGGGAGCAATTACGAAGTCAACCTCTGTCTACTGATAATAATATTTTGTTTTTGTAGCACTTTTCAAAAGAAAATTACAAAGTGCTTTCCACATTCCATTAAGTAAGTGAGTTACAATATAGATAAAACAACAGTAAGACCTAACAACACAATGAGATTAAAACAAATTAGGTTATGAAAACAAGTCTGTAAATGTGTGTCTTCAGTTTAGGCTTCAGAGCAGCTTTAGGAAAAAAAAGATCCACAATTTGTAGTAGTACCATATTTTCAGCCTGCTGCTAACATTGGTTGTTGCTGACAAGGCCTCTTAAAGTGAGAGGCAAAACCCTCAAGGCCATACCGCCTTTGCTCTGCTTGATCCCGTCAGACCTTGGAAGCTAAGCAGGGAAGGGCCTGGTCGATACTTGGATGGGAGACCGTTTAGTAACACCAGGAAGCCTAGTGAATGTAGAGAGTGAGTGAGTGGTTGGTGGTGGTCGGAGGGGCAGATGGCACAGACTTGGTTGCCTCGCTTCCGTCAGTCTACCCCAGGGCAGCTGTGGCTACAATAGTATCTTACCCCTACCAAATATGGAGTGAACGAATAGTACAATGTAAAGCATCTCTGAGTGTCCAAAAAAGCGCTATATAAAACCTATACAATATTATTATTAAAACAGCCAGAACAGATGATGACAAACGGACATTTGTTTCTTTAATTATTTCTCTAATACAGGCTTGTAAAGCGCAATACATGTATTATTATTATTATTGTAGTATAGTATTATATTATTACTGCTGTGGCATTGTTTCAATAAACTTCTTCAATGTCTAAAGATCCAGTGTTGCATTATTTTTCACCAAGATCTTGTTTTGATGATGGGAGAGTCAGTGTGACCCCTGCACAAAGCCTCCTCCAGCACATCCAAAAGATTCTCAATGGGGTTAAGATCTGGGCTCTGTGTGTGAAAATGATGCCTCATGCTCCCTGAACCACTCTTTCACAACGTGAGCCCGATCAATCCTGGCATTGTCATCTTGGAATATACCCGTGCCTAGGGCTGGGCGATATGGACCAAAAGTCATATCCCGATATATTTAGGTTGATTATCGATATACAATATATATCGCGATATTTTTTCTGCAAAGTGAGAGCTGTGAAATGAAATGTTAAGTCAAAGAGTAGTTTTATTGAAAACGCACTATAAAATGTAAACATAACACAAAGCTCCGTAAGGTGCACATTTAAATAAAACATTTTTTGGATAAAAATAGCCTATACAATAAAATAGGTAAATCTTTTTCTGAGGGCAGCATTTATATATAAAGAGATAATAAAATAAAGTGCTCAGTTTAAGATAAACTTTTTTTTTTTTTAAATCAGCTTGAGATTAGCTGTTTCTTTTTGTTAACTTAATAGCTTATCTGATTTGAAATATCCCGATATACGCGATATGGTCTAATTCCATATCTCATTTAAAAATATATCGATATATCTTAAATATCGATATATCGCCCAGCCCTACCCGTGCCATCAGGGAAGAAGAAATCTATTGATGGAATAACCTGGTCATTCAGGATGTTCAGGTCGTCAGCTGATCTCATTCTTTGGCCTGAACCTAGACCTAACTGCAGCGACCCCAGATCAGAACAGTCTTCTCCCTATAATAGAAGACAACGAAGAATGTGATGTGGGTTTGCACTGCAGCAGGAAAGCTGGTCAAGCAGGCCCTGTCCAGAAGGTTGTTGTTGAGCCATGTCTCTGTAAGAATAAAACCACAACATTCTCGTCTACTGTGAAGAGCCATTGTTAGACCATTGATCTTAATTTCAATTTTATGGTTTGAATTTCCTTTCATTTACGTTAATGCATCTCCCCAGTGCAAAGAACTTTAACATTTCCCCTCAAACCCCACACGTAACCACTTCAGACGCCTCTCTCTGTCCACTTCACATGAGCGTACTCCACTTATTACACCCCATATCTGCCGTCCTTCAAATCTCTGCCTTTATCTGATGAAACTTATCCCCGAAACCACTCAAACAAAACTCCTTTGACTCACTCTCCGCCGTCGCACTGAGCCCTTTCACTCCTTTTGCTTTTCAATCCCCTCCATGATCGCGATAATCTCCCCCGACTGAGACTGACAGTTCATTTCACAAATCAATATTTACAATTTACTTCTTTCAAAGTTCATTCTGGCAGAAGGAAAAGGGGGACTCCATATTACCCAGCGCCCAAATAAGCTGATCATATCTTTCGTTGGGACCTGGAATGAGCTCCGATCCAAAATGTTTCTAGTTTTTTTTTTTTTTTTTTTGTATTCTCTCCCTCTCTCTTCTCTTCTCGCAGAAATCAATGGTGGCGTGGAGCGCTTTAATCTGGCGCGTTGACAGTAAATCTTTATCAGTTTGTGGGGGACTATTTCCCAGCAGAACAAAAGGCAGCCGCGGTGTGGACTCGGAGATACACGGGGCTATAACAGCAGTGGACACCGTTCAAAGGGTCATTAATCAGAATCGCTGACAGGTCGCGCCTTGTCCTCTGCCGCCTTTTCATCGAAGGGACTCCGTTTCCCACAATCCCCGGCGACAGGGGTATAACAAACAACTGCCACTGCTGTTATCTGGTCCAAGACAGGAGTCAGAGATAAATCTATCAAAAATAAATTTGGGTTAGGGCTCCTATACCGGACTCTTAAGGCTATTTTGGGATCTTAAAGCAGTACTTAGTAACGTGTTTACCTTAATAAATCCTTTCCGTAGTCCCTGTGGGGGTAATACAAGTGTTAATGGGATGATTGGGGGGTCTTTCATCTCCCCCTGGTGTCTCTGGCCAGAAAACCATGCTTGCAACTTGACTGCCACCGGGGCGGAGCAACCAATACACACTAATAGAATCACGGAGAAGAAGCTAACAGGCTAACGGGCAAAGCTAACTGTGCTAGCGCCACTTTAAACAGTATTTACAGCCAAGTTTGAGTGAAAAAAAATATTTCCATTGTATAACTGGATGTACAACACCCCTCTCTCCCTTCACCTTTTCTATCAGCGTAGTATTTACTCTCCAAGACATTTAATAAGTTAAAAAATCGTAACTTGCCCAGACACCTGCAGTTGCGCTTATGGCCTCTAGGGACAAGAGTTACTTAGTACTGCTTTAAAGTCATACTGCGCATAACATTTCACCCAATAAGAAATACAAACATACAATATTAATTTATGTGTCTTTACTGTGAGCACACTTGCCTCTTCAGATCTGATTCGTCACTTTGCTGGGCGCGGGACATCCTTTGTTTTGAGGTACATGAGGTACAAGAATCAGAATCAAAATAGGTTTAAATGCCGTTGTCAGTGAAGGTACTTTTTTCCCAGTGCAATTGTGCAACATGAAACATAAACTAGTACTAAAATACATAATAATAAGTTTATAAATGAAATGAAATAAACTAGGATTCAAAAAGTAAAGAAGATATAGTAAAATCAGTTAAACTCTGACTATACAAAATACACACAAATACGTCCCAACAAACAGCGGTGTGATTATAGGTGTACACATCGACAAAAGGCCGCAGATGTGACTGTGAATGCCACACAGTGCAAATGGCAGGTGGCAGGTCATTTAGTGTTCATGGGTCTGATGGCATTGGTAGAGGTGGAAAAAATATGTTAATTTGGCAGAAGGTTCTGGTCTGGATGCACCATAGCCTCCTGTCTGAAGGGAGAGGGACAAACAGTTCGTGCCCAGGGTGAGAAGGGTCAGCTGTGATCCGACCTGCACACCCCTGGGTATTGGAGGAACAGTGGGTCTTCCTCATACAAAAAAAAAACAAAAAACAAATGCTTTACTGCATGTGTTTTGAATTGCTTAGTTGCTCTTGTGACATAGCAACATATAACCTGTAATTTTAAAGGCTGTCCCATGGGCTACTCCTTGTGGCTGAAGTTGCTGTTGTACTCATTCAGCTTTGGACGTCTCATTACAGTTTTGTATAGCCCCGTATCACAACAGGAGTTGCCACACAGGGCTGCACCAAACATTAAAACAATGAAACAAAACAACACAATAGAATGTCCAAGCAAATGTAGTGTCCGGCAAATTTAATGTCCAATCAGACGATGTATTAACAGTCTTGACTCTTGCAAAATCAATATGGTACAACATCACAAAGTCATTTCCATTTAATTCTGGTCATAAACTAATTATCATATTGAAACCACCACGCAAATTGAGATCAAATGTGTTTTTGCTTCTCCAGAGCAGTGATGATTGGTCTCTAATGCTTCACTAAAGAGCTCTCAGTGACACAGTGTTTGCACAAAATCAATGCAGACTCAATTAGAAATGTTTTATGACAGATTTGGTGGCGCTGTTTCCTCGTGGGAGGCATAGAGAATAAACAGACCCCGGGGAAACAGCTTGATTGAGATGCGCCACATTGGACCAACGTAATGAAACACTGCCCTCTAGTGTAGAACCGATGTGTTGCACTGGTTATCCATCCATCCATCCATTTTCTTCCACTTGTCCGTTGCCGGGTCGTGGGGGCAGCTGCCGAAGCTGCCCGAATCACATTGCACCAGCCCCCCACGGCTCCTTCTGCAGGTGGTGGGTCCACGGAAGGACGGCCTCACGGTTAAACCGGGCCTGTTGGTCTCATCCTAGGGGGCTACCAGTGTTGGCAGACACTGGAGGCAATGTGGGTGAAGTGCCTTGCCCAAGGACACAACGACAATGTGCACTGTCAGGAGGCGGGATTCGAACCCACGACCTTCCGATCATGAGACGACCCGCTCTACCATCTGCGCCACTGTCGCCCCACTGGTTATAACAGTTCCAAATAAAATGGGCCGAAAATAAATAAGCGTTTTATGACCGACACAGCAGGGGTGGTTGTCTAATTAGCTTTTTATTGCCTAATTATTTTTAATTATGTGGGAACCCAGGGTGCTGCATCATCCCCTAGTGCATAGTTTACACACTGCAGGCAATACTAATAAATAGGAAATGTTTTGGGGGCAATCTTGTCTCTTAGCACCCACAAACCATATTATGCTCCCACACCTCTGTCTTATTTTATCTTTATTCTTTGATTGCATACTTTAAATATGATTGACACTCACAACTAAGGATATCACTTTATATGCCTACACATCTGTAAGTACAATCCCGCTGTTGTTCAATGTTTGTTTGTTTGTTTATTAAGACCCCCATTAGCCATCACCTTGACAATGGCTAGTCTTCCTGGGGTCCAGATTATAAAATCACAATATAAAACATAAATACACAATTACAACATATTTCATCTGTTGAAGTGTGAGAGTCTTTTTTAAAATATTTATGTCTGCAATGTTAGAAATGTCTTTAGGCAAAGAGTTCCAGGATTTCATTCCTCTGAACATAACAGCCTTCTGTCCAGTCTGAGTGTTACATGATGGAAGAGTAAAATGACCATTTACTGCGTGTCTTGTGTTAAACTTATGTATGGAACAACTGAATACAAGTACATCATATAAAACCTTACGGAGTTTTAACACAAGAATCTTTTGAATGAAGCAGAGAAGGGCAAAATGTATAGTCTGTTCTTTACCAATGTCCAGCCTAAAGTTTGGTGCAACCTTTGAATATTTGTATATTTTGAGCACCTCAGTGCAAGATGTGCCGCCTTATTTTGCACTAATTGTAGCTTCTCAATGTCTTTTTCGGAGGCACTGGACCACACCATTGGGCAGTAATGTAAATGGGACACAACAATAGTCTTAATCACTAGCGAAAGAAGATTTTGGCTTAAATAATTTGAACATCTTCTGATAACCGATAATTCTCTTCCCATAACAGCAACAGTACGATCAATATGCTTCGACCACTTCATTCTGCTGTCTATAATGACTCCGAGAAGTTTTGTTTCTTCTACTTGAGTGATCACTGTGCCATCGACTGATAGTTCTAATTGTGGTTTTTCCTTTAATTTCCAACTAGATCCCAGTATAATGCTTTTTGTTTGGATGTATTCAACACTAGTTTGTTTGCATGAGCCCACCTTGCAACAGACTTTAGATCGCTGTCTAGGGAGGTCGACAGAACATCAGCTGATGAAGCAGGCAGGTATATTGTGGTGTCATCTGCATACATCACAGCTTTAGCATGATCCAACACCAATGGAAGGTCGTTAGTGAAGATTGAAAAAGTAAGGGCCCTAAACAGCTGCCCTGAGGTACACCACATTGCAATCGTTTTGAAAAAGAGAAACTACCGTTGTAGAAAACACATTGTTTACGATCTGAAAGATAACTGGAAAACCACCCAATGGTATGCAATGAAAATCCGTAATACTTTAATTTTCTAGAAGCAACTCATGATCTAATAAATCAAAGGCTGAACTAAAATCTAATAAAACAGCTCCAACTAAATTGTGTCAAATTGTTGTTGTCTGATATGTCATATGTCACTTTTATTTTATCTTATTTATTTAATATTTTTCACGCATGCCCCTATAGCCTTATAGTTTTAAAGTTTTTAGCTTATTTTTATCTTAACTCTGTGTTATATGTTCTATGTCGCACGTTCTATGTTCTCAAACTGATTCTGATTCTGATACAGATCAATACTGTTATACATTCTAAAAACAATTCACAGATATTACACTAGCTTATTATTACACCAAAATATGGCATTAACTATTATTTAATTGCAATATTAGCCAGGGGAGTGAACAGCATCCTCAGATTACACTCAAAATAACTGATGTGTGAATCTCCTACTTCAAAATATTAGCTATGGGATATTTATTTTAGTTCAATAATATAAAGATTGGGAAGAATGTGATTCTAAAAGTGACAAAGATTGGTCAATACAACATGTATCAGAACAAACTAATGTTATTTCCTTGGATGCACTTGCAGAAGTGTGTTATAGGGACTTGGCAGGTGTGTCACCTATGTCTGTGTGTTTTTGCAGTTCTTCTCAGTAAAACCAGGCGCTAAATCACATCTCTGATCACATTATGCACAGGCTGCAGTTACAGATGTCTATATGAACCTCATCCCCAGCATTTCGAACAAATAGAATACTCTAAAATGATTCTTCTGCCATCTCAAACGCACCTGGAAACACATTGTAGCACATTTGGGTAGCATTTGTAATTTAATATGTAATAAAAAAAAGTAATTCATTCAGGATGGAAATAAGCTTTGGCTATAATCCTGCATTTTTTTAAGTATGTTGTATTTCTTGTAAATGCATTGTCCTTTTAAATAAATGAATACAGATTTCATTCATCATTCATAATTTCTGTGGATAGAAATATGTCTATGTTTGCCAGAAGTGGGAAGCTAGATTGATCTCTCATCTCACCTCAATATGGTCCCAGGTTCTATTCCAGAGCCAGGTTTCCCTGCCTTTCTGATTTGCATGTTCTCCCTGTGCCTGCGTAGTTTTCTTCTGGGTGCTCTGGTTTCCCCTACCACTAAAAACATGTACAATAGGCCAGGATGGGTGCATGGAAGCCGTGTGGTCATGCTGGGTCGCCAGGCAGGGTGAATGGTGTGTGAGTGGTTGGTGGTGGTCAATGGCGCAGATTATTAGCCTTGTTTCCGTCAGTAGACTGTAAAATTAAGAATGGACTTATTGTGGCCGATTGCTTCCTGTAACCATATAAGGAAATGGCAGCAGGCTCCAGAAGTTCCTAGCTCCTATGGACTTTCTGTTTAAACCTTTTTGCCCCTCTATAAGTCATCATTGAACACAGGCTTGCCATTCTTCATCCTAATTTTATCCTTTTACTATTTTTATTTGTATTTTAGCCCTATAGTCTAAATAAGGGGTCTGGTTCCAAAAACGCAGTCAAATTGCAATGTATAAACGAGCTTCAGCTATAGGCCCTTTAATTGCTGACATCATCAGTGACATCAGCTGGAGGCAGGAAGTGATCAAGAGAAATAAGATTAAACTAAAACTAGCGATTTTAAGTATCAAACTACAACAAAACAATGTGGTCCTGTTGTGGTTTAAGGTGCAAGAACAAGAGGAATGACATTTGAGACGATAAAATAAGATTTATCTGATATTTCCAAAAACAGTTAGACATTTGTTTATCGTTACTATGACAACAGCTACAATGGAAATAGATAGGAATCGAGCTTCCCGCCTCCAGCTAAGCCCAGAATATTTACAAACAATTAAAGGGTCTATAGGCCGTGCTGAACGCTATGAGGGAAGCCTTGCTCCCTCGGTCCATTCTTAATTCAGGGCGCTGTGGCTGCAAAATGCATCTTACCACCATTGATTATAGAGAGAATAAACAGTAAATGGTCTTAGCTTATATAGCGCTTTTATACCTTCATAGGCCCAAAGCGCTTTACAGCAAGGAACCGGTTACTCATTCACACTCTCATTTATACACCAATGTACGCAGACACTGGAGGCAAGGAGGGTGAAGTTGGGTCAGCTAATAAACAGCAACAATGTGTCGTACCACAACTACGCAGATGACACTCAGATCTACGTGTCACTGACGGCAGGTGAACATGGGCCTGTAGATACACTCTGTCACTGCATCGAACAGATCAGTTTGTGGATGCAAAACAACTTTCTCCAACTAAACACAGACAAAACTGAGATCATTGTCTTTGGCCCACAGACACAAAGACAAAGTGTTATCAGTCACCTTGAGTCTCTCGCTCTGAAACCAAAAAAACAGGTTAGAAATCTAGGAGTAATCATGGACTCAGACCTGAACTTAAACAGCCACATCAAAGCAATAACGTCATCAGCTTTTTACCATCTGAAAAACATTGCTAAGATCAGAGGAATAGTGTCAAAACCAGACTTAGAGAGACTCATCCATGCATTTGTCTCCAGCAGGTTAGACTACTGTAACGGCTGCTCACTGGCCTTTCTAAACGAGCTGTTAGAGCTGCAGAACATCCAGAACGCTGCTGCTCGAGTCCTGACAAAAACCAGGAAATACCACCACATTAGTCCAGTGCTCCGGTCTCTGCACTGGCTTCCTGTCACTCAGAGAATAGAATTTAAAACAGCGCTGCTTGTGTACAAGTCTTTTCATGGTTTAGCACCAAAGTCCATCTCTGACATGTTAGAGCCGTATGAACCATCTCGGGTCCTGAGAACTTCAGGGAGGGGTCTCCTGGTGGTTCCCAGAGTCAATAATAAACACGGTGAGGCTGCGTTTCAGTTTCATGCAGCTAAAATCTGGAACAGTCTTCATGAGGATGTGAGACAGGCCTCAACTCTGACAATGTTCAAATCCAGGCTGAAAACAGCTCTTTTTACCCGTGAATATGAAAACTGAAAGTATTTTATCTGCACTCTTGCCTTTTACTGTCATTGATTAACTTTATGTTGATGTTTTATTGATTGATTTTATCTGTTTTCCTGTAATTTTTCTTTCTGCAACTGTGAAGCACTTTGAATTGCCTTGTGTATGAATTGTGCTCTACAAATAAACTTGCCTTGCCTTGCCTTGCCTTGCCTTGAAGTGTGCACAAAATTGTGAAGTGACTTTGAGTCTGGAAAAGCGCTATCTGGCCGACCCTGATCCCCCAAAAAGGCCACATTTTCTCTTTTCTCGTGTTATAGTCTATATGTTTTTCAGCAATTATCAAATAGGCTATACATATATACCCTTAAAGGAATAGGCCACCATATTTTCCATACTGAGATATGTTCTTACCTGAGCTTAAACGAGTTGATTCGTACCTGTCTGGTCTTTGTGCGTGCGCTCTGTCACGCAAATGTCTGCATTTAGAAGCTACCAAGCTGTTCCACGTTTTCAACTCTAAATAGGGAAAACGTGGAACAGCTTGGCAGCTTCTAACTTCACCCCCGTTTGGAGCTATACCTTTCCTGGGAGAGGCTAAATGCAGACATTTGCGTGACTGAGCGCACACACAAAGACCAGACAGGTACGAATAGACTCATCTATGCTCAGGTAAGAACATATCTCAGTATTGTTTGTTTGTTTATTTGGTAGGGACAGTGCAAGTTAATGAACAAGCCACACCGGATTGTAGCCTTCACTGTAAACCCTAACATGCCGATTGGACTTAAAATTTTTGATGTAATCTGTTTCAACAAAACTTTTAAGTTGATGAACTAAAAACTTTAAAGTTGAACTTGGCTTAAAACTATCAGGAGTTTTAAGCTAAGTTGAACTTTAAAGTTTTCAGTTTATGTTGGCAAGCGTTTTTTAAGTTTGTATGAACTGAAAAATCTCAAGTTCAACTTAACTTAAAAGATGTTTGCCAACATAAACTGAAAACTTTAAAGTTCAACTTAGCTTAAAAACTCCTGATAGTTTTAAGCCAAGTTCAACTTTAAAGTTTTTAGTTCATCAACTTAAAAGTTTTGTTGAAACAGATTACATCAAAACTTGTAAGTCCAATCGGCTTCTTTTAACAAATATTTCAAACATTACAAGCAAACCCAAAAAACTATTACAAAATGGCAAATTACAGTTTTTTTTTTTATTTCATAAAATAATAGTTTACATACCTTATGTTGTAACATGTAGGCTGAGTTATTCACAACAGAATTCAGAATGTAGTAAAGATGCAAAATATTTGTGTGTTAGTCCTTATTGATTCAAGCAGATTCACTGGACATTCCTTCCTGGCTCAAATGGCACCAACATCTGAAAAATATGGAGAAAGTCTGTCAGTACAAAGCAAGAAATCAAACCAAGTTCCATGTCATGTGACTGTGTTTAAACTTACTGTTTGTCTTCTAGAGCACACTCTTTCTCCTCTTCACATTCTGCGATATACCACTTGGCTTGTACAAGTCTGTAAGAATAATAATAGGACAAACATCAAATGTCAGAAATTATTAGCTTTACCACGTATAGTCCAATATTGCTCAAACACTTTCTAAGCCATTCTGTAAAATGATGTGAGCAAACAGATGAACAATGAACACAAAGCTCTAGACTTTTACATTAACAGAGTAAAAGCGACGTTTTTTAATGGTAGCATTATGTGCACAAATGTTATCAAAACATCCAAATAGTTGCTAATAAGTAAGTTTCAAACAAATAAACTGGAATTGGAGTGTTGCACCTGTAGTCCCTTCTCATCATATTTGATGATTTTTACCATATCATTCGCTCAAATAATATAATTTATGATCTGACCCTGGGCCCCCCCTGCAATCCCAGACACTCCCACTCGGGAACCACTGCTTTAGGCGACAGTTTGTGCTTCCTACATTTAATTAAGCTTGTCTAGTTGCACACTCAAAAGTTTTCTGAAACAAATTTGTATAAATGTGCATGGAAATGCGACCACATAGAGAGAGAAAAAGACACACAGAAAAAAGGATGCCCCACTATGAGCCCAAAAAAACAATTGTGCATTTATTTCTGTAATTCAACTTAAACTGAAACTAATATATGATAGACTCATCATTCAAAGATAGATATGTATAGCCTTTGTTTGTTATAATTTTGATTATGGCTCAGTTTATAAAAACTAATGTAACTAAATTAAAAATCTCAGAAAATTGGAATATTTAGAAAATGGACTGTAAGCCATAATCATCAAAATTATAAGAAAGGCTTGACATATGTCACTTTGCATGATGAGTCTATATCATATATTAGTTTCACAGTTGAATTACAGAAATAAATTAGCTTTGAACGATATTCTAATTTCCCCGAGTTTCACCTGTAAATGCTTCAGTAAAGATGAAAAATTTACTTTCGCAAGTGTATTATATTTACTCACTTTTAAAGCGAAGAGCTGAGAGTCTTTCAGCGAATGCTTCTCATCCTAATTCGCGCGGAGCTTCTAATGTCAGTGCACGAGATCCCATCGGCCTCAGGTCTACTGAAACAAAAACATTTAAGAACATAAACATTTGTAAATACTTCAGTAATAGATGAGCGGTACAAACTGAAACCTGACTCAAATCTACTTACATTCTGGCTGATTAGCTGAGTCCTTGTGTGTGTTTCGTTTCCCTGCATTCTTCATTTCCACATACTGTACGACATACTGGTGGACACTTCATGTCTTCATCCTCACAGGCCTCTAGGTCACAGCACCTCCTCCTGTATTTGTAAAATGGACAAACAGGATACTGAAGTCAGGACACTTCACCTTAACACAACAATGGCAATAATTACTGATTTTACCTTCTTCTTTGTGCATATCAAAGAATTCCAAGTTAGTAAGAAGGAATTTGTAGAGTTGATTCTCTAGATAAAAAGACACATTTGTTAGTACTCTATAGGTATCCATGACAGAATTAAAAGATCATAAACCATGGTAAATGGTCTTGATTGCGCTGTTCAACCTACATGATGCACTCTGATTCATACTCCAGTGTGTGCAGACGACACTGGAGACAAGGTGGGGGAAGTGTCTTGCTCAAGGGCACAACAGCAGCATGCACCTGTGGGAGCTGGGATCATCTAGGTGAAAAGGACACAGTAAAGAATTGCCCCAATTCCCAGATGTGACAGTGACAAAACACCAAAATAAATAAACTGTTCTGTTTAATTAATGTTTGTGTTCTCATTAAAAAATAAAATGACATAAATGTCTCACACAAATGTAGCAAATGTAGCACACTAAACAGCTACGCCTACTTTCTGCCCAAAGACAGGAGCGTCGGGGACTTTTCTCACAGCCAATCATTCATCACATTTCATATACGCAGTTCCAATCACAGATGCATATTTGTAAATGAAGAAGAGTCTCAAATCACATCTCATTCAGAACAAACTTTATCATTTCTGTTACCTGTAATTAAAATAGTCAAGTGATTTGCCTTTTGATTTGACAGAGTGCAATATTTGTTATGTTTAGTGTTTTTGTAGTGGGGTGGATCGGCATTTTCTAGGTTTAAGCGTTTCTCTGATCCAGAGAGTTGTACAATACATTTTTGTAAAGAATTGGAAAAGTGTGTTGTCTGGCTGGCACAAAATCCAGGATAAAAAAACACAACAAAAAACGCAATAAACCAATTAACAAAAAGTGTAAAATAGGATCATATAATCAGTAAGTGTATGGTCTCACCTTTATTTTCTGCTACAATTTACTTTCTTGTCTGGTACTTGTTAACCTGCGTTACAAAAACAAATTAGGGTTGGGCAATTTGGCCAATAAATAAAAACTATATAATTTTTTTAACTACTTTGGACAATGACCTAATCGATTTTATTCAACATTCTCTTAAACAAGGACCATTGTAGCTCATACAATCTTTTTAGGCCCATAAGCAGTCGTATAGTTTATTTTGGCTTAGCCCTTTTACTTAAAGATTAATATTACAATGATTGTAATTTCGTCTATTAGCCCAAAGAAATATAACTTGCTCTTAACACACTTGTTACGGAGTTAGTTCTCAAAGCTCTGTGCCTGTCTGCCCCGCTGCTGCTGCTGCTGCTGCTACCCAGACGGAGGTGCGGAGACAGCGCTGAAAACATTAAACATTAATATTAATATTAACGTTACTTGCACTTCACGGTCGATAATAGCCTGCGTGCATATTTAATCAGGTCCTCACGGTTAATTGTAAGAGTTTTAAAGACAACGCAACTCGGACTCGGCCCCGGACTCGGGCGGAAGTGCGTCGCTGTTGCAGTTTTAAAAAAAGGAGCGGGAAAAATCTCACGCTACGCTTTATCGATTAAACTGTACAATCTGAAGCATAAACAATTCTCCTGGTTTTAACTACTGCAAACTGAAATCAGACATATCATTTCACTGGATATTAATAAAGTATATTACCTTATTCAGGCCGTAAAAGCTCCTCTTCAGTTAAATGACGGACATTCCCACAGCAGCGCACTGCGGCTGTGCAGAACCAAATACGTCACTCCAGCCAAGGCACGCAGGCGTCATGATGTCATGACGCAAAAGACCCGCCTCAAAACTTATAATTTAAACTTTCTAAACGTGACAGTTTTAATCTGAATGGCAATAAAACTTTACTAAACTTAAAAAAACACCCTTTTGGACTTAAATTTTTTTAGATGAAGGAAGATTTTGGCTAGTTTTGAGTTCTTTCACATCTTAAATTATGACCTCAAATAGCATTCGGGTTTACAGTGTTGGGCTAATTTCCATCCGTCATCCCCCATGCACACTCACATTCATCCTGGCCTATTGTACATGTTTTTAGTGGTAGGGGAAACCGGAGTACCTGGAGGAAACCTACGCAGACACGGGAAGAACATGCAAACTCCACACAGAAAGGCCCCGGCCTTGGTGGGAATCGAACCCGGACCTTCTAGCTGTGAAGCACGAGCACTAACCGCTGTGCTACCGTGCCGAGTATGTAAAAACGGTGCCCTATCCCTTTAAAGAGCAACTAAACACCAAATCAAGTGTGTCTCAATGGGTGTCTCATAGTGTCGTCTACTGGTCCCTGACATTATTCTGACATTATAGCGCAAACATGTGTAAAATCCTAACTTTGGCCTGAAAACGAATGGGTTGCGCCCCCTTCAGGGTTAACTCTGCTACTAAATTAGAATGTCCTGATTGGCTGGAGAGTGTCCACGGCCTCCACAGAACGTCATAAGCCACACCAGCTCCACCCATCGTCATCAGGTGCTGCCCATTGTCCTGCCCCTGTACCTGTGGTTTATAACCAAGTCCCTCTCACGTAATCTGTCTGCTGTGATTGTGCCAATGCAAATGTGGAGGTCCACACACCGCCCATACACTCACCCCCGCATGTCACCCCCAAACTTCAGAGACCGCTTCTTTCGTGGCAATTTTTGACTTTTGTTTGTGGGTGGGGAAAGGCTTTGGCTTTGTACCGTTTAGGCAGTGGTGTGCCGTCAGGGCCAGCAGGGCCTTCTCTGCTAGCCCTAGCAAAATAAAGGGGAAAAAAAAGTTTTAAATATCTATTTAGCTTCTAATGTATAATTACAATACAGTTGCTATATTGGCATTATTGTCGAGGTTAAACTGTAATTTCCTACTTAAAAAGTGCCTCAAAGACTCCTGGTGAGCTGCTCCTCCTTTGGGCCTTCTACACAAATTCTGCTGGCCCTGTGTTATAAAGCCACACAAATGATTGATCGCTAGCATGACTGACAGAATTATCAGCCAATCAAAATTTGACATACAATGACAGCGCGTCCCCCAGGCCTAGCTCTGTGTCAACAGCTACCCCCACGTTAATTTCCCAGGCTACTGTATATGTGAACTTCTTATAAATAAAATGGCTGCCGCTGAAGCAAATCCGTCTGACCTCGTCGCAGATCTTTTACGGTCGCCTTTTTCAAGGCGCTCTTTCACAGAAAAAAAGGACATTATTAGAAATGGAAAACCCACACCAAACCTGGATTCACTATCACAGACCAGTAACGGTTGTGTAAGACATTTTAAAGACTATGAGCGCTATGAGTGGCTAACAGCTAGCACTGAACACAACAAGCTATTTTGCTGGCCGTGTTTACTTTTCAACCCGAACAGAGGGACTTGGAATTACACTGGTTTTAGCAGTTTGAACAGCTTCACAAAGGCAGCACTTAAGCACCAAAGCTCCGAGCGCCATATGATTTGTGTGGTGCATTTGAAAACATTCGGCGAATATCGAGTGGATTTGCAGCTGGATGAGCAAAGAAAACGGGACATCAGCTTTCACAACGAGAAGGTCAAGAAGAACCGCTACATCTTGACACGTCTCATTGACTGTGTTGTTTTCTTGGCACAACAAGAATTGTCTTTCAGGGGACATGATGAATCCCGAGATTCTGTAAATCGTGGAAATTATTTGGAACTATTGACACTTTTGGCAGAGCACGATCGTGATTTGCAGCAGCATCTTGACTCAGCCACGGTGTTTACAGGCACATCGGGGGAAATTCAGAATGACCTTATTAATGCAGTGGCCGAGGTGTTAAACGATCACATCAAAGAGGAGATTAAACAGACAAAGTTTGTTGCGGTTATGGTTGATGAAACAACTGATTTCAGTAATGTGGCGCAGCTCTCCTATGTCCTCAGGTATGTGACTGAAAGAAAGATTTCTCAAATTTGAGGACGTTACCGAGAAGAAACAAGCACAGGATCTAGCAGGACTCGTTCTTGATTTACTGGACAACTACGATTGTAAAGCTAAGTTAGTGGCTCAATGTTATGATGGAGCGGCTGTGATGGCATCGGGGCTGAATGGAGTACAGGCACGCGTAAAAGACGCGCTTCCCCAGGCTCTATTCGTTCATTGCTACGCGCACACCTTAAACCTAGTCATGTCACAGGGAGCGTCGAAGATCAAAGAATGCAAAATATTCTTTTCAAATCTCGGTGGAATGTCAGCGTTCTTTTCACGGTCTCCAAAACGCACCAAACTACTGGATGAGTTTTGTCAAAGACGGCTGCCTCATGTGTCACAGGTGAGGTGGAACTTTAATAGCAGGCTGGTGTGCACTGTCCACGATAAAAGAGCGGAGCTTGTTGATGTTTTCCAGCACATCCTCGATCACGCTGGAGATTTTGATCGAGAAACAGTTCACTGTGCGTCAGGACACTTGGCACAGTTGAAAGGTTTTGAGTTTTGTTTTTTTCTCTTTGCCTTTATTGGTATTTTTGACATCTCTGACGTGCTGTTTGGCATTTTACAAAACAAGACATTAGACATGCAGTTTTGTTTGGCCAGAATTGATGATTTTTGCCACAGCGTGGAGAGGGAAAAAGCGAAATTCAGTGACATTTTCGAGAAGACCACCCAAGCTATAGGTGCACCGAGCGCGCCCCGTGGGAAGCCTGATGCGCGGGCACACTACAGAGAGCTTCACTTGGCAGTGATCGACAACATTCTCATGCAAATCAGAAACAGATTTGAAGATCACCATAAAATGAGATTTGTCGGACTTATGGATTCAGAGCGGTTTAACACATTCAAGCAGACTTTTCCTGAGGCAGAGCTCCAAAGTTTAACCGAGAGCTATGGCCCTCATTTTGATCTGAATAGGCTGAATAGACTTTCATGGCAGAAATATTAGCGATCTTCTGGCTTTTCTAAAGAGCACGGGCCTTTCGGACACTATGACAGAACTGTATGCACTTGCATGTCTCGTCCTGACCATTCCCGTCTCTACTGCGTCTGTGGAGCGCTCGTTCTCGGCATAAAAACGTATGCAAGGAACACAACTGGACAAGTAAGACTCTCTTCTTTGGCATCTCTGTCAATTGAGAAGGAACTACTCAACCAACTGAAGCAGAAGGGACACCTGCACGACGTCGTCATTGAGCGCTTCGTCAAAAAGGACAGATGCATGGATTTTATTTACAAGTAATGGGTGAGTGTTACTCTTGTATTATATTCACCTTTATAATGAGCATTTACAATTGATATGCATTGTTACAGTGTTGAATTTTGCGCGTAACCGAGGCGCATAGAGGTTTTGTTGCATTTATGGCTGTTGAATGATGTGTGTTGACTCATGTATTTTGGCAAATTGTGCATCAGTGCAATGATTGATAGGATATATTCTTTCTCAACTTTGAGTATTTTTATTTAGTTGTTGTTGCGTTTGGCACTGGGACTTTGTTTTCGATGTGGCGCATTGTTGCGTGGTGGTGCACTGTGCGTATTATACTAAGGCTACAGTTGACGTATGAATCAATTTTACACTAATTTAACCAGGTTTAACAAAGGATTAAACACGATCTGAAGCAGGACTTGATCAAAATCTCATGTGTTTGCATCATGCAACATTTTATTCACAATATACTGTACATCATTTCTCATTAGCATAAAAAACTAATTCTACACAACAATAGTACATACATTTCTTAACAGCTTGTAGTGTTTTGTCTGTATTTTCCATGGGAGACCGGGCTGTTAGTCACACGGGTTGGTTGTCACGTTGCTTTTTATAGCCACACCAGGGGGCGCTGTGAGTTGATATTTGTCAATGAACATCAAGTTTAACATCCTGATTCTCCTGCTGAAATATGTTTTCATTCTTTCAAAAAACATTAACTGAAATGAGATGATTTAGCTTTAAAATACTGTAGGTGAGTATTTTCTGAAAAATCGAATATCTTGCAAAAAGCACAGATCATAACTCAAACGTTTTGTCAGATGTTCAGGGTTGGTTGTCTCATGGAGTCTAAATGGTGGAGATGTTTTTTTTTGTCTCTGTTCATAGGATCGTATTCATTGAGGGGAACGGTGCTACAGCATTAGCGCTCGTGCTTCACATGTACAATAGACCAGGATGAATGATGTGTGTGAATGAATGGTGGTGGTAATGGTGGTAAGTCTACCCAGGGGAAACTGAAGCTACCAGCCATTCACCACTCATTATGACAACCTTCCCGCACATGGGCCATTTTGTCACAGTCCTGTCTTTGATGGTTAATAAGTATTTAATACAATAAGACATTCAAAAGTCAAGGGTTAAAACTTGTATCTAATGTGTGTGTAACTTTTGTGGGATGTTGTGTTGATGTGGGGTTGACGGTGCAAACAAAGGCGTGACAACCAGCCCCGGTGTCCTCTCCTTTTCTCATGGACTCTTATAAGACACATTTAGATGCACAAGAAACCTATTAAATGCACGTCCTTCAGGCAGAGGTATAAAATCAACATTGTACTGCACATAATTACTAACAGCATATGAGATTATAATATACATTTCAACCTGTCTAATGGAGATGTTTAAACTGTCCACCTTAATGCCACATTCACAACAGGTAAGTACTAAACACATCACCATTTTCCTCTCTAAATATACCACCTTTAGCTTATTTTTTTATAAGCTACAGGTGGTGAAAAACATGCAAAGAAATGATTGAGAAAATGCAGTTTTGGTAGTGGTTTTGTAAATACAAATGAAGGGGAGGAACGCTCTTTTCGACACTAAACCAGGACAAAGGCTCATAATAAACATCTAATGATCGTGATACACAATTACCAGGAATCTGTTCTAGGTATGGAGGTTTTTGGTGGATGCTACGTATTTCCAAAACATGACCCGTTCTTAAATAAGAAGTATGTTCAAATCTAACATTGTTTTTACTGATAACAATCACAGTATAATGTTGGATTATTAACAATTTCAAAACCATGCATTTTACACAAAAAAGGCCTAAGAGTTTGCTTTATTTACATGTTTCTCGTTTCATTCTGCCAACAATTACAAATCTGTCCATTTTGTCATTTCAAAAATATTTTTCAACACAAAGGATTGAAGAGAAATCTAAAATGAGCAAAATTGGACACAACAGGCAACGTTTGAGCAATAACAACAAATGTAAAGGCGACGGAAACTGTTAGAAAATGTAAGTGAACATGTTTTAGACCATCATTTCTGAATTTCCAATAAGAAAAATACATTTAATGCATGTTAGAATGATAGTTGAGCGCCACTTTAGAATGACATCACCTTACCGCGTGAGTTGTGTGGTCCCTGTGTCTTTTTTATTTCTTTTTATTGATTTAATTATTTATTGCTTTACGATTTTTTATTGATTTTATAAATTGATTATTTATTTCTTATTTAATTATTTATTCCATTTGTGATGACTTCTATTTTTTTATTCTATTTTATTGACTGGTTGAGCTACATGGAGTTTTTTGTGTACTTTTCTTTTTTGTGCAGCACTTTGGAACTGTTCTGTTGTTTAAATGTGCTATAGAAATAAAGTGGATTGGATTGGATATATTTGACGACATGTGGCGATCTCAGCCCGATCACCATAAATATTATGCAAAAACATAAACAAAAACGGAGTCTTTTGTTTTTTTGCAATAACAATAAAAGGCAGTAAGAGTGTCTAATGCTGATGCAAGTTGAGCCCAAGCCCCCGAGGACACGTTTGACTGAAAAAACTGTCTATTACAGAAACTTCATTAGCTTTATTACTTATTTCCTCACGTCTGAATTAGCGCCTCGGGCTGTTCGGATTTGCACACTTGTATTATCACCGTTAAAAATAGATGCTAAGAGACTCTTTAATTATTTCCCTTCAGTCTCACACTTCGTAAAACAGCTGCAGTCGCTAAAGAAACGGTCTGGTGGTTCATCTGAGAGTCATCTGCAGTTTTAATCTTTAGTAGTGTATTTAAGTTGGGTCTTATGATTTGGGTCTATTTTAGCCCGTTTTGAGTTGCCTCGCGTTGAATGATTAGGTCAGAATACAGGGAGTGGAATAAGTACTGGGAGTGAACATTTTTCTCAGTAAATTCCTATAAATGATGCTACACGATATGATACATGATCCTGTGAAAATGGACCCAGGATAATAATCACATTTACCGAGAAAAATAATCATCCTTCTTTCTCTCGCTGTGTGCATTGTGTGAGGAGCTACTTCAAAGTTTGAGAACCTATACTCCTGCCGTGTGCTTTCCAGTGTCTGTCCTTCGATTCTCCTCTGGATGACGCACCACTCGTATGTCCATTAAAGCTGTAGAAAAGCACGGGGCATGGGTCAAGATGTTATTTCGAAACCATAGAATCCACCGGCAAAACAACAGGATACAAACATTTCAGCCATGTTGGACACTCCTATTTTTTTCATTTGTCAAGGTAAACACAAAGACATTTCCTTAAAACAATAGACTTTTCCGGAGCAAAAATACTCTCTCTTGCTTTAATGCTTTCTCAATAATATTGTGACAGAACAGTTTTTTATCAAACCCACAGACGGCTTTTGGGCTTCAGTTATTGGTTGTAGTTTGTTGAGGGAAAGAAGTTGACATGTGACCCTGGGAAGATATGCTTTCAAGCCTCATGGAAAATCTCATGCATCCCCAAAATATACCTCAGATAAAGCCTGTACTCCTGAGTCCTGATAACGCTCCAAATGAAATGCCTTGTTAAAGATTCACAAACAGTTGCCAGACCGTTTTAAAGAACCAAATCGCAAGGTTTCCTCGCTCTGGTAACATATAACATATATGTATCAGGAGATGCAAAAAACACTTCAATACAGTTAGTGAAGTCTCCCTTTATCATTTGGAGACACTGATTTAAATCTTACCTTACTCACATTGGTATATTCTTGGCTGTGTGTTAGTCAAAGGCTGAACACAATACAACTTGTTTTTGTGGAGAGTTTCAAGGGGCGTCTATGATCAGTGTAATGATGATGGTCAATTATAGATAATATGTTTACCCCAGAACTAGAGGTTTTCTAGACGAGTCTGGATCTGGGCACACAAGAGCAATGGCAGTTTTGTGGTTATGACAAATACCCTACGAATCAAAACAATCCATATTCTTTCATTCTGCTACTGTACAATAAAAAGCATTCTCGAATCAACGCAGTGAAATGTAAGTCTAGGGGGCACGCGAGCACGTAGCAGGGGGCACTTGGAACTATTACAAAGCTTCAAAGAAGGCGAAACTGAACAATATTACAATACGATTTTAAAAGGAAACTTATTTTTAATGATCATTTGCAGTAAAAAGTTTGAATTTCCTAGTGTTTTTGCTTTATTTTTTTTAACACGATACACAACTAATACAAATAAATCTGAATTTAGTGGATAATTGCGAAATTGGCTGCACTTTAGACAAAAAGGGTTGGGAACCACTGCTCTAAGGCATTTAGATTCATACAGTTATGGCCTCTATCCGGGTGATGTTGCGGGATGGGGCCAGAGATCTTCAAATTTTGAGGTCCTAAAGTACAGACTTTCCGAACCATTTTCTTGACGCACTTTCCCCAAAGCGGCCATATTTGACAATTCAGTCTGGCGATAGTTAACTTATACCATTATACAATTCTGCAGAAATGTAACTGAGCAAACACAACCAGGAGGGAAAGGTTAAATGTCTGGATTCGGCAGTTTTAGCCTCTTTCATTAGTTGCGGCTTAACGTTTTATTTACATGACACACATTTCAAAGGTTAAAAGGAATCTTGCTCTAAGCATTAAGTCATTTAAATTAAACCGGGTACCTCGAAACAAGCAAGGGTTTTGGTTTGTTTAAAAAAGGAATCATTATAACAAAGCCAGTGTTTTGAACGACTCTCTCTGTCGACCACATTTAGGTGAGGCGAGCCTATAGAAATCATTGATGACTGTACAGACCTTTTCTTCTTCTCTTCAAGTAGCAGACTAGACGTGACTATGGTGTATTTCTGCCTCCTGCTGTTCGTTCTTTCTTTCCATTTTGGTCCAACTGTCAAGATTGAGAAGATGCTTGAGATAAAAGCTTGATTGTCCGACGATCCCCAGGTCCCTGTAGAGTTGCTTCCTCTGGTGCAGGTTGGTACAGTCTCCACCTCTCCTCACTCACACTGGCCATCAGGGGGCTTTACCCATCAGAGCCAGCCCACGTCTCAGCCCAGCATGCCCCAGCTTTTAGTGCCATTTTCAACAGACCTTTTGAGATTTTACTTTGGATAGGAGATCAATGCTAAATCATATTCAGTTCAGTTTCTGCTTTTTAAGATAGAGAAACCACAGAAATTATATAAATGCCACGAAACGGACAGTCATACCTCGTCATACTTTTACATAGGGATTGGCTTCTCCGTTGATTTGTGTGGAGAGAGAACGCTCAAGCCAAACAGACGTACGCACTTGGAGGAACAGGCCCAGAGCTAACAGCTATGATTTCTAGGCCCCGACCACCCTTTTGACACGCCTGGGTTCCCCGCGTAGCATTAGCCACATTAGCCGCAGTGTTAGCACGTTGAGATCACCTTAGTGAAGTCTGTGTTTTTGGATGCGGCGCTGACGTTGGTGGACTGGGCGGTGTCCATTTTGCTGCGGTGGTCCCGGTTGTCGTTGAGCGGGCAGTCGCCGGACGTGTGGCACCAGAACACCTGCTTGTAGGAGTTCCTGAAGTTCTCGGACAGAAAGGCGTAGATGATGGGGTTGATGGAGGAGTTACTGTAGGCTAAACTGTGCGCCACCATCCGGAAGACAAAGGAGGCCTGGTTAATGGGGAACGAGCCGAACTCCACCCAGAGATGCACCACGTGATGGGGCAGCCAGGACAGGCAGAAGACCACCACCACCACCAGCACCGTCAGAGCCGTCTACGGAGGGGAAACAAGAGAGTCTTCAACACAAAAAACATGAAATAATGACTGAATCAATTTATCATGTCATGATTTACTTAAAGCAGTGCTAAGTAACTTGTGCCCCTGCAAGCCATAAGCGCCACTGCAGGTGTTGTAACATGTTGTGTTTTTTTACTCATTAATTGTCCGTGAGAGTAAATACTACGCTGACAGAAAAGACAAAAGGAGAGAGGGATATTGTGCATCCAATTACACAATGGAGATATTTTTTTCCCCTCAAATTTGGCTGTAAATACTGTTTAAGTGAGGCTAGCCCGCAGTTAGCTTTGCCCGTTAGCCTGTTAGCTTCTTCTTCGTGATTCCATTAGTGTGTATTGGTGACACTTACCCGGTGTCAGCGAAGTTGCAATTGTGGTTTTCTGGCCAGAGACACCAGGGGGAGATGAAAGACCCTCCAATCATCCCATTACCACTTGTTATAACCCCAGAGGGACTACGAAAAGGATTTATTAAGGTAAACAAGTTACGTAGTACTGCTGTAATCAGTTATTACTTAAATGAAAGCCAAAAGAGTGACTCAAGTATATCATAGCAACAAGGTGGAGAGTTGAGAAAAGGCATGTCCACATTGTGGAACTGAGATATTTTCTAGCCTTCATGTAAAACATGCTAATTGAAGGCTAATTATCATCAAATTAACAATCATCAAATCCAAATCAAAGCTGCTCTTCCTATGACAGAGAGAAAGAAGCAGGTCCGGATCATCGTAGGAGAAAAGAGGTACAGTATGTTTTGGACAGTATTTCATATAAAATTGGGCGAGTTAGGCTGCTGATACCTGGCAACCCTACAGTATATGATGATGCATTAAAGGTGCATAAAGCAACTTTGTATGCGGAATAAACGAAGTTGATGTTTGTGCGTATTTGATCTTGTAGCGACCCAGTGGCTGCATGAGCGGTTAGCATGGCACCTTTACTTTCGATCACGGTGAACGCTCCAGGATCAATTGTTTTCTAGGTTTTCTGGTGAGAGGTTCCGTCAGCAGAGAAAACCTTCCAAACGATTGATCCTGGAGCGTCCTAGAGACCACTGTGATATAGTGAAGGCACCATGCTGACCACATACATGGGTAATTACAAGGTTAAATACGCGCAAATATCAACTTTTTTTCCACATAAAAAGTTGCAGAATGCACCTTGAAAGAAATACAATACTAAGAAAACTGAACATTATCTAAATGTAGCAGCATGAATTGTCACAAATAGTTTGAGGCCGTCAGCGCTTTTCACCCACTCACTCGCAAATTCAATGCAGTCACTGGATGAAAACCAGCCAGTAGCCTCTTGCCCAAGGACCCAATCAATGGCAGTGAAAATAGAAAACGTGAGTGCTGCTTCGGGACCCAAAGGTGTGAATGGAGGAAGCCGGCAATACTGGATAGCAGAAAGGTGACTGGTTGGTGATATAGTGAATTCACTCCGTGGTAGATACATATAAAAGTCCTTTATTCAGGCATGGACAGATCTAAAAAATAAAATGCTTCAATAAAGAGACAGATTTCTCTCCAACCCTGTGACTCTGGGCTATATTTTTTGGTCCTGAATATTATGATGATAAATGTACGTTCTGTCCCTGTCACTGCTACCTACTGTTCATACAGTCTGTATGTTCATGTTATGCTTCAGGCTTTTATGAATTGTTACGCATCTTAATCCCATGTAGAAGTGATCCCCTCAACATGCATATGTATATAATTGTTTGTTTGTTTTTTCTTTTGGGACACATGATGCCTCCCACGTGATCTCTCTGGTATTTAACACCTGTAGGGTGTTCATTCACAAAGTTGCCCTGATGAAGACATGCTAATGTCGAAACACGTTGGCGGTTTTTAGTTCTATCCATGCCAGAATAAAGGTGATGAGGAATTATAGAGTTAATTTGGCCCTCACATATTGCCTTTATCATATCGTACCGCTAAATCAGTACATTTGGGCGCCGACCTTCTACATGACTTGTGGCCTAGTACAGGGGTTCCCAAACGTTTTTGGCTGGGACCCCAAAAATTGACACGTAAACAACTCGGGACCCCCCTTGTATAAAGTTATTGCCTCTTACGCTACTTTAGGGAAGAAAAACATTTTAAAATCAAGTTAACATGTATTTAAACAGTTTATTTTGATTATATAAATGGATTTCAGGAATGATATGCTGTTTTACACTCAAAAATATATCAAAAACAGTTGCCTTTTTCTTTTTTATTTCATCCTACAATCATCTGGGGACCCCCACCCGAGGCCTCGCGACCCCCGAGGGGTCCCGACCCCCACTTTGGGAACCAGTGGCCTAGTAAAAGTGGCACATTGTCTGTGCGTAGACTGTTAGTGCCTATGTAACCAAGCTTATTTCACTCTCTTCATGTGGAAGTATCGCCAGACTCTGAATGATCAATGCCCTGAACACTTTGACTGTTCAAATGTCTCCAGGCCTGTATTACGGTAATAAACTTCTTCTACTTAAGACATCCAGACTTCGTCCCATCTTTCCGCTCATGTCTCTCCGGACTTCTTTAGTATTTCCATAACAAAAGGACTTTAATATTTTGCTACCAATGAGTGCCTTGGAATTTTTTGACTGCATTCACTGTATCTATGTCACCAGCCATTCGCCTTTCTGCTGTCCAGCATAAACTGCAGTGTTGGGGATTGAGTGAAAAGTGAAAAAGCCTGCACACTCCAATGAAACTGCATTTATTAAGACAACGTTTCGATCCAAGTGGATCTTCCTCTTCATTGTTCACTGTAGCCTTGCACCTGGTGATGTCCATATATTTTTGCTGCTTGAATGTTGGGGATTGAACCATCTGGCTTTGGGTAAGTGGGTGAACAGCTCTTCAAACTACAGCTGCCACAACTATTTTTATGAGAATTGAATCTTTCATCTAAAAGCTCAGTTGGTGCTGTCGGTCTCTTTCATTTTCTTGGGAAAACTTTAATCTATCTGGACTCGGCCAGTCAGTCTTTCTATCTTTCTGTCTGCTTTAATGGAGCAAAGCCAATTACATAACCAGTGGCTATGAGCAACATGACAGTAATAGGCTTTATGGTGAAGTGTTTGCACTGGAAATGGAGCACTTAACAGATAAAACATTCTCCAAAAATGAACCAATTATACAGTAAAAGTCAAGAGAATTAGAGGCCTCCCTTCAGCTCAGAGTTTCAACTTCAAACCATGATAATAGGCATTTCTCCTATGGCTCTTAGTTGGATCTGATCTGGCTGAAAGCAGTGGAAATGTTAATGGATTTCAGCAGAAAGCCCACATACAATTACATTCATTTCTATCCGCTTCAAATAAGTCAGTTGTAAGGGACACATTTCCAGCTGTCTTCATTCTCCTCCTCCTTGGTCTTCTTCGAGAGCTTCAGTTTCAGGCATATCTAATCTCAGCATTGTTCTATATTCACTGTCCAACCCACATCAAAACCTTCATCTGGACACATCTGAGTTATATCTCTAAAACATGTCACATGACCTGTGCCTCTGATGACTGGGATAGCCCATTCCTAATCATATTGATCATCGCCATGAACAAAGAGAACAAAACATCACAAAACGTCACTGCATCACAGTCACCTATTATAGTCATATGTGATATACTGTATCATGAACACACAGATACATTATGATCAGCGTTCCTATGAGAGCCTGATGCATTTTTCATCTGGACACTACAATTCAAACCAATCAGTAAAATTTGATCTCCATCAACACATTTTTATCAGTATGTAGCTAAACATAATTTAGATGAACAAGGAAATGTAACCAACCTACCAACCAAGCCACCACTGAGCTTATTGACTCCATTCATTAATTAAAATTCTTGAGTTCTCTTTGAATTGTTTTTAACACCTTGATTTTTGTAAATATAGTATTTACAGAGCCCTTTTGTTGTTTCAGCCTTGTATTTAAATGTATGTGCAGCGTATCATTTACTGAAGACAGTTTAACCAGTCACCACAAAGCTATGCGTAAATGGAGCTCATCATATGGATATGCTTTCATTTTTCAGAGACGTCACTGACCTTTCTTTTGGAGAGCTCCGACTTTTTAGAACCATTCCTCAGCTTTTTGTGAAGATGATTTAAAACCTGCAACAACAGACATGTAACGTATAGTTTTATGGGGATTACAACATTTCCAAAGAACCAGTTGGATCTAAATCTGCGTAATGCCCGTGCGCCCTCGTGCGCAGCGCGCCTACCTTGGCATAGCAGACGGAGATGAGCGCGAGCGGCAGCAGGTATCCAAAGACGAACGTGCACAGGACGTAGAATTTCCGGTGGTGGTCGGGCCAAACCTCCCAGCAGTAGGTGTTATTGTCCTTGCTCTCCACGATGCTCTGAAAGTGTGCCACGGGGGACGCCATGCCCAAAGACAGTGCCCAAATCAGCACCACGCCCTGGGTCGCGTGCCTTGCCACGCGGATTGAGGACGATTTCCTCGCATGAACTATAGCCACATAGCGGTCCACGGACATCGCGGACAGAGTGAAGATGCTGACCAACATGGACACAGTGAAAAAGTAGTGGATGAACTTACAGATGAACGCGCCCAGGACCCAGGTGGGCAGCACGTAGATGGTGGACTGAAAGGGCACGCAGAAGAGCAGGTAGGACAGGTCCGCCACGCTCAGGTTGAGGATGAAGATGTTGGTCGTGCTGCGGGGCTGCCCGGGCTTTCTACGCGCGAGCACAGTGATCACCAAAGTGTTCCCGAGCACCCCCAAAACGAAGATGATCCCAAAAATGAGCAGTGAGATGAAGTTATCCAAGCCCACTCCGAGGAGCCCTTTGGCCGGGGGCAGCAGCTGCGCCGCGTCGCTCTGGTTCTCCATCTCTGAAGCTGAAGTTACATGTTGAGCTCAGCCTCTCTCTTCGCAGGTCAAACACACTGATGACTGAAGGCGCGCGCGGCTCCTTCTTGTTTCCACGCGCACGCGTCACGGAAACGCGCGCGCTGTCTCCAACCCGAGCGCAGTAAAAGACGCGCCTTTGATCCACAGCTGCGTTTTACGGGCTTTCAGATTATTCATTTTATAGTCGAATGCACACGGGATGATACTCTTATATCAGTGCAAATAGAAAACCTTTATACTGTATGAGAGCGCTCTGTACCAGACTGTTTATATTAAGGGCAATCGCAAATGAAAATGCGCACTTGAAACGGTTTACAGGTGCACAAACAACATTTATGATGGAGAATGAGGTCAGTGAGGACATCCCCCTTGTGTCATTTTAGGACAGACTTACTGTTAACATGCCTGACCTAAAATAGAAAATGTATCCCTACACTATCTATACAAAGCAATGGAGCTTTCGACCTCAGCAACAACAAAACAGAGAACAGGCAATCCCTACACAAGCTAATAACACATTCTAAGGCACACTTTTGCATCAAATTGGTGTAATTACTTCAGTGGATTGCTGCCAAAGCTGGAGACAAACTGAATATGGATGAATGATGAGTTGCAGATTCAAACATATAATTGACTTGATGAAAATAGCTTTTTGTTTCCATTTCATCTCGGAACGTAGTTATCACAGACAAAGTTCAGAAGGGAAAGGATACGGGCTATGAACAAGTGTGATACCAAACATGGTCATTCAACTTTAAACATTTGGTCCTATCAGTGCTATGTTAACATAGAGACAGACAGCAGTGAGTCTCTCTTCAAACTACTTTGCACCAACACACCGAGTCTTCCCTTATAATAAAATAGCACTTAACTTGGAATTATATTCGCATGCACATAAAAGCGACGATAGAAGGAGGCTGAAATTAGAGTCGCCCAGAGGAAGACCAAAGAGGACATGAATGGATAAACTGAAAGAGGAGAGGACGTGCTCATTAGAAGAAGATACATTGCTCAGATTATTTTTAACTATTGGAAAAAGGGGGAGTATGAGTAGCCTTGATACCAGTTTCCATCTGGCCCGTACTTTGTCTTATTGATCCCGCTTTAAAAACAACATCACGGTGATTAAGAGGCAGAGATGGAGGATAAACATCTGCAGCTCATGGACCGTTGTAACCTGAACCAAACGAGAGCGATACTATCACCCCCGCGTGACCTCGGTGCTCAAAGGAGAAGAGGCTGGAGCGAGCCCAGATTCGTGAGTATGTCTTTTTGGTAACATTTGGATCACTTGCAGCAGGGGAAGGAGCCTAAATAACATAACATCTCGCATGGCTCTTGAGGTGGCAGGGCTGAACAAGAATACACTTTTTTGAATGCTTTGGCTCAAAAACAAATTGGGACGTGTTTATGATTGCTGAAATTTCTCATCTAAGCTATACCTGACTAGTCCTGACTATAACTATAGGAAATACGGCCATTCACGTCTCTGCACTGGCTTCCTGTAGCTCAGAGAATAGTCTCTTCATGTGCATCTCTGACTTGTTAGAGCCATATGAGTAGGGCTGTCACGATAATTACTATATGACAGAAAGAAAAAAAATGTGGGCAAAATATTGATTGTCTCTTCATTTACTTTGCATTTGTCCACATTTTTCTCATGCAATGCTTTAAATTCAAATTGATGTTAATCGTGACAGGCCTACATATGGTCTCCTGCTGGTCCCAGAGGTAGGACTAAACACGGTGAGGCTGTGTTTCAGTTTTACGCAGCTAAAATCTGGAGCAGACGTGCGACAGGCCTCAACTCTAAAAACAGCTGTGTTTGGCATATTTCATTGAAGAAGTAACATCTGCGCTCTTAGCTTTAAATGTAATTCATCAATGATCGTATATGTTTTATGGATGGATTTGATCTGCCTACTTGTCATTTTAAGTAACTGTGAAAGTTCTTTTAATTGCCTTGTGTATGAATTGTGGTCGACAAATGATCTTGCCTGTACAACTATAAGACCAATCTCATCTGACAGGCTTCCAGGACAGAGACAATGGGAATTCCAGGTAGCTCGGATAAGGTTTGTGATGGTTGTATCCATCAATCAATCAAAGTGCATTTCTAAAGTACTTTACAACTACACCTTGGCAGACCAAAGTGCTTTCCACAAAATAGAAAAAGAGCATTCAAATTTAGACGACATTTTATTGATCTCACAATGGAGAAATTCACTTGTTACATAAAGGTAAAGGTAAAGGTGCTTTGTTTGTCATTATACAACAATTACACAATGAAATTTGTCCTCTGCATTTGATGCCTGAAGACAATCCAGTACTTCTTCAGCGGGAGAATAATCACCGTCTACAGTACTTTTAACCACGGTCCCTTTTACAGCGTTATCATAATTGCTTTATCACTTCATGTCCAGAGTCAAGTCTCCATGGAGACGCTTCAGTCCATCTGAGCCAGAGTTTATCCGTCTCCTTCGCCGCTGGGCCAATTACCAGTTCTTCCCAAAAACAACTGCAGCATTATTTCACCCAGACAAACAGAGATACAGAAAGTAAGTTTATGGATCTGCAGTTCTTAGACTTTTCACACCAAGGTTTTACGAAGTGCAACCACAGCGAGGCAGCAATTAAATCACTATATGATATGGTATACTTTATTGATCCTGAAGGAAATTCAGTTTGTCAGCTTGGTACATCTGTGACGGATTAAAAAGTTAGGAAAATTAGGAAGACTTAAGAGACAAACCGGACAGCACAGAGAATAACTGTGAGTGACCTATTGGGAAATCTAAACTATAACGCAGAACTCAATGAATAAATAAGTGACTGTCATTAGACTATGTCTGACCGACCTGCTCTGATTCTGCCTCATTAAATGTCCATTTGTCAAATAATCCAACATCTACAGGAGCTGTCAGGTCTTTTTCCTCCTTACAAAGCAAAGCAGGCACTGGCAGGCTGTGAGGCGTTCGAGGGTCGCGGGGGGGCAGGGCAAAGGTTCACTACTCCACTACTGACAAATGTAGTTAGTAGACATAGCTGAGGGCTGCTCAAAAACACAGTCAAAATGATTAGTTCATTTTCATGTTTAGTTTTTTTAATGTTTTTTTAATGTTAAGTTCTCTTACTGAGGCAGTTACAGTTTGTTACAAGGACAAAAATGCAGATGTTAAAACTAAATAAATATCTTTTGGCTATAAAATGAGTCATATTAATTTTCTAAAAAAGAAAGAAAAGTTTTTAAAAATCGAAATCGGGAACTCAAATCGAAAATCTAATCGAATAGTTACATTGATGATGGGAGATTGTGATCTTGAACGTGGGGGTTATGAGCCCAAATGAGACTGGAAACAAACTATCTACTATTACAAAATCGTTTGGTTAATTTTGTTTATTATTTTATTTTATTTGTCCCTAATCCTGTTTATTATATATCAATATATATAATATATATCAAATCTATGGACTGCATTGAGCTACAGGAGATACACACTGAACAAACGGGGCCTTGGTTTCCAAAGAAGAGCATTTGCTCATATAATTCATGTGGGGAGTAAAATGACTGATCAAGTGGTGTTTGTCCAAGAAGCTTACGCTAACTTCATTTGGTCTGGTATTATGTAAATGCCATTTGTCAAGTAGAAAATTGCTTTGACCTTTCAACACGACAGAGTGCAGCAATAATACTGTTCATGCCTTTTATCTGAAAGTTAAGAAGCCATTTTATTGTCATCTTTTCCACTAGTGTCATGTTAATAAAATGAATGAATCAAACGTGATGTGTTTTACTGAGCAAAGCAGATGCAGATGTATTTGGTTAGCTGCTGTTTGTAGACGACTTTCTCACGTGAAATCATTTATTTAATGTATTCGTGTGTGGTTTTATTAGGGCTGAGACGATCCACTTTTGTCACGATCCAATACGTACCATGATACAGTAAGTCAATATTATAAGGAATATGTTTACCTTAAAATGACTAAAATGTCATGTGTCCAAAGTTCATAAACCAACTGCCATTGGACATTTATTAAAGTGTGAAGATTGAAAAGTGCATTAACACAAAATATTACAAAGTCCTGTGTAACTGTTACTGAAAAACAAAGGAGTGATGCCTCCAAACACAAGTATTTAAAGTATTGCAATACTTGCTAAAGTATTGCAATACTTGATAAAGTATTGCAATACTTGATAAAGTATCGATACTTGGTATTTCAGCGCAAAGTATTGTGATCTGATATTTTGTCCCAGCCCTAGTTTTTATATGTTTTCCTTTCATACGACCACAAAAGCACTTGTTGTTACTTCAGAAAGGATCACATGTGAGAGCACATGAAAGCAGCATCATTCACTTTCATCATAGAGTCAAGACCCAAACAGAAAATGCTTTACAAAGATAATCCTTTGAGAATTGGTGTTGAAAAGAAATGTCAATTTAACATAATGTCACTGATCATTTTGGAGATAATGGAAAATGTTGCTCCTAGATTGTTTTCCCCCAATGTAGATTCAGCATTTCTGGCTTTTTCTTCATATTTTTGCCTGAATTGAAACCTTCCCACTCTCACAAATAGTCCTCTTAGACAGGTTTGTTGTTGTTTTTAATCAAATCGAGTTGGTCCAGTGGTAGATTTAAAACCACTCATTATCCCTCCAGGAAATTCAGCTCCAACAGAATAATTTTGATTCAGCGTGTCTCTGTCCACCCACACCAAAGTGTAAACAAACTATCCAAAAATCAAATTCTCCTGTGCCCAGAAGATATCTCAGACAGGAGAGACCCGGAATAGATGGAAGTAATATCTGTGAACGCACCGCCCCCCGTCCTCACTCATGAACATACAGTTTTTCTCAGACGCTTTGGCATTTCTCTGATCAAAACTAAAATATTACAATGACATTCATCCAGAATGACAATCACTGTTGTTTTCTCATTCTATTTGGAAAGAGGTTCATAATTTCAAATAATTTGTTCTATTTTCCATTTATTTAAGTAGACCTTAATGCACTGGATAGTGGCAACTCAATCCATCTACTTTTTAAGTGCCAAAACCTTAAAAAGTAAATTCTCATCATCTCATCATACAGGTAGTTAGTTTAATCACAGTGACACTAAAATAAGACATGGGTTTTACATTTTTGACAGACAGCAACAACTCCAGCCAGATTGTCTCATTATACTGCCATTCATTGTAAATATCAGAATTTTTACATTGTTTTGCATTTTATCTTTTTAAAGGAACAGGCCACCGTTTATCCATACATGTTCTTACCTGAGCTTAGACGAGTTGATGCGTACCTGTCTGGTCTTTACGCGTGCGCACAGTCACGGAAAAAGACCAAAGATGTTGTTAGCATTTAGCATCTCCTCCTCACCTCCTCACCTCTATGGGGCCAAAGTTAGAAGCGACCGAGCTCTTCCACGTTTGGTCTTTTTGCGTGACTGAGCGCACGCGTAAAGACCAGACAGGTACGCATCAACTCGTCTAAGCTCAGGTAAGAACATGTATGGAAACACGGTGGCCTGTTCCTTTAAAACAAAGGCTTATAATTCTTTGTATGACATTTTTACTGTATGTTATTTCAAAGCAACGTACTCCTAAGCTCATAACATTGTGGACTCTCTTTTGTGCACAACATAATCAGCATCTGACTCGTCTTCACTGTGATAAATGTCATTAGGGAGATGATGCTCTTAAGACCAACTGTTGTTTTGTTCACATAACGAGAAATTAAAGAGATAATCTCACAATCCCAAGAATGAAAAAGAGAAAGGAAGTGTGTGCGACCAAATGACATTAAAAAACAAACAAAAAAACAGACAGACATTTAGCAAACGTCTTCAATCCACATCAAGGCACAGCAGCTTCTCATCTAACCAAGACCTCGCAGGACTCAGCTGTTCATTTCAGCAACGAAAACAAATATACAACACGAGTTTGTCCTTGAAAACCTCAAAGAGAAACCCTCCTGTATAATCAGTACAAGGATATGTTGCATAAAGCACCTTCTTCAACTCCTCCCTTTGTAAAATGGCACTTTCATTTTTTCTAAGCCTCACTTACCCTTTTCTTACAGAATATCAAGCGTTGACACTTCACCCCTATTTGAAACGTCTCTTTCTCACACAAACAATCCATGAAGCAAGTGGGAAATTTCCAATTATCATCTACATTTTGATATCCTCACCTGCAGGCTACTGTACATGTGTGAAACCCCTATAGGAGAAGATGCAGCACTTTGCACCACCAGCAGAGGGAGACAGTAGCATTTGCCTCCGCCACCATTAGGGTATCATTTTGGAAGAGTTGCCCCATTTACTAAAAAAAGAAAAACCTCTTAACCCCGCCTTAACCGAGCGCATTTGATCCAGTTTCCTGAATCCTAAAAGCTTCATGACCGGAGAGCTTACATTTGAAAGCCAAGACCTACAAATCTGATGTCGCACACAAAGCAGTTTTGATTGCTTTTTTTCCCCGTTGCTTTTTTTGTCTCTCTTTTGTCACTGCCCTAATCGCTGAGTGAGAAAACGAGAATGAAGCTTGGTTGGGTTTGGTTTGGCACATTTAAAACAGCCATCGCTGCCCAAAGTGCTGTACACACAAGCAAGTGCAACACATACAATAAACACACAATGACATTTACAATCAAGACTATAAACAACATTATACCATGGTCTGGGTGAATACTCGATTCTGATTGGCTGGAAGGTGTCCATTAAAAAGTGATAATGTACACCAGTTAAAAAACAGTTAAATCACGTTCTATATCACTCCACTGCAGCTGTTTCCATAGTAACGGTAAACAATTGAGATGGAACTAGTTTCAGGTAAAACTGATTAAAAAGGGAAATAACTCCTGTCCAGGACTTGAAAAAATAAGTAAACAGGCCCCAATGAACAGTTTCAGTTTGCCGGACCATAAGCGGGATAATGACAAGAAACACCAAAAACTTTAACTTTATTCACAGACAAAACAATGCTGAGCTGAGTCAAGGTTAGAACCATAAACTGTTTATGGACTAGACTAGAATCTAACAATGTTTAGTTATTTGTTTGTTATAGGGATACAGTAGTGCATAATAAAGAATTTCATTGTAAAGCCTTTTACAGCCTACAGATTTTTCAAATAAAAGCAAAATTACTAATACAAACACAAGTGAAATACAACACTATAAACTGTTGCAACTGTCAGAGACGCCAGCAGGGCAGCTGTATTTTAAATGCATCATGTATCGCTCTGCCTGTCTTAACTGAAGCTAAAGCAGGCCTAAAGGAAGGTCATTCCCAGAAGCTTTTAATACCACCATCCTGTGTTCAGTATCGCTCAACCGTGAGAATCACTGTGTTTTGTTTTTTTCATTTTTTTCCAAGTGCAGCCCCTGAAATACCTCCTCGGGATTGTGCAAGACATAATGAGTAACTCTGTGGTTGTCTGCGTTTCCTAACCGTGAGGGATGCACTCACATCGGCTGCAGGCGTGTTCCCCAACTGCTCCAGATTATTAACTGAATCTATTTCTGCTGCACCGGGGTCTCCCAGTAGCACTCAGGCACAGCAGGGAGTGGTCCCAGACTTTTGGAAAGAATATTGATCCTTTTATCTTTGTGCCGTTTGTACAGCAATTTGTGTTTTTGTTTTCTCTGGCAAACCAAACAGTGCCTTTTAGTGCCATTTTCACATAGTACAAAATAACAGCTTTCAGTTTGCTATGTTAGCCTAAAACATGCACATCACCTCGTGTCTGCGTAGGTTTCCTCCGGGTACTCGGGCCGAGCCACCTCAACTGGCTTCTTTCGTGAAGGAGCAGCGGCTCTAGTGTGAGCTCTGCCCGGGTGACTGAGCTCCTCACCCTGTCTCTAACGGTACGCCCAGGAAACTCATTTTGACTGCTCGTTTCCACTTGCATCCTTTCGGTCATTACCCAGATCTCATGACCATAGGCGAGGCACCATCTAATAAAGGCGTGTTTATGTCAAATTAGATTTTAGAGCCTCGGTTAGTGCCCAATCTCGTCTGTTCCAGAGCAGTTGAGGCAACATCATTCAAGTGAAAAAGACATTATCATGAAGCTCTATGGACGATTTGTGTGAAAAGTGCTGTAAAAGTAAGATTCCCTTCTACTTCCGTTTATTCAACACTTCGTCGCCTTATTTCTTTGCTTCCTGGAATGAGTTGAAGAATATTTCCTTTAAGAATACATCACAGTCATTGATGATTTGTAAACTTCCAAACCATCCGTGACTTTTTCACCTCACAGCTAAAGGTTCAGGGCTGAAACCACGACAGAAACAAGTCTCCCTGATTGACTTTAGTTACACAAAGCCCTCATTTTCCGAACGCCTGTCACCCCGGACGACCTCCCTTCATCTCATCTCACTGTGTATTGAATAAACAACCGCAGCCTCTCATCCTGATGTCACCGCGAGGCCAGGCAGTGAAAGCAAAGGACTTCACATTACACTATCTCCTTATGAATACTGATCAAAATAACCCGTTATAGCTCGTTTCGATCCGGCCGGCACCGTGCTTCACCTCTGAAATAGCCATAATAGGATCAGCCATGGCTGTACTTTGCTCCTTTGGATCCTAAACAGCTTGAATGTGCTGGTGCCAATGATTCTCTCAGCGTTTGGCAGGAGCAGCAGAGACAATGGGAGATAATGCATTTGTTTGTTTAGCATCACAATAATATCACAGACCCGGGGCAGCGGGGTTATTACGGACACAATGGGGCAGAAAGAATGAATGGAGGGCAGTAAGTGCAGCCTTTACTATGTTACTAATGTTAGCCATAAACCACTGCTGTCTATCCATGGAGACTCCTTAACATCAACTAAGTAGCTAGGTGGTAATCAGGGCATTTTGTGTGTCCTGAATGATTATAGCATTTGACACTTTTCTGAGATTTTTCCAGTAAATTCATTTATCAAGATCAATGTGTGTGTGTGTAAGCTGAAAAAATAAAATATGGTATTTTATTGGCACGTTGCGGTATATTTCCCACATGAAAATTATGACTTACGACCTCAGAGCGCTCCAGGTGTTTAAACTCGTATGTAAACAAAACGGCTAATGCTACAACAGTTAGCTCATAAGATGCTAACATTATATGAACGTTTCTCTAAACCAGATATAATTAAAAACATGCGACTTTAGCTGTGACTAAAAGTAACGTTCACGTCACTGCGGTGGTTTTGTTAGTTTTATCATTAGCAGCTCCTCCACTGGGGGCCGCCATTACTGTCTTCATTTCGTATATGAACTCGTAGCAGTCTTGAGGTTTCTGAGTTTACAAGTAATTACCAGTTCGAGCGGCGTTCCAAGGCATTTTTCCAAGTGGGAGGTGGGAAATTTACCAGTTACCAGTTACCTGGAACTCACCATTAGTTTATAATTTGTTGTTGCCTGTATTAAAGTTTTAGGGGCCCAAATCTGATGAGATAATGTTACGTGTGTAAAAGCATCAATGACTCTGCTGCTGATCCACTTTTGCACGTGGTACTCACTGCACATGAGCAGACACTTGGTGAATGACGATGGGAGAGTGTGAGCACTGCGCAAAGCCTTCTCCAGCACGACACAAAGATTCTCAATGGGGTTAAGATCTGGACTTTGCTGTGGCCGATTCATGAGTGAAAATGGTGTCTCCCTGAAGCGCTCTTTCAGAATGTGAGCCCCGATGAATCCTGGCATTGTCATCTTAGAACTTGCCAGTGCCATCAGGGAAGAAGAAATCCATGGATGGAATAACCTGGTGATGTTCAGGTCGTCAACTGATCTCATTCTTTGGGCTCAAAGAACATAGACCCCAGTTCCTCCTTCAGTCTTTTTAGGGCTATAGGACCATGTGCAATAGGCTAAACGTTACTGTTGTCTTGACCAAACCTATACAGTAGCTCAAGATCTGGAGATGGATCCCCCAGCTCTGCCCTCTGCCCCAGCTGCATTAAGGAATGGATCAAAAACCACATGCAAAACAACATTTTCCCTGTAGGGTCAAAAGGTTTACATATATCTAAACATTATTATTGAAAAAGTGAATTTGTTTCACTTTTACATCACGCCCACAGTTCAAACATCTCCCTCATTCATTCGTGTTTATCTTTGATTCAAACAGAGCCGTCCCTTTGTCCCGTCACAAAGCCCAGTGTCCCTCTCTCTCTCTCAGCTGCCTCCTGTAGGCGTCCCGCGGCAGGATTCCTGTGCGTATCTCCGTGTTTGTGTCCCACTGCTCCCCTCTATCGCTCCCTTTGTGCTCCCCGCGGTCCGCCTTGACCCCGCAGTCCCAGGAACAAGTCCAAGTCTCTTCTGGACCCGGGCCGGAGCTGACGGGACGTCCCACTCCTCGGATTCCTGCGCCCCTCCACGGTCCAAACGTGGGTCCAACGCAGCGGGACGGACAAACAAACCCTATGTGTCGATCGGAGTGGACAAACATGCCTCTGCGGTTTAGAAAGAGGTTAAAGGAAGTGGACGCCATGTTGGCCCAGTTTTACAGATTCAACCAGCGTGAATCATCCAAACTTTTATGATTCAAGATTCAAGTATTTCATGGTAATAATAATAATCATGAAATAATTTGCTTTTCTGAACTGCTTTAGATAACTGCCTCCAAGTTCCATGTGTAGGTACAGGTAACAAGAAAGTAATTTACACTCTGTACACCTTTATTAAACCTCACACCCGGGATCTCACAGCTAGAAGGTCCCGGGCTCGACCCCCTGGTGGGACTGGGCCTCTCCTCATGTCTGCTTAGGTTTCCTCCGAGCACTCCGGTTTCCCCTACCACTAAAAACATGTGCAATAGGTTTAACCTCCGGCCAGTTGTTTCTGACCATTAGCCTGGCTCCACATCTGGAGATGGGTCCGCGAGCGCCGGCCCAGGCTGGCTGCCCACTGCTTCTACAGGTCGCCCCAGCAGCATTGAGGATGGGAGAATGAATTTCCCTACGGGGATTAATAAAGTATTAGTAGTAGTAAGTAAACTTAACATTAACTTCAGGCCCTGATCTATGGGGTGCAAAAGGGTGCATTGCAACTTCAATTTGAAATGTTTGTACCCTCAGTTTCAGTGGCATCGCAATATATTTTAATGACGAGAATCTGTATTTGCACCCTTCTGAAACTCTAATGCACCTACTGTCAGTTTGTTCTGGAGTCGGCACTGAATTACCTTCTTGTTCCCTGTACCTACAGATGGGACTCATATGTAATCTAGAGTGTTATGAATCCAAAGGAGCCACAGGTCTCCAATATGACGCAGCTTTGTAAATTATACATTAGACTGATCTGAAATGGTAGAAAAGGGGGATTATTGTTATATTCAAATAACATTTATGTGTTTATGCCACTTTTACCAAAGTGCGTGATTGATTTATTGAGTTTTCTTTTCTTGTGGCGGATGTAAACCATCTTCTCAAAAGCTGGTTTCTCCCATTTCTGTCAATTAGAGAGATGTTTTTCCAGTGTGTTCCTGTACCGCTCTTGACTTCACTGTCTGCCTCTCAGGTCAATTAGGTTCAGTCCGGGCAAGACCAGACCTGGAATGACTTTTGACAGAGGCAGGAACCAGACGCCATGCAGACCACTTGTTTGCATACATTCCCAATATACTGTATATAATTAATTTCATTTACAGGCATGAGCTACAGACAGTTGCATACATGTTAAAATACAATACAAGGATAATCGCTTCATTGACAGGGTTAGACTTCAAATCTGCCAATAAAAACTGAGTTGTTCGGAGTCTCCCAGTTCCAAAACAAATATATAAAAGACTTAGGGCCTTATCTTCTGCCCGGCGCAACAACAGCATTGGTCCAGACGAGGCTGATATCTTACGTGCGCACACCTGCTGCATCAGGACTTGCACCCAGTAGCTAAAGGATGTCGCTCATGTACTTCATTCAGCATTTAGGCGACATCCTTTTTAAGCTTTAACAGGACAACTACAACCTTTATTTGAGTTAAACACTGTCCGTGCTCGATAAAAAAGAGAAGATACCCCCATCCGCAGAACATATTCAAGTCTGATAAGAGTCTGGAAGGAGGAAAAAGGTTGGGACCACTGTTCTAAAGCATCGACATTCGCCATTCGTCACGGGTGTCTGTCCAGCCCATGTTCAGCCCACTTACTCCGTCAGGTCTGAAGCTGAGGATTTCAGAGCGTCCACTGTCAGCCTAAAAGTCCTGCCTGCGTTTGGAAACAAAAGTTACACTATTTAATTGCAGCGTAAAACAAATATAGTGTGACAAAATTCACAGCTTTCAAAAAGTGAGCCACCAGAATAGGAATGTTTTTTTGTGTTTAGAAAAAGTCCAAGGCTACTGAGTAAGCCTCAAAGGGCCCCAGGTGCCTGTGAGCTTTAAAGCATTGATCCACAGCTGAACAGATGTATTTTTTCAAGACTGAACTCCATTCGTTCAAGTGTGTTCTGTAAGGACGGCGCCTTGTTCATGGATAATGATGCTTCATGCCTCACTCGTTCTTTTCTGCAAAACTACACACAATCCCTCTCTCTCACTGTGAGGTTTTTAAAGCTTTTATTGAAGAATGAGGACAATTCAAAACCTTGAACCATAATGCACAATATTATATTAAATCTGCAGCAGCTTTTTAGCACTTGTAGCTCAATGTGGGAACAGGATTCAGTGAAATAATGATCATTATGAAACTATATGATGACTTTTTGACCATATAAAGCTGAGAATAAAATAATCACTAACTTGTGTGTGTGTAAATATTTGGGACAAGGCAGATTCAGAGAGATACATATAAAAATATGTTTCTTTCTCCAGCAGTTGGAGTCTAATCGTTTGGTACAGTCGTCCTCTGTTTGAAAATATTAATATTCAGAAGCTGAAGGCGTCAACTCACAACCAACAAGTGCAGTTTTGTCCCGAGAGAGTGACGGAAAACTCAGCATCACTTCAACATAAATCCAAGCCATCATTAACAACATTATTATACATAATTATATATTTACTTTATAATTGTAAAATATATGCAAAACCAGGGCCGTGGACAGACTTTCTGTGGCCCAGGGAAAGAAGGTTCCACGTGCAGTTTAGTCCTGATTTAGTCAAATTATTTATGAGGAAGCGCTTGGTGTAAAAACTTTGAGAATCATTGCCATATTATCCATAGAACTGGACTCGCACACTATCCACTGGTACAACAGTTACAAGAATAAAAGGAAGCAAACTCATAAAATCTAAGTCAAACCAGGAAAATCATTGAATTAATGAGTTAACTTTGTCTGGTGATAAATTGGTCTAACCTGTTATATGCACTGAATGATCTTATTTCCTGCATAATTCCATATGTTCATTAATGTCATCAGTGCTTTGTTTGTCATTGTAGAAGCATATTTGTGTAATTGTGTTCAGGTGTTAGTCCTGAGCCGCTGCGACTGAGCTGCAATAGTGTTGACAATAATTGAAAAGCTGATACATTAAAAGTGTTTCCAAACTTTTAAAGGGTACTATATACTGTAGCTTTACTGCCTGATGGGCCCTTAATAATAAATAAATAACAAGAATTACTGGCTTTACATCAAGGAGCCACCCCCACATTCCCACTCCCATTCATACACCAGTGTAGCAGACACTCGAGGCAATAGGTGGGAGAAGTGTCTTGCCCAATGACACAGTGATATCGTGCCCCTGCAAAGATTCAAACTGCCAACCCTCCAGTCACAAGTGGCTCTACTCTCTGCACCACTATCTGTTTGATGGTTCTAGATCAGGGGTGGGGAACCTCTGGCCTCAGGGCCGTATATGACCCGCGAGACCATTTGACCAAAGCATTTGTCATATTTGATATCGTATCGATCAGGGTCATGTGATTATATCTCCTACCTCAGTGGTGTATGAACTCTAGAATGTCCCTAAATTAAAAGGCCCTTGGAGTACTTAATAAAAAGTGACTTGGCCCTTGATGTGTAAAAGGTTCCCCAATCCCCTCCCCTGTTCTAGATTAATAATGTTGGCACCACAAAAGTATTGTTCAGGAACCACCAGTATCACAAACCAAGTATGTTAATCAAGTGTATTTTCTCCAGTTCAGCTTTACCCAAATCTAAAAGCTTCTCGACCAAAGAGTTTACAGCCTATAGGCCAGTGTTACGCCTCATTTGAAAGCTAAGACCTACAAAACTGATTATAACTTTTATGTCACGTTATCGCCGCATTTATGTCACGTCTTTGCAGCGTTTTGGTCGTGTTTGTGTCACATTTTAGTCCATCTTTTGTCACTTGCTTATTGTGTTATTGTTGCTTTCTTGCACCTTTTTGTCACTTTTCCCAATTTTTTTGTTGTGTTTTCATCCTTGCTTTTTTTTCACAAAGCTTTTAGATTTAGGTAAAGCCAAACTGGAGAAAAGCTGCTCAGTTCAGGTGGGGGTTAAGAGGTTGAAAGACTGGTATCTCTTGTATTTGATCATCTTCTCTGTCTCTGCCTCCTCTTCTCTCTCATTCATCAGAATCACTGCTGCTCCACAATGGTCCCACACAGACACCGCCCTGCGAGTCCACTCAGAGACGAGCCCAGTGTCCCGGGACAAAGGAGACTGACACAACCATCAGAACCCTCGTCCCGTCTGTTGGTTTGGGCTGAGACACGGCCTTCACCCTTCATAACCCCGGGTCACTGTCCCGTGCTGCTCCAGGAGTGTGAATACATGTACTTGATTTGATCACTTAAAAGCTTTCTGTCTCATGCAGCAAGAAATCAATGCAATATTCAATTACTGTGTAGAGTGATAATGTTATTAGAACATTTAATACAAAACTGTGAGTAATTTGATTTGATGCAAAATAAGGACCGACACAAGGATAAAATAACATAAATAAACATCTGATAAAAATCTTTGCTGTATTTGCAAAATGTAAGCCTCAGTCAGATGAAAGAGCCCAGAGATGTTGTGGTATATTTTGTTTGTTTCTTGTGATGTGGATATTGCGTATATACATTGCAATAATGACAATTTGGTGATAGACTGTGCTGCGCTGATGCTGTGCATAAACATGTGCAACAGTGGCTCAAACAGTAGAGCAGGAGGTGTTTTTTTTATTAGAAAATCGGCGGTTTTAATGTAGACTGTTGTTGTGTCCTTGGGCAAGACACTTTACCCACCTTGCCTGTGTAGAAATGTGTGCAGCTGTGGCAACAATTGAGTGAATGAATAATGCAACGTAAAGCACCATTGAGTGTTCAAAAAGCGCTATATTCAACCGATGCATTGTTGTCATTATAAATGTGAAAGTTTATGAAAATAAAAAATGTGTTTCCCGCTTGTAAATAATAATTCAGTACGTTTTTTCCAGCGTGGCGTGTTTACATGCATGAGTCCCATGTACAGATGCTCGCCATATAATTAGAATATCATGAAAAAGTGCATTCACTTCTGTTATTCAACTTAAACTGTGAAACTAATTATATAGACTCATTACATGCAAAGTGAGATATTTATAGCCTTTACTTGTTATAATTTAGATTATTTGTAAAAAAAAACAAATTAAAAATCTCATAAAATTAGAATATTTTGAAAGTGGCCTGTGAGCCATAATCATCATAATTATAACAAATAAAGGCTTGACATATGACACTTTGCATGTAATGAGTCTGTATCATTTCACATTTTAAGTTGAATTACAGAAATAAATGAATTTTTCATGATGTTCTAATTATGTGACGAGCACCCCATTTACATGCACTGTCCCGACCAAATAAACTGATAAAATAAATAAACGCTGCACATATTGTACCTGTTGCATTTCTTTATCTTTTGCTTGTTTCAATACTAACAGAATTATGTTCAAACACTTGAAGGTACAATACCTGCATTTTTTGGTGGAACAAATTTAGTTGTGTCGTCTTGAATAATGTGGGAAAACAAAACTGTCCATTTGTATAAATTTCATGAACTTTCAGGTGAGTTTTCCTGAATTTCTCTGACAATGACTCTGAAAACAAGTGACTCTACAAGTTGTAAAATTTGCCTAAACACTTGTCCCGTGAAGAATCAGGAAGCTACAAATATAATAGAAAAGTTAGGAAAACATATTAATGTAGAAGCTTCCTCTTCCATTGTTTGTAATAAAACAAATCAGGTATAGTGTTTTTGAAGTTACTCTACCTTCTGGTGTAACATTTCAATACATGTTATCTTTATATTCATTCATTCATGTTCATCCCCTCCCTTGACTCCACCGTTTGTTCACTATCCCTGACATCAGAAAGGGTTACAATACCGGCCCAACACTTGAGCACAATCGCCCCTCTCTCCCCACCCCGTCAGGGGAGGGAGCAGGTTCAAAGCCGCCCCCGGGTGCAGTCGTCCCGTGGCAGAAGGACGCGAGGGCAGCAGTGTAGCCGGGTGTAACGGGACAGAGCAAAAGGTCGACCCCTCCCAGACGCCTACAGACAGACTCCAGGACTATGGCCTCCAGCAGCGGCACGGGACACAGCGCCTTCGGACTGGGCAGGAAGAAGAAGAGTCCCGGTCTCATGGATCAGATCAGTAAAATATTCGCGGGGGACAAGAAGAAACGCAGCAAGGTCAGTGTCTCGGCGGATTTTTCAGCCTAATTTGTCCTTAGATGGAGCTGGAGGTTTACTCCCGGCGCTACGACTTCACATGGAAAGGGGTCAGTGATGCTGGATTTGTGGACTTTTGGTGACGAGAGCTAGATGTCTGGAACAGTCAGAGGTGGGTAGAGTAGAGTAGCCCGAATATTTACTCAAGAACGAAAAGCAGTGACTGAGATGATTAAAAGAAACTTAACATAATGTGATATTTCCAAAGAATGAACTGTCAACATTAGATAAAGTAAATCATTCTTGAGAAAATTACAATGATTAATTAAAGTTTGATGAATTTTCGTGTGTCGCCAAGAAGCTTTCGAAGAGTAAAGGCATGTCGCTTCTACCCACCTCTGCAAATATTTCAGGTGAACTAAGGCAACACCTGCTCAGCTTAGCAAATGTATGAAGTTTATGATGTTTATGTGACTGTAGGAGGCTAAACTTCGTCCTGTTGCTACCTTGCATTCCGGTTTGTCTCTTACCATTGATCTTTGCCAAAGTGTGATGACAGATTATCCAGTGTAGGCCAAAGCAAACGTTAAATACATTTGACCCATAACTCACCCCCAACGAACACAAGAACAAGCCCGACAACGGAGCAGTTGATACAAGTGAAAAGTCAATGCACTAAGAGTGACAGTTGACGCCTCTTTTTATTAGTTGTGGAGCAAGATTTTTTTCACAAACCCCCATTGTAATTTCAGATATTGTGAGTTTACTTGGTGGCGCTATTAAAAATGTAACATTAAAAAGAGCCAGTCTTTTGAACGGCTCTTCCAGTAAAGAGCCGTGAATCCCATCGCAACAAGGAAAAGAAAACTTAACAGAAAACGTTGATTGGCATTTTATTCATATTATGTGCAGCCTAGTTTGCAGCATCTTCTACTTGTGAAATATGTTTGCATTGTGTTTAAGACATGGCGCCTTCAGGTTAGTCAAGACAATGCCTTAAAAAGTGTATTTTGTGAACGCAGTTAGTGTTGTATCTGAAAACCTTTCCAATGATAAAGCAGCGGAGGACAAACACACACAGAATCTAAGAATAACCTCTATCATAAAGTCTCCTCCGGTCCTCGGCTGGATCTGAATTGCACATTGTTCCAGGAAGCACTGGATGTACAGACAAGGACTATTACCTTGACAATTCGGTCCAAGTGGTCTGAGGATGAGAAAATACTGCAACAGTAAAAGCATGCAGCGTTTGAAAGTATGAAGCAATGAGGCATTTTAGTCCATATTGATGACAAAAATCCATTTCTCTCATACATTGTTCTGGATGTTTTACAAAAATCTTATAAATATGAGTTTTTGTATCTCTCTAAATTGGGAGTCGTTTCCCCCTGTGAGCTAATGAGAAACAGCAAAGAGCTTGTTACACTTTAGAAAAGTCCAGCAGCCAAGATTATTTTTCAGCACGGCAAGGCAGTTTTCTCTGAATATTTTATGAGACTTACCTACATTTCTCCTCAGAATCAGAATCAGAATAGTTTTTATTGCCATTGTTTGAGAACGGTTCAAAAACTAGGAATTTCTCGGTACAATCGTGCAACATAAAACATAACACAGAATTTAGATAAAATAAGCTATAAAACTTTAAGGCTATAAGGGCATGCATAAAGAATATTAAAATAAATAAATAATAATAATAAATAAAAGTAAAATGTGATAAGACGACAACAATTTGACATAGAACAACAGCGTGATTGTATTCACAGATGTGCAGGTGTATGAAGAGTTAGCAGCGGATCTAAGTGTGGGCATCCCATAGTGCAGTAGAGCTTTGCAAATGGCTGGAACAGGGTATTATGTTCATCAGTCTGATAAAGAGTTGTTGGGTCTTGTTTTAGTTCATGAGTCTGATGGTGGAGATAAAAAAAACTGTTCAAGTGGCGGGAGGTAAGGGTCTGTATGGCCCGTAGTCTCCTGCCCGAGGGGAGGGGGGTTGAATAGTCCGTGTCCAGGGTGAGAAGGGTCAGCTGTGATCCGACTCACACGCCTCCAGGTCCTGGAGGTGAACAGGTATTGGAGCTTACAATCACCTTCTCCTGATGTGTTCAGCATGTTCATAACTCATTTACTTGGCTCACAAAGAGAAATTGCATCTTCCGTATACAGTAAATGTGAAATGCACCAAGAAGTAGAAGAACATTTGGAAGTAAAGTTGCAGAGAATGGAGCAATAGAGAATGTGCTACAGGTTTGAGACCCCTGTGATTATGTCTATCCATCATAAGCTCAAAGCAGGTGTGAGTGAATCAGAGGAAACTCATAAGAATAACAATGTGACTTGTTCACAATAAAGCTAGTTTCCCCAAACTCTTTTGGCAAACCCAAAATTGACAAGCAAACAATACAGGACTCCACTGTAAAAGGTGTTTGTATCCTGACTACCAGCAATGCAAATGTGTCCTCTGTAGAGGACATTTCTAAACCTGAATATCTCCCACCCAATACATGGTACTGAATTAACTCCTTTTGGCGTCTACAGAGGACATTTAGGGCTTTTCAGTGATACCATGTGAAGGGGCGGGGCTTCAGTAAGGAAAATGGTGGCCCTCAATGCGAGCACATTTTATGGGAAGAAAAGTAAATGTTTTGACATGTTGTTTGCATATTTTATATTAGTCTCTTGACAACACATGAATACACAATATTTTAACTGTATTTTACCATAGTATCTAAGTGTTTAAAAATGTCCTGTGTAGTGGACATCGGTAGTTATTTAGTCCATATTGATGGAAAAATAAGTATAAAGGAAAATAACTACACACCTCCACATCAAATGTGGAAACCCCAGCCAAATGAATCTCTGAGACACTTTGGTGCTATTCATCTTCCTGAGATGGTGAACGAAAAAGGCATCAAGGAGATGCAAGAGCAAAACTGTGCACAAAGTGCAAGTAATTCCTCTGTGTTTCCAAGAAGAGGAACTGCTTTTTCAAGTATCATTCCAACAAAGCAACACATAAATGATGATGGACAGTTTTTTGGATGTTAAACTCATTCTAATGTTGACTTTTTGGCATTTTCTTTGGGACTAACTTTGCCACCATAGTTCAGTTTCACACGTTTGGCCTTCCGATGTCCACTGTAGTGGACACATGATATCTTAAAAATAAAACTTTTTTTTTTTTTTAGTTTTTTCTTCTTCTGTCGTATATAATTACCTTTCAAAGATTGGGGGGTTTTGGGGGAAAAAAGGTGATTGGACAATATCTTTTTTCCTGGTAGTCAGGAGGTTAGAGCAGTGATCATTTTGACATGTTTTAATTTAGTCGACTTTACATTTATAATATTTATTATAATCGGATTTAATCAAGGTCCTCTGCTTCATGAGGCGTCTGTCACCAGAACAAAGCTGTTTCAAACTGTCGGTGGAAGTTTGGAAAACTCTTTTCATTTTCATATTTTAGACAACAATAATATCTGGGCATTTCAGTCACTTTTTTAGTCTCATAAACAACTTTTAATTTCGTTTTTGGTCAGCAATAAAAATTACTTTGACTAAAATGATGAAAAAACATTTTGGTCAACGAAAGTAACGCCGTCTTAGAGTTTAGGGCAGAAAGCAAATGAAGTTTATAACATGCAGGCTTTGATATGGATGGAACGAATGACTAATGTGGCATTCTCCTTATTATTTCATCTCAAAAATCTCGACCCTCTCTTTGGGAACACGTTTTAAAGCCAATGCACGGTTTCTACCTTATTCTATTCTGTGACGGTGGGAAAATAGCCTTCATTTAATGTGTGAAAAGCTGTGCTCTGTCCCTCAGTGAATAGAAAAGCCTTTACCATTCCAACACTAAGGAATGAATAGGTAAAAGATCTTTTCACACAGCGCCCGTATCACGAAAGAATCCATTTATAATAATATGTTCTTTTTGATAAAGTACTTGGCCTCTTATAGTCACAATCACAATCCATCACAGAATCAAAAGTTACAGAGAAAGAACTCCTCGACACAAAAGGTCCCACGACAACTACTGACGACAACTGAGTACTTTTTCTTAACAAATATTCGAAGGCAAGAACAAACGATGACGAATGCGTGAGGTGCAAAGTTCATTGGGGGAAAGGGAAGAGGAGGAGACGGACTGGCTGAGGTGACGAATGGTTGTGTTGCTGCGGTGCATAAGCTTTTTTTTTATACCACGTTCCAATGTTACATACCTGGAGTTGTGTTTTTCGAGCTGAGGAGGGCGTTGGGAGGGGCTTATGGGGAGGTTGCATGGAGGATCAGGAAGTGAAACTACTGCATATTCTGTTTCAGCTCTTTTCATTCAATATCACCATATATCATCTCACCAACAAAGTGTAAGAAGGATGTGTTTGAGGTTGTTTCCGAATACAAGCAAAGAGCAACACCCGCTCTTTACTCTGACGCCTGCTCGCTGACGGAGGGACCTTTTAAGTCCAGGGTGTTATTTACCAAACATCGATAAACTCCAGGACATCGCCATGGTAATGTGTTGTCCTGCTCTTGATATTCAAACTATACTCAAAAGTTTCCTGTTGTGTCCAATGTGCTTTTGAATATAAAAATGTGCAAATATATATATATTTAAAATTTAAAAAAATACACCGATTTTTAGTAATTGAGGCATTAAAACTATAGTACTGGGGCATTAAAATGGCATTTAAAAGCATTACATTTAAGGTTAAAGTCCTCTGCGTTTGACCCATCCTTCGATGCAGCTGGAGAGCAGGAGAGAATGTGAAGAAACACATTTGGACATAAAAAAGGATCTCTCTTGTTGAAGGAAAGTCTTGAAGCCACACCACTCGGGAACCATTGTATATGTCATTTTCATTCTTAACACTAAAAGTTCCAGACTGAGTGTCACATCAAATATGCAGCTGACAGTTTAGGCTCCTGTTGCCAAGCTGTTGCTGTGCAATGACATCATACATTTCCTCTGCAAAAGCATTTAATGAGTCTAAGAGGGAGACGGATAATGGGGATGGAAAAGGTCGCCAGCTGAAGCGATTACAGTGAGGCCGGGCGAACTGACACTTGCATGTGATTAGGCTGAGTAACCTAAATGAGTCTTATGTAGGTACCACTTTATTAGTCTCTACGTTATTACTGAGCCCTAAAGTGCCGTCAGTATTTTGTTGCGATAAAGTCAACTTTTCTCAGCATATTGTTTTTAAAGCTCTTTATGCTATTTACAAAATGGAACAAACAAATCAAAGTAGTGGGGTACTGCAGTTACAAAGATTACATTTTATGTTTGGGTTTTATAAATTATCAGTTTCTTCCATCTCTGATCAGAATAAGCCGTTTTCAGTCTTATGTAGTGATTTCCTCCATAACCTCCTTCCTTTGTGACAATATTAAAGCAAGACTCCTCAGCCAGTTTCATGTAATAGTTTTCTTGCTGGTCAACCCGACTTTGTAAATGTAAACATCCTCAGTCCGTATGACTGACTTGGATAGTTCGGCCCAGGTACGTAGTTTGTGAGTCGTTGTACATCTTATAGCCAAAGATTTCCCCTATTACTTTCACTAGATTTTCCTAAAAGTAAGTAAGTAAGTGCTTTATTTGTTATTATACAACAATGAAACCAGATCAGCATGTTTTGGAGGTAAGGGAAAGCGGAGCACCCGGAGGAAACCCAGCTGGCTGCTTTCAATGCACCGCAACAACACATGAGAATGGTTGGCACTCATATTGCCACTAAGTCCCCGCACTGTGGAGGGGTTATTAGCTGCTTATACTTTTGGCATGTGGTGTAATAAAATGCCTCATTATGTTTTTCCAGCGAAATTCTCTTCATTGCCTCGGGCTGATGGAAGTATGTTAAGGTTAAGTTAAGGTCAAGGTTCTTTATTTGTCATTATACAACTGTACAACGAATTTGTCCTCTGCATTTGACCCATCCTCCAATCCCACTGCGGGGCAACCTGTCAGGAGCAACGGGTGACCACATCTCCCAAGCTAATGGTCAGAATCACCATGGCTGGAGGATTAACCTATTGTGCATGTTTACAGTTGTAACTGACCAATGGAGTCTTAGGCGCAGATCCCGTGGGTGCTGCGGGTCTGGAGCACCCACTCAAATCTTTGGGCATCCAGGCAAATTTGCTCTAATTACAAAATGATTCAAAAGATCTAACATGTAAATCGCGAGCCATATACCACATGAGCACGGGGCGGGTTATTAGATCAATAGGTGTGTGTTGCTCTGCTTAGCTGTGTAGGTAGAGCGCCCGGCTCATAGATATACGTTTGTGACCCAGCATTTCTTTCTTTTCTTTCTTTCACTGGGCACCCACTGGGAAAAACATAAATCGGTGCCTATGAATGGAGTGCCAATACTCCTCTGACCTCTGACATATTTTTAATATTTACTTATTTTTCTCACTTAAAAGCTTGCACTGTACAAACTAACTTGTTAATCCTGGTGGATTTAGAGTCATCAACAAGATACAGCCCATCATTTGTTTCTCACACTTGGAATCAGAGTCGCTCTTGTTGCTGACACGTTGGAGCTCATAATTATTACTTTTAATTGATGTAATTATTTAGATGAAACGCCATATAATTCTTCTCCCAGCGCCTCCTGCTCGTCTCCGTCTCTCACTGACGGCTGCCGACTCACTGGGACTGAATGTCAGAGTCATTACTGCCATCATCATATTAAAACAGCCGTGGATTTTGCAAAATTTAGAATCAGACTGGAGACAAAAAGGTGATCGCTGTTTTCGTGGTTGGACTTCGATGCAGTGAATGAGATTTTTCAAATAATTGCTCAATTATACAAGATCCTTTATCAGATCTTGTATAATTGTGCAGAAACCTTATAGCAAGAAAATATGGTATGATAAATACATATTGTAAAGAATAATTATTCAAGTCAAATATGGTGTTGTTATATTTGCGTTTTGCACAAGGGGCAAAGAAGCAAATGATGCGCAAGTCCTTACTTCTGCCACTAGATGGAGTCACGAGCGACTGCAAAATGAAACAATGCATTATGGTGTTTGATAATCCAGGTTCATTGGGTTTTCTTAATATGAAACTGTGACGGTATGAAGACAACCAGCCTCCTCCTCGCTATTCTGACTCGTTGTGCTCATCGCCCATGTATCTGATGAACGCAGCGTCGACTGAACTAAATATATTCTTGTCGTTTGTGTCCAGGGCTCGTTCCGGGGCCACACTGCCTCCCCCAAACGTCCTCCACTCGACGTAAACCGGCCGAAAATGCTGTGGTCAAGTTCTTCAGGAGCCTCGTGAGTAAAACTATAGCTCATATATAACTGTGTACAAGATTATATATACATAAAAGATTATTTCTGTGTTTTGTTTTGTGTTTAGTTTCAATAATGTCTTCCTCAAGTGTCAAGTTACAGACAACCTCACAGACAGTTCTAATCTCTATCTATGTAAAATGAAATGCTATAATAAAGTGCTGTCAGCATTAGGGCTGGGTACTGTTAAAAAAAAAAGTCGATACAAGTACTTTAAGATTCTTGGTTTTTGATACCGATACCTGAATGATACTTTTTCCAATGCCTATACTAAAATGTGTGTCGTTTAGAACCAGAAAACACAACAATAATGTGTGGAAGAAATGCTTATTTAAGTTCATCTCCAATATCAAGAAATGGGGGGGGGGGGGGGGGGGGGGGGGGGGGGGGGGGGGGATTGGGAATAACTTGGGGGAAAATTTGAAAAAATGGGGGAAATAGAGAAAATATGAGTAATTTAAAAAATTAGCAAAAATTAGGGAAACAAATTGGGAAAAATAAGGCAAAATTGGGGCAAAAATAAGAAAATATTGTGTATAAAGAAATGGGATAAATGGGGCAAACATTGAGCTCAGTTGTTTGAGCTGTAACCAAGTCACTTTAAAGCTGTCCCTGGACCAACGGACCAGGGACAGCTTTAAAGGAAGTGACGAACCATCAAAACTTGGATCTAAATATATACAGTTTTTTTTCGGTACCTGCTTTCGGTAGTTTCATACTTTTTTTCCCGATATTGTTTAACAGCATCCAGCCCTATCGTCAGCATGGTAGTGGAGTGTTTTATACAAAAAGTCAAGAGTCCAAACAACCACCAACGTTATTTATTCTTGTACAGCTTTTTATTTATTTATTCATCATTTGATTGCTTTGCAGATAAGAGGACAAGATAATTTTTGGACAAGCGGGCTGCATTGTATTTTCTGTCACGGCGGAAAACTTAATGTTATGAGCGAGTTGCAACACAGTGTGCTTTGATTGTCTCCATCCTTGAAAGCTCTGCTGCCTCTATCTCCAACAAAGACGTGCTTATTTAGACTAAAACAATGCATTTTTCTTACAGGGACTGACTGAAAAGAGTTGATATTTGTGTGATTTTTCTCTCACTTGTTCCGTCAGGTCGCCACTTCTCCTAAATCTCCCAAATCCAGGGTGAGTTTTGAACCTGATCGTTTGGTTTCCGTCTTTATTCGCAGCGGGAACGAAGGAAACAGTCCACAAACATGTTTCAGAATACACCACAGCGGGACATGTACAACGTGTTATTGTTTTGCAGCAGTGGTAAACAATTTAGTCACCAAGATACAAGAACAGTTTACAGTGTTATTATGGGGTATCAAATACCAAATGTGGGACTTGTTAGCTACAAATATCATGACCATTATTTAATATTAGTTTCAAGTTTGATTTAATAAATTCAACCCAGATGGTAGAAGTGCAGAGGATGGAACAGTTGCATGACCTACTTTTATTTACAAAATAAGAAGGGAGCGTGACATTTCAACAACATATTCTTATTGCACTTTACAACATAATATTAACATGGGAATAGTATGGAAATAGCAATAGAGCCCTATTTCCATATTATTAAATCAAATACTGGCCATGTACCCTGGTAGTTTCCTTGGTTACGGTTAATATTTTAGGCAAAGAAATAAAAGGAGAAGCAGCACACGGTCCCAGTTAGCAAGCTTTTAAGAGTCCGTTAGCCTGTTCAATGTGTTTTTCTTATAGCCGTTAGCATCTATCCATCAAACAATGCAAATTATGAATGATCCAATTGTTTTCAGCTGTTGCCAACATCGACCACATTTAGGTGATGTCAAAGCCTTCTTTCCAGGAGTTGGAAAACGCTAGAAACAGTTTAAAGCAGTACTAAGTAACTTGTGCGCCCTAGAGACCAAAAGCGCCACTGCAGGTGTCGTAGCATGTTGCGTTTTTTTACTTATTAATTGTCCGTGAGAGTAAATACTACGCTGACAGAAAAGACAAAGGGAGAGAGGGATATTGTACATCCAATTACACAATGGAGATCATTGTTTTCACTCAAACTTGGCTGTAAATACTGTTTAACAGGCACTAGCCCGCAGTTAGCTTTGCTCGTTAGCCTGTTAGCTTCATCGTCATGATTCCATTACTGTATATTGGTGGCTCTGACCCGGTGGCAGTCAAATTGCAATTGTGGTTTTCTGGCCAGAGACACCAGTGGGAGATGAAAGACCCAGGCTAACGAGCAAAGCTAACTGCGGGCTAGTGCCTGTTAAACAGTATTTACAGCCAAGTTTGAGTGAAAACAATGATCTCCATTGTGTAATTGGATGTACAATATCCCTCTCTCCCTTCGCTTTTTCTGTTAGCATAGTATTTACTCTCACGGACAATTAATAAGTTAAAAATCGCAACATGCTACGACACCTGCAGTTGCGCTTATGGCCTCTAGGGGCATGAGTTACTTAGTACTGCTTTAAGGTTAGGAAAATGGTTTAGGTTTATTTAGCGCCATATTTAATGACATGACAGTTTAAAATCAAGTTTCTAATCATTTGTTTTATTTCTCAAACCATCACCAAGTGTATAAAAATCACAAAAAAATACCATGTTGAGCTGTTCAAGGAAAAAAGTAGTGTCTTTTTACGCATTATCGTAAAGAGACTGCAAAATAGTAAAGAGAGTTGTAGCCGTTGGACGGTTCTATAGACACTGCCTTAAGTTTTAGCTTTTTGTGGGATCAGATACACATCTAACTAAACATCATCTTATAAAAGCTTAATGGTAAAGTAACCACACAAGTCACTGTATTGCTGGGTTGCAGTCGTTCTAAAGGCCTATATTATATAGAGGTAAAATTATTTTGTTTTTGAGGACATTTTTGGTCTTGTACAGAGAGATCATGGACCCAGATATGAATGATCATTGTTTTAATTCATAAATGTTCTTTTTAGATATGACTTGTGAAAGTGTAATGAAGTTAATAGGAAAAACTAGCTCCTGCCCCCCTGGGTCCTGTGACATCATCACATTCTAGAACGTGCAACCCAGCAATACAAATGCCATGAAACGGCCATACTCACTTCTTTGTCTTTATATTTGCAATTTAACCCCGTCTGCAGTTTAGAATAAACAGAGAATAGTATGGCTGGCCAGGCTAATCTCTTACCATACTTTAGTATAGGGCCTGGCTGCACCATTCATTTGTATGGGGATGTAAAGCTCAATTCAAACAGGTCCGGGAAGCTGTTATCTAACAGAAGTACACAGATAGTTAAAGGCGTTTCTTTGATTTCTAGGGTTTTAGATGCTATTTCCAAACTATTATCGTGCTATACTGTTAAGTGAAGTGCTGCTCATACTTAAATTGCAGTTGGTATCATTATTTGTACTACACCACCACAATTACCCTTAAATATATATGTAATGTATCCTGAGCCTTCAGACAAACCTAAAGACGAATGTTTGATGGAAACATATTTGTGTCTTTTTCATGTCCAGTGGAGAGACGTCTTGGGTTTGGTACGTCACAAAACAAAACCGCTTTTTCCCCCTTTTCTGCTCTTGGTGTTAATAATGTTTTTGTGTCGAGAGCAGTGTGTCCTTTGTCAAAAACCGTCAAACTAACACAAGTCTCTCACTCTGTCAACGTGTTACCAAAACCTCCGCAGCCCCTGAACCAAGCACATGACTGAAAAACCCATTAGAGATCACTGCAGGTGGTAATGAATGGCAGGTCAGAGCGTGAGGCCTAGTGCTTAAAGGGATAGTTCAGGATTTTTGACATAGGGCCTCATTTCCTAGTTATCCAGAGTGTTGTTGATGTCTGGAGATATTTTTTTCTTAAATTCATGCAGTTCTTATATTTGAAGAGTCTAGTGGCGCTAGGCTAGGGCAAGGCTAAAGCATTTCTATGGTATCAGTTAGCCTGCATTAAAAACAGTCTGACCCACTCCACAGTGCACCTGAGGTAAATCACTTATAAAGCCAGACTAACCATATAAATGTCTGTGTTAATAGAATAATTCTTGAAATATAACTGACCTTGTATCACATGAATTACCGCATTTTGAGGGACTATTTTCTCGCAGATCACTCCGCCGCTGTGTTAGCTTACAGCCACGAAGCTGATGCTGCTCAAATATAAGTTATTTTAAATATAAAATGGTTAAAATTATTCTATCGACACAAACATTTATATCGTTAGTCTGGTGTTATAAGTGATTTACCTCAGGTGCACTGTGGAGTGGGCCAGACTGTTTTTAATGCAGGCTAACTGATACCATAGAAATGCTTTAGCCTAGCATTAGCCTAGCGCCACTAGACTCTTCAAATATAAGAACTGCATGGATTTAAGAAAAAAATATCTCGAAACATCAACAACACTCTGGATAACTAGGAAATTTGTTTTTGTTGGTTGATGCATTTAAATCAATTAAATTCAAGATTGGCTCCATAACAGGAAATGTCATGTGACTGAAACTCATGAATAGGGTAAAAAAAAATAGTGTAATAGTGCAAAAGATGCTTTGAATACTGCTTTATTTCATTCAGTCAAGTCACTGAGAACAGTTCACCTCTCCATTTGACCCACAATCTGCTGTGATTGCTGGACAAAGATTGGTGGACACAGAAAGGAATATTTTCTACATATTATAGCTAATGACTTAACATTATCATCAAAATGGCGGTTAAATCTCACATCATTTATAGCAGTGGTTCTCAACTGGTGCCTCTGTAATCGAAGGATGACAAACCGTGACCCAAATAAGAATAGAATCTTTATGTAAAATATGTACATTTCTCACAAATAATTGTATTAAATGAATCTATAAAACTGAAATTATGATCAAAACAACCCAATAACATTCATCTTAACTTAAGAAATGTTAAGAAAATCAATATTTTCCTAAAATGGTTTCGACCCACCAGCTGAGAAACACTCATTTATAGCTTTCCACTGAAATCCTGATCAACCAATAAAAACTATCTAGAGAAGAGTAGTGTTTCCCAAACAGGTGTGACAGGACGAGCACTATAAAATAAGGTGAAGCCGATGTAAAACTATTGTCAAAAGAAAACTGTTTTCAATGATATTTTGCAGAAACAGGAGAAGCTATAACATTGTACTATTTCCAGGTCCAATGAAACTTAATCCCTATTCACTATAATGGGATTTTTTCAATTTTTTTTTTCCATTCACAATGAAGGCTTTTTTTTCTTTTAAAATACGAAAAATGTATTTGCAATAACGTTTTTTTTGCTGTGTTTGTCTATGGAACTTTTGGACATTTGGACCTGGAAGTAGCTTGATTATAATGTCGCAAAACCCAATTAGAAGTTTTAGTTGATTACGTTCTAAATAATTGCCCGTAGCCCATTTATAGGGTCTACTAAAGAAGTACACAAGGCAAAACAGGTTGGGAACAGCTTGAATAGACCACATTCTGTACCTACATCCACAGAAATTCTGACCTAAATCCACAAAACAAACTACTGACTTCACATCCAGAATAATAGCGGTTGTACAAAATCAGATTTGTAAATGGATCGCATCAGAGCTTCAGCCGTTCTCGCAATAACATCTAAATGAGGGAATCATAATAATCTCCATATCCCCAGTAGACTAATAGACTTTTGCAATGCTCCATTGTAATTCGAGTCCCCTTTGCTTCAACCTAGAATGACTCACTGCTTCTCGATGACTTTGAGACAGCACGACTATTTATGACTCCACACTGGTAACACACTTTTTTATAGGAATTGTCCAATGCTAGACTTCTGTATTTCTCTATATAATAAGCGTCTGTCGGTCTCTTGCCCTGTATTTTCTCCTTTTCCGTAAAGCTTTGGTCTCTAAGGCAATCTGCTCCATCCTCTCACTCCCGTCTGTCCTCTTTCAATTTTCTGGTGTCAAAGTGGATCTAACCCTGTCAATCCTGAGCGTATATATGTTTTGTTGTTGTTATTGTTGAGAAAACAGAAAGAGACAGGTCTGGACCCAGGCCACTGTGCAATATAGCAGGTTGAAAATAACAGGGAAACATTTCAGATTTAAAACAGACCGACAGTGGTCACACTCTCTCATTGTCAATACAAGATCTTGGTAAAAAATGAATGCAACACTTTTGACATCGCAGAAGCCACTGTGAATGCATGCTGTAATCAAAGCTAAAGGCGGTCCAACCAAATATTATAAAATGTGACCTTGTTTGTGGGGACTTTTCTTGTCAAGCAGTGGTATATTAGGTAAAGGTGCTTTATGCAACTTTTTATGTGGGAAAAACATTGATATGTGTGCGTGTTTGACCTTGTAGTGACCCAGCAGCTGTACGAGTGCTCATGACGCCTTTAGTTTCCATCACAGTGATCTCTATGACGCTCCAGGGTTAATTGTTTGGAAGGTTTTCACTGCTGCTCACCAGACAACCTAAAAAACAATTGATCCTGGAGCGTTGTAGAGACCACCGTGATTGAAAGTAAAGGTGCCATGCTGAGCACTCGTACAGCTGCTGGGTCACTACAAGGTCAAATACACGCACATATCAACTTTTTTTTTTCCTAATAAAAAGTTGCAGAATGCACCTTTAAAGTACACAGAAATCCTAAAACATTGTTAGTTCCTTTAAAGATTTCCTGGAGTAGGAACCCAAATCCAACCTTTACATGGGTCTTGGATTTACATTCACACTGTAATACAAGTGCAGAAAGTGGTCCTTGACTTTGGCACCCATCTTTTGTCCAGGAAAAAATCAAACCCCTGCTTTATAGGAACAGAACTGGAAAGGAGACTCCGGTGTTGCATTTTCATTTCTGTCTGGAGTTGTCATTCTGGAGTGAATGAATAATGACGACAGTGTAGCTAGCGATTTGAGAAACTTGGCAATACAGGCTAGTATAAAGCGCATTACAAGTGTAAGGCATTATTATTATTTTGAAACATTTCAAACACCTTCTGACCTCCAGAATCCTTTACTAAAGGATACAGTCCGTCAATCATAAAGCATTAGCGTTATAATAGAAAACATATTTTAGTTCAATGAGACCAGTGTAAAAGGGTGCTAAAAGGGTTCAGTGCATCTTACTGTACAGTGTATGTGATTTTAGCAGGTCCCAGGATTGGCCCAGGTCATGTCACATAAAACCCCTTTTCACACGTCGCCTGTTTCAAGGGTTGTTGAATGGGTGAAAAGCTGTTCACGCTTACGGTCTTTTTGTAAACACGTTTCAGTAATTTAGCTTTCTCACCTAAACGCAAAACTGGTACAACTCTGGCCCCTCAATAATAACATTTGCGTCACCAAATTGAGCAGTTACATCAGTCATAAGTCAACGTTGGAAAAACAGTCGTCAGAAAAGATTTATTAAAAGTGCAAGATGTGCTCTCAGGTTCAATCCCCACACTAGGAGGGTCTTTCTGAGTGGATTTCTCTGCATGTTTGTTCAGCCTGTCCCTATAGGCTATCTGTACCTTCACCTGCACTTGTAGGTTGCAGCTGCCCTACTTTCCATCTCACACAAATGTTGTTTTAGGCCTCATCGTCCAAAGCCGAAGGAGCAAAGTCCCCAGTCCGACGGCGCAAAGAGCAGGGCACACTGTCCCGACTCCTCAGCCTGGTGAGACAAACAACCACATCACGTTCACCTCAAACATGTTAAGAAAAAAGCCTCAATATGTGTGTGTGTGTGTGTGTCTCGATGCAACAGTAAAGAGGTATTCAGCGCAGATCAGTGAGTAACAAGACGGTTTTATTTCTCCAAGTCATCAACGACATTTTCTTTTCCTTTTGCAGAAGCTTGTCATTTTAAAAACTAATCAATTCAACAAAAACATGTTTATTTTGCAGCAACAAGAAAGCACATTAAATTCTCCCAAATCCCACTGTTTTAACATTTGGTCACTGCCTCGTCTTGTGAGCAATTAAGATGTAACTCAGAGGAAATCAGCAATGTCCTGGTAGTTCGACTCCACTGCGGAAATCATGTATTTGTAAATTATCAATGGACATAATTCTGGGTACTGAGTATAGTATCCATTTGGTAGACCGGCCCCCGACTCTACCCCACCTTTTCTCCAGTTCGGCTTTACCCACATCTACGTTTCTGGAGCTTACAGCCTCTAGGCCAGTGTCACGCCTCATTTGAAAGCTACGACCTACTAAAATGATCTTTTTTCTTGCGTTGTTGCCGTGTTGTCTTACTTTTCGAGTTTTTTTCAGCCCATTTTTGCCACTTTTTATCTCCTTTTGTCACTTTTTTGTTGTTTGTTTTGCTGCTTTTTTGTCACTTTGTCATCGCGTTGACTTTTTCCAAAAAGCTTTTATATTTTGGTAATGCCGAATTGGAGAAAATGTGCTCGGTTATAGGGATATTTCAGGATTTTTGACATAGGGCCTCATTTCCTAGTTATCCAGAGTGTTGTTGATGTCTGGAGATATTTTTTTCTTAAATTCACGCAGTTCTTATATTTGAAGAGTCTAGTGGCGCTAGGCTAATGCTAGGCTAACACATTTCTACGGTATCAGTTAGCCTGCATTAAAAACAGTCTGACCCACTCCACAGTGCACCTGAGGTAAATCACTTATAACACCAGACTAACCATATAAATGTCTGTGTCGATAGAATAATTCTTGAAATATAACTGACCTTGTATCACATGAATTACCGCATTTTGAGGGACTATTTTCTCGCAGATCACTCCGCCGCTGCGTTAGCTTACAGCCAGGAAGCTGATGCTGCTCAAATATAAGTTATTTTAAATACAAAATGGTTATAATTATTCTATCGACACAGACATTTATATGGTTAGTCTGGCGTTATAAGTGATTTGCCTCAGGTGCACTGTGGAGTGGGTCAGACTGTTTTTAATGCAGGCTAACTGTTACCGTAGAAATACTTTAGCCTAGCATTAGCCTAGCACCACTAGACTCTTCAAATATAAGAACTGCATGAATTTAAGAAAAAAATATCTCCAGCAATCAACAACACTCTGGATAACTAGGAAATGGGGTCCTATGTCAAAAATCTTGAAATATCCCTTTAAGGTGGGGGTTAAGAGGTTAACATAGGCTTCTTCTAATTCTGCACACAGTTATGGCAACCTATTACCGTCCTGTGTCAAGGCAAAGCAGATTTATGTCAGTTTTCACATAGAAAGCATCTCAAAAGTGCTTTACAGAGATGAAAGTTTAAACAAATGCGACTTTTTAAATGAAAAGGGGACACTGACCAAACACATTTTACATCCACGGTATCATCATTTCATCTTTAAACCTACCTCAAACGCCATCCATTTTTATTTGCAGCTTGGATAACCAGCAGCCATTGATCCTCACTAAATGTGAACGCTCCTGACAATCACACGATCCGCCATTCAGCCGCTAATTTGTCGTCTTTTGTCGTCTATGCCGCCTTTTCTTCCAGGGAGACTCCAAGTCCCGCCCTCCCCCAAAACGCTGGAGCACCATCTTCTGAGCAACCGCCTCCGGACTCGACGCGAGCGGGACGAGAAGAAGCGACGGAAGGAGAAACTAAAGAGGCCGAGGCGGACTCACAAACTCGAGAAATGCTTAATAATGACTAACAGGGAAAATGTCCGCCCGTGTTAAATGTATTGTATTGTCTGTTGTAGATAGTTTTCATGCGACAATCGTGGAGGTCAAAACACGAGCAAACGCTATGGTAAAAACGCTTGCTTGGAAGGCCGTAGCAGGTTAAATGTTCCTGCACTGTCTGAAGCAACGTTTGGATTTTGTTCGCAGTGTGTCGACCTCCAAGTTAACGCCATGAAAACGATCTATAGGCAACGCTGTATATACCTATTTCTTCAGCATTAAATGTATTATCATCTTGTTAACACTAGTTCTGAATGAATATATATAGTTTGGTTTATTCGATATTATAACAAGGTTAACTTATGCAGGCAGCAGAAGGTACGGCGCAGTGTTGTCAAAAGCAGTGGCCGCAAATGTATTTTCAGCTTGCGCTTTTTATAAAAAATGTCCTCCGTAAATAAGCAAAAACTGGTCTAAAGGTGCTATGTGTGTATCTGTCGTCAAATTCAGGGCAAATGTCTCATCATTGTTTTGTTATTTGTACATAAATACCTTCAGTGAAAGCAGTGTGTTCCACTATTACCCACCTTTAACTTGAAATCATTTTAATAGCCTATGAAATAAATACATGTACAGTATATTGTTTGAGTAATAGTAATAATGCCCTTATGAATTGCACTATCTGTGACCAAAGCCTTTAAAACTACAGATTAATCTTCATGTGCAGCTAATTTAATACCGAAGTTAGCACTTAGCATGTAGCGTTAACTTCCTATAGCACTATCGTGACTTTATTGTGATTTCTATCTTAAGGTGAGGGAGAGATGGCAAGTTGTTGGAAGGAAATAATGGATGGTACAAAAAGTTCAGTGAAAATGTGGGGGGAAGGAAATAATAACTTAATTTTATGTGAAATTACCAGCCCTGTTTGTAGCCGATATAAAAGTCTTGGTTTTGTTTCAATTTGTGTTTTCCGGTGTCAAGAAACCAATGTGATCGAGGAGTTTGTGTGTTGCAAGTCCAGCCTAATGAGAAATATATTGTATGTTGTCAATGGGAGCTATTAAAGTTTGTTCAAAGCGGTCTGGTGTTTACGCTTGGTGTGTTTTGATATTGACTGAAAAAGAAATTGAGCCGAAGCAAAGTCTCTGTAATACTTTGTTTGTTGGAACATAGTGAAAAAAAACACCAATAGACGGAGAGTTAGGAGCATGGCGATACAACCCATATGAGCCTGGATTTCAGTGTGTCTTCCCAAATGTTAATGTTATCTAGGTCTGAACTAGGACTAAACCAAGTAGGACTAAACCTGAATTTACCAATATTAAAAAAAGAGGGTATCAACTTGACATACCACACTATTTGTGCAAGGTGGTTCTCAAACTTTTCACATGAAGTACCATCTTTTAAAATATTTGGCCTTGTAACTACCACCAGGCCCATATCAAGATTAAATCAGGACTAAACAAGGTCTACATAGGCCTATAGACCTACAGTACATTGGACCAAATTATGTACTTTACTTTACATCACAGTGGTCTCTAAGCCGCTCCAGGATCAACTGTTTTGTGAGTTTTCTGGTGAGAGCGTCCGTCAGCAGTGAAAACCTTCCAAACAATTGATCCTGGAGCGGCTTAGAGACCACTGTGATGGAAAGCAAAGGCACCATGCTGACCACATAAAAACTTGCATAATGTACCTTTAAATGCAATAAACTAAAATATCTCTAGATACAATGATCAAATTGCTGTGGACCGTAAATACCCCCATAGACTGTGAATAAAGAATGGACTAATTCCTGAAGCTGTAATGAAATGGCGGCTGGCTCCATGACGTTCCATTGAACCATTCCTTTTTGCCTCTTTAAGTCATTATTGGACACAGGCTTGTCATTCTGATCACCAGTTTTTTGTATCCCTTTGCTATTTTTACTTTTGTCCTTTTCTAAATCGGTGGTTCTCAAAATTTTGGAGCCGTGACCCCCGTTATTACAGTTAAAGGGGTTTGTGACCCCCGCCCGGGTTACACCGTGAGAAATAGGAACATTGGACTACATCATTCTTAACAAATATTTTTATTTTATTTTAAAAAAATGAACCTAAATTAAAATTCGTCAAATTCAGAACAAATAACTGCACTCAGATCGCTGACATGAACGAGCTTCAGTTATAACACGCTGAACTCTTTACTGTTTTATATATTGATGTGTTAAAAAAGACATCCCATTCATCAAAACTGCACCTAATATTTCGAGGCCCTTGTCTGAGCTCTGAACCATCAGTGAATCACTGTCATACGTGATGTACTGCATATAGAGGCACATCGTTCTACACAAGTACATGAGGCGTGTGTTTATGAGCACTACTTCATCTTGAATGGTGCATCGTTTGCAAAACATACTCACAAAGCCATCATCTAAATGAGTCAAAACTGCATTGTTTGAGAACACTGGAGGGGAATGTGTTCAGGCTCATAAAGCTGTATAACAATAAGCAAGGTCATTGTGTGTTAAAATTATGCACAAAATAAACAATATTTTGTTCAGCCAGGGCCACCATCTCAAAACATGAGGAAGTGGACAACAGATGACGTCCAATAAACATTTAATGTGTTGTTTGTGTCCCCCGAATAATAGAGATCAATTACTGAGATACGGATAAATAAAAATAAATGGTCGCTCCAGACACTGCCCTACCATTGACCAACTATACAACCTCCAAACAGGACAATTTGTAGTGTACCTTTCAAGGTTCATTTAGTCAGACATGAGATTAGAGATGTGGAAATCTTTTACCTTTCAGTCCAGTTTCAGTCGCCCTCTGCAGGCCGTCATCAGAAGAGGACTTTGAAAGTTATACTAACACAAGTAGATACAATGAACGTTACTAAGCTTAGGACAATTTGTACATTTTCCCCCAAGTTACTGATGTTGGTTTGTTATTTATATAATACACATCAACCTTTTATAAAGCTCAACAATGTCTTAAAGCTCTGGTACCCAGTTTCTCTTGAATTCTAACAGTCTGTTAGGGCCCTAATGACTTATACAGTATCAATGGTGTCCAAACTTTTTTCATATATAATCATTAAAGCCTAGTATGACAAAAAAACATGTATAGAAATATTTCCACACCACCAAAAAAAGTTTGAGCGCCTGAATGATCCTGGAGCTCTGTTGTCGTGTGCCCCTGGTAGGGTCTCCCATGGCAAACGGGTCCTAGGTGACGGGTCAGACAAAGAGCGGTTCAGAAGCCCCTTATGAGAGACCAACAGGCCCGGTTAGAACCGTGAGGCCGTCCTTCTGTGGACCCACCACCTGCAGGAGGAGCCATAGGGGCTGGTGCAATGTGGCGCACAAGACATTAAAGCCATGCTACAATAGAATAAAACACAATTATTGATTTTGCTTTGTTCCGTTTTGCAAAAGAAACAAATGTAACAGTTAATTTGCAAAAGCAGATGTTTACATTTTTTACGAATTGTTTTGGATCTTTGTTACTGAACTCTACAGATGACACATGTGACACTCAAGTCATTCAGAACTAGTGACTTTATATTTTTGACACTGAAAAAGATCTGAAAAACTGCTATTTAAAGAAACATTTACTAGCATACGTCGAGTTTTACAATGGCACTCATGGTTTTGTAAATTAACTCTTCAATTATTCTCTGGGTATCTGCAAGAATCCCAAATGTGTAATACCTTTTTAAGACTTTTTAAGACCTCCTTTAAAAACTTTAAAGGGGGGGTATTATGCTTTTTTCAATCACATAGCACCAGTCTATAGCATACTACAATGATGACGTAACCTTCTGTTGGTCTGTATATGCAGTAAATTAAAATAACTGCCTTGAATAAAATTGCTCTCTCAAAATGGCTGTACTGAACATCTTGAAATAGGCCTCTGTCTCTTTAAGAAGCTTTCCGACACGCCCCCTTCAGCACACTGCTGTGGCATCTAAACAACACTACTGTGCGGGGAGGGGGCTCTGCTGAGCTGAGGAGCAGTGGTTGGTGGCTTGGCTGGTGACGAAAGGTCCAGAGGCGTCTCCAGCGGTTACCGCTGCGGTAGCGCACTAACCGCTGCGGTAGCGCAGCGGTTAGTGCTCTCGCTTCACAGCAAGAAGGTCCCGGGTTCGATTCCCACCTTTCCAACACAGTATGCCCCATTCCAGCCAAAATATAGATTTTTCAGCAAATTGTGTGAAAACAAGACTTCAAAAAACACCCAATCAGAACTAACACAAGGATATAATGGAACTAAATTAGAAAAAGTACAACTACAACCTTTGCATATTCGCTGCCTACTTTGTTTTAAGATGAGTTAGCAATAAAAGTCAGATGAAAAACTGATTTTTGGTGATTTAATGTGAAGCCCTAATTGTGCTTAGATTATATTATATAAGATTATAGATTATTTTATATGTTATTTACTTTTACTGGGCCCCCAATGAAGTAAACCTGGACGCGCCCCTGCTTCAAAGCGCCTTTGTTGTCAGTGTGTTGCAGGAAAATCGTCAGCAGCTCACGGCAGACCTCCAAAACAAACTGGACGCTCTGGATATCGATGACTCCTGTTTGTCCCTCACGAGAAAATCCCCCCAAATATCACTGAAGCCCAACCCCACCAGGATCCCCACAGGGTGTGTGCACAAAGGGACTCCTGTCATTGTTATCGAAAACTGTTCGATACAGTACGGTAGTACAGCGGTTAGCACTCGTGCTTCACAGCTACAAGGTCCGGGTTGGATTCCCACCAGGCCGGGGCCTTTCTGTGTGGAGTTTGCATGTTCTCCCCGTGTCTGCGTAGGTTTCCTCCGGGTACTCCGGTTTCCCCTACCACCAAAAACATGTACAATAGGCCAGGATGAATGATGTGTGTGAATGCATGGAGGTGGTCAGAGGGACCGTTGGCGCAGATGTGTGTAATTGCGACAGCGCTTCTGTCAGTCTCCTCCAGGGGAAACACCACCAAGTATGGAGTGAATGTAAAATGCTCTCATGTAAAGCGCTTTGTGACCATGTCTGTGAAAGGCGCTATATAAATAAAGATCTTCTTCTTCTTCTTCAGGAGGTGGGGGCGTTCCTAGGAGGACTGAGGCATAGCTACACCTAAAATGGCTGCCGTCTAAGTTTTTACTGATTACTCAAAAATATGTGAATGAGCCAAGGCAACACTCCAGGCATGTGTTTAATGAGGGAATGACATAATAACAGGATATAAAGCTTGAAAAAGTCGATTTTACATAATACCCCCCCTTTAAGACCTCACGGCAACACACCTTAACCCGATAAAAGGTTGCATTTTGCTGCATCTAATTATAACAAGCAAAGAAAAAATGTGAATTGAACATGAATTAGAGATTAAAATAAAATATAAAAGATGTGCAAAGTTCATTCAATTGATAGAAGACTACTTAATGAACATAACATTGGCAATACATTTTAACTACTTAGGACTTGACATTAAGCAAGTACTTTCTCACTGGGCAAGAGGTAGGTTATTGTTGTTTTTGTTATGTTTTCAATCTACTTGTCCAATAAGATAATGTTTATTTAAAATTATGTATATTATGCAACAATGTTTCAAAGTTACTTTTAATATGGCTACGAATGTAAGGCACATCTCTGTTTTTATTTAGTAATGTCCCGCTCTAATTTTGTCATTTCAAACTGATTTCAAATTTTTAGATTTTTCTTGACAATTGTTTGTCTCCTTCTTTCTAATTATGCAATAGCACATTTACTTGCAGTATATTCTCTTGGAAAACTATATTTTTAAGCCAGTCCCCAGCACTGTGCATTTTAATATTTTATCACTTATCACTGAAGTGTAAATTTATACCTTTGAAAATCACTTTAAGACTTTTTAATACTTTTTAAGTGTCTTAATTTGGCAATTTTTAAAATATCAACTTTTAATACTTTTCAGACCCCGCGGATTCTCTCAAGCTGATATCAAAAGACGTGAATGAGGCGGTAAATGCTATTCTAATAATATGTATATCTACTTGTTATTCTAATATAAAGATGCCGTGTGCTGGATTGCCTTAAAGTAACAAGACTTGACAATAACGGAGCGTTGAACGTGATTTTATTTCTCATTTTGTGCCAAAACTGTTGTTTCATCATACCTTGAAATTTACATCAAACTTGTTTTCATATGTTCAGAGGAAACATAATCCCGACAAGGCTGCAGCGGTTACAAATGTAAATTGTTGTTGGGACCGATACAAAAATATCACTAGCACAAACCTTTGCCCAGACTTCACAGTGTACAATCTTATAAAAACACAGATTCACATCATAGTCCATAAATATCATGTGATTTTACCCAGTGTCCTTAATGTATCGTCATTAACATCATGTGCAAAAAGCAAAATCTCAAGTTCCAGCAAAATGAGTGCAGAGAAAGTGAGATTAGACTAGATTATTATAAATGATCATGAAAGAACAGCAAAGACAGAGGAGCTATTGCAAAGTGTACGCTTTAGTGCCATCTGGTGGACACATGGAAGGTACCTCATAAACGTTGATTAAAAGGGGAGGTATGTAGCATCTTGCACAATTAGTGTTTGAAAATTGCATTACAATATTTAGGCAAGACAAAAAATATATATTTTGTTTTATGGCCGACTGGTTTTGGACAATAGGCAGTAAATGGGCTTAAGAACTAAAACAAAACCACCAGTAACCAGTAAAGTTAATCAGATTTGAAGTGGTTTCCTTTGCCCCTGGGGACATAGATCGGCAATGTTTGTGGAAATGTCATTAAAAAAAAAACACACACAACTACATATCCTATATTTAAATATATAATAAATATTTATTCCATCCAATATAGTGGGTGATAAGATGGAGTGTGGATAAGAAAAGCAGCACTTTGTTTTCTGAATATGCAACTTAAAAATTCACCTTAAATTTAGACAAAGGCAGAGAGTGAGCTGTGAAAAGGCCTGTTACCAGAATGTTTATAATGATATATAATGGCACTATTTGTAAGTAGTTAAATAAGTAGGAACTATTCAGTAAATGTGTTAATGGCTTGTGTAAATTCCATGTATTCAAAATACCAAGTCAGATTATGAATACCTTAACAACTTGATTTGCCCTCCTTCTGACCCAAAGGTTAGGAAGAAACAAAAAAGTTAATCAAAAATGTACAAACATTTCCGAGCCGTTTTTAACTAAAGCCCTCATTGGCCTCTTCTTTGAAAACATGGCTGCCGGTGGCCACACTTTCAGTCTGCAAATCATCCACGATCCTCGACACACTCCCCAGTAATCTGTTCATCCCATCCTCCGAGTCAAACTCCCCCTGTTCCACTTTGATCTGGCCTCCCGCCGCGAGAAAGCCCTCTCCCTCCTCGAAACCGTATCCGAAATTGCTATCATCTTCTGCCGCTGTGCTTGTGTTGTTGCCATTCGCGGCCAGCCTTTGACATCGAGCTTGGTGCCTGAGAAAACTGTCTTTCCAAATCACTTTCTTGCCACAAACGCCGCATTCGAAAGGCCGGAGTCCCCCGTGCGTCTTCAGGTGCTTGGTCAAATGGTGCTTCATCTTGAAAGACTTGTTGCAGACTGGACACCCGAACGGTCGCAAGTTCAGGTGCTGCATTTTCACGTGGCGATCCCTCATGCTTTTCAGCGCGTAGGCTTTACCGCAGTGGCAGTAGTGGACTTTGCCGCCAAACGGGGCACCGGCGAGGGGTAGGGAGGAGGACGAGGAGGGCATGGGAGGCGATGAAGGTGCAAGGAAAGTGGACGAGGATGTGGGAGTCAACGAAGGACCTTGGTTATTGCTCGTTGAAGGCCAGTTTCCGTCAGACCCCGGTAAACTAAAGTCTGGAGACACCAAAGGCCGCTGTGTGACTTGTCCGCTCTCCTTTTCGATCTCGTCAAAAGTGTCTTGGCTAAAATTGCCTTCCCCAAAATGTCCCATATTTGTGTCTTCCTCATTCGAGTTGATTCGCCCGTGCTCGCTCTCTTGGGATCGTGGAGTTTGATGAGACCAAGGAGGCATTTGCCATTGGAGCCGAGCTGAAGGTCCCGGGACAGTCTCGCTTTCGGGGACATCACATGAACCATCTCTAAGAACTTTGACGTCATCAACGTTCACCTTCACAACAGGTCCTTCGTTTGACTTTGAAACAGTATTGAAATCTGCTGAGACAAAACAAAATCATTAGACAAAGTATCCTAAATGTTCCCAATGTTCAGGTCAAGTAAATAATTGGCCATTTTACTCATTTTACAACTACACTGGGAGGAAAAAACGAGGACACCGTTTGAAATTTCTTACATTTCTGCCAAAATTGCCCATAAAATGTGGTCTGATCTTTATTTATATCACAAGAATGAGTAAACAGTGGCTGTTTAAACTAAAACCACCCAAACATTTAAAATCCAACCCAAGCTAAATGCAACAGTTGAGTTTAGCCTGATAAATGATGATAAATATTAAACATGAATGAGGAAAATCCAAACACCCATGGGAAAATTAAATAATGGTAGTCTACACATTAGGCTAATCTAATAATAGTATTACATTCTCAAACTTTCTTAAACATATTATATTATTGTTACTGAATTAATTGTGTATCATATAGAAAGTCAAACAATAAATTGTTACAAATAATAAGATTTGCTAAAAACACTTTATTTTACTCGGCAGCGTGCATGGACCGTGCACGTGTAACCATACCCCCCTGCCAAACCAGTAAACCTAGAGGAAACACTGCATCCTGATCGTTGTGCACGTCTAATCTGCAACTACAGGAAACGTCTGGATGAAGTTAGCTGGTTTATGGCAGCAATAACTTCACCCACACGTTTTCTGTAGTTGCAGAACCAAACACAACTCACCTAAGCTATTTAGTAAACCTTAACAGTCTCCCATCCAGGTAATAACCAGGCCAGCCCTGCTTAGATTAGATATCTGACGACATGTGGTATTCACATTACTTTACCAGCGGTTTCTTTATAACTGCAACTGTTTTTATTTATTTAATGTGAAGTTTAATATAGCAGATGTTGCATTGATAAAAAGATATACACTACTATAAAAGGGGAGACTTGGAAGTAGCTGCCTACGATTGCACAATCATTTCAACTTTTACCCATAAATCTATTTCCATCTTCACACAGTGAAAAGGGACCAAATGTTTTCAGTTACATAACTCAGATTGGACTCTTACCGCACTGTCCCACGACTCCCACTTGAACACCGCCCTCTTTCTTCTCCACAGCTGTGCTCTCCTTCCGGTCATTCAGCCTCCTCTCTGGGGTCACATCACTTCCCCCGTTCTTCTCTGAGCTTCTCTCTGGGTCCCGCTGCTGTTGGAGCCTACATTTCTTTAATGCATCTTCACTGAGGGAGGCCCCGTGGTTTTTAGTACTGTGTCCTGGCTCAGCGTGGACAAAATAGCTTGGTTTTCTTTGACTCGAGACCCACGGTTCCTCACAACTAGAGTAATCACTACTGTCATTGTAAGCAGGCAGGCTATCCACTTGTGAGTCCGCTAAATGTTGCCCCGTGGAAGACTTTTGACGTCCCCATCTCGGAAACTGTTGAGGTCTTCTCCATGTTGCCAAAGGGGGCAGTGCATCAGGCCTTTTTTCCCTTTTCCTGCCCTCTCGCTCTGTATACAGACAGTCAGTGCTGCTGGGAGACTGTTGGCGGGACACAGAGCCCCCGGGAGGAGGGACCTCTGAGGTGGGACGTGGTCTTTTTAAAATCTCAGTGCATTTATCCACAATGTGCCACATCTGCAGGAAGCTGGCCACAGTGACATAGTTGACAATGTCATCTTGGACGATGCTGAGCTGACCAGTGTAAGCCGAGATCAGGACGCTCTCAAAGGCAACAGGGTCCATCACCGACGGCAACGACACGGTGGTGACATTCTTCAGTAAAACCTGTGTAAGGAATAAGTAGCAAATTAACACAACATTTTTTTTTTTAAATCTCAAGCTCTCAGGCTGAGGCTCTGGAACGGAGGGTAAGTTTCCCTTTAACTTCATGGATAAATGTTTGACATTGCTTTGTAGAACTTGCACTTCATTCCCGCAGTTTTGAGTAATCTTGTTTATTATTTTACTGGTTGCAGGATTATATTGAGTCATGGATAAAACGCAAAATAGTCGGCACAGTTATTTAAGCACATTATCCATCACTGGACAGTTTCTTGGCAGTTCTGCGCAAGAACAAGGTGGACTTGTTTCTGGCTAACATCTCTGAAATTATTGGGCCTATCCAAATAAAACAACAGCCGGGAAAAAAAAAAAAAGAAAACTTAAAAAATAAACAACAGTCATAAAGTTCAGCCTCCGTCAGCACAAATGAGGTAAAATAAAAGGTCCCTCCATCTGAAATCAGGACACAAAATCATATTCAACTAGGGCTGGGCGATAAATCAAATTAATTCAAGCTTTTAAAAACAGACGATGTGGAAAATGGCTAAATCGTAAAATCGTGTCCCCCGCTCCATGTCCCCCTCACATGCGCCGTGTTGCCAATTTAGCAGCGTGTTCAACCGCTCCACAGCGACTGCTTTCGGAAATGGCACCCGAAGAGAACCCAGAGACTTTCTGACGATCTCTGCTGCTTTACAAAAGGCATTGTGTTGTCAAAGTGCGCAAAAGAGTTTTCCCCAATCTGATCCTCTCCCTTCTCTCACCCTGAGCCATGCTCTGAGCGGAGGCACAGCAGCAGCTTAACTCCGCCCCTTTCGCCTTGATTCTCCATGGAGACGGTTGTCAATCACAGCAGAGGCATGAGGATGAGAAAACTAAAATGCTTTTGAAAACCCCATGGCTTATTAAGAAGTTTTACTTTTGAGAGCGGACAAGGAATATTTAAAAGAGAAATAACTTTTTTTAATGGACATAATTGTAGGCTATATTATGAATCTAAATATTAATGGTCTGGACTCTGAGCAGTTGTCTTATTATGAAAGATCAAGAGACCTGATCAAATAAAATCGATTAAAATCGTAATCGTCCAAACTGAGTAACAAAATCGAGATTTTCATTTTTGGCCAACATGAACCCAACTGAGTCACAGCCCACCTGGTCGTGGAAGTACGGAGAGGACGCAGCGAGGACACATCGATGAGCTCTGAACACTTGTCCCTGTACGTGGATGGACAGGTCACAGAGCTGCCCCTCTCCCCTTTGTCGGTTCAGGCTGTCCAGGACAGAGGCTCGAACCGCGGGGAAACACACCTGCACCGTGGGGCTCGGGTTGTCTCCAGAACCCACATCCATCTTTATCAAAATACTGGGGAAAAGGAAAATACACAGGTCAAGTTTATACAATTGTGAAGAAAGTAGCCTGGTGTTGCAGCAAGAATCATAAATCACAACATTTCTGATGGCATGAAATATTTTACTGCGACTGAACATACTAGATGTGTTCAATGGGATAAAAAAAACGATTTAAATAATCGAATATCACAGTGTAGACTGTAGCGTATTAAACATTAAATCGTTATAACTGTTAGACAATCTAAATATTGACATGAATGCATTTTGAAATGTATAAGATGTCCAACATGTTTGACTAACAAACAAACATCAGTTTTTTCCACCCTTTTTTAAACAACGATCAGGACATGAATATTAGTAATATTATTAATGATTAATTACATTATCACCTAGACTCCAGCTTATCCCTTATCACCCAGTCATCGCACTAGCCGTTATTAGCATGTTAGCATTGTGTTTAGTTAGCATACTCTACCTTTAACTACTTGCAGCTTTGTCCTTGCAGCTCTATATGTCCGTAGATATGTCCATGGCGGGTAAAAACAGTCTGACTACCTTTCCTATTGTTTGATAAGCTTTAGGAGCTTCGCTTTTAGCCTCTCAGCCCTAGCAGCTAACAGCAGCTTAGCTTAGCGTCGGGGCGGAGCTGCATCACCCTCGTGAACTGCAGCATCTGTGGATGTTTTGGAGTAGATCAGGTGGTTTGGAGATATAAGAAGAGGCGATCGAACCTGTCACAGTAACACATACACGTTTCGTTTAGGATGAATGCTAGTTTGGCAGAGTTTGATATAAAACGATGAATTTTGAGGCTGTTGTGGCTAATGCTTAGGAGGCTGCCATCATATCTGTAACCCCGCCCTGTGGGGTGGTGTTAAAGGGACAGCCTATCTGATAAATCCGCGTCTTTTTTTTATTTCGGAGATCATTAGGATGCGTTACTGTGTTCATGTAGTGGTTCTAGAGTTAGACATACTAGTGTTACTGTAAATATCTAGTATGAGAAGTCAAAGGGGCGGTAATTCAGCGCGCCTCTTCAGTCCGTGCTGAGTCCTTGGTTTTACCGCAGTGCCTCTGCAGCAGCGCTCAGTGACAGAGGTGCGTGTGGCGCACAGAGAAACCTGCTCCAGAGAGGACCGTCCAGCCACACCGCATACGCAGATTTATTTCATCTTTTCTGTTTTGAGCCTTCTTTGTTTGGGCACATCTTGAGTTTACCTATGATGTCTGCCCAGCGGAGGCAGATCTTCTCGGAGCACGGGGCCATCAGATAAAATTTTGCAGCTGTCAAGCGGGACGACGACAAGACAGTGTCTATTTTGTTCTCAACACGGACTGGGCCTCGATTTCAGGACAGTGATTACGCGTTTTGGGGGATTTACAAAAAGCATTTGTAGCCTGTAAGCTCCACCAGTAGCGTGTCAAAACGTAGCCCATTCTTTTAACCATAAAGCATGCACATTGATCATATATGCATTGGCGTGGTATAGTCCATCAGTAGCTTGGCATGTCGCATATTGTATTTTAGTCCCTAGTGTTAACTGTAATGCGATCTAACACGTTTTATTACTGTGTGCGTAATTTGACAGCACCTCAGGGAACCAAGATAATCACATCTCAGGCTATCTCCAAATAAAATAACAGCACTGTGATCTGGATATCATAGGTAACAAAAATCAAAAAGCTTTCATTTGAGTGCATCTAGTCTTTCCAGGTACGATTACAGAAACGTGTGGCAATAATATCTGTATGTTTCAGTCAGTTGTTGCTGCTTAGAGCCAAAGATATAAGAGCAATTCAAAGTGTAAGCAAGGCCTTGGCCACTGAAATGCATGTTTAGCTTCCTGACATTTCCAATCAGCACTTTATTATTGAACAGTTAGTACATTATACATTTATTATTGTAAATATTCAAGGTCCATTAGAGTTTTAAGCTATAAGAGGGGCTCAGTCCGGAGAAGTAGAAGTGCTGGTACTTTGGAACGTCCAATAAAAAGATGGCTGACAGGACAGTATTGCACCTCCTGATCCTGGCTCTGCTCTGCTCCCTGTTCGGTAAGTGTGATGGGGTCACTCGGGATTGTATCAGTGCACTGTAAGATCATCACTGTGTGGAGGAGGTCCACTTTATTCAAGTAAAACCCTCAAACTTTGTGATGCAATAATGTTTCCTACTGTATGAGTAAATGTCCCAGCAATTTTACAGAAACAGCTTCCATTTGTTTATTTGGACAAACTGCTGCTGGCGTGGACAATCCATTACATGTAGCACCTGGAATTTTATTTCCTGATAACTTTCCACTCACTAAAGAGTTTTGAGGAAACTAATCATTCAGAAGTGCAACTCAGTGTGACCATCAGCTGTGCTTTAACCAAGGTCTGAACTAGTACCATTATGACGACCTCTGCTTTGGAATCTCAAGCATAAAAGTAGAGATGTAGGGTTTTTATTAGTCAATTTGTCCAAATACATTTTTTGTGCAGGGAGAGTCGATTAAAGAGTCAACATTAGGAGTGGGCGATATGCCAAAAAACTAACGCTGTACATGCTTCTTCCCAAAGGTAACGCGTCATTGTGGTTAAATCGGCGTGTCCCTCACTTGAATAGAAGAGTGTGGACGAAAGCGTTTGTTTGAGCATTTAGCTGTATTTAACCCAACAGAAAACCTCTTCAAATTGGCGTATGCCGTCACAGGGACTGGATCACTGTTTGATTGTTTGTCATCACATTGTCCAGCCCTAGTTGAAAGTATACAATCGCACAATACACAATTAGGGCTGTACAATGGAGCAATAAGAATGAACAGGTTCTTGGGGCTGGGTATTGCCTACAACACCTGCTCGCAACCCTGATGCAGAGTCCAGAATATAAATCATATTCTGATACGTCTTATACGTGACTGGATGGATGTTTTTATTGTACTGGATAGGGCTACGTTTTTCTGTTTTTTGTTTCCATGTATAATAAATAGGGGTCATATACAGACTTATTGCACATGATGTAACACTGACCACCACGAAGTATATTTGATGCGTACAAAGGAGTGTGAGCAGCTGCAGCAGATAACCGCCGTTGTTTATTTGCCTCATTTGTTCTCCTCTCAGTGGACCGGGCTGGAGGGGCATGTGCAGAGGTGGACTCGGACACTGAGGCTGTGGCGGGGAAAGGCTTTAAACTGGGCTGTATCTCCTGCAAGCGCCGCAGTGAAGTCGAGGGAACTGCCAGCGTCGAGTGGTACTTCAGAGCCAAAGGAGAGGCCGACTTTGTTCACGTGAGTCTGACTGATGCGTCGATAAAATGGTCATGTATCCCCATTCAGACACCAGTGCACACAGACATGGCACCTGCGGTTGTGTTTAATCCTACTTTTGTCCATGTGGCTTTGACAGGCTCCAGTTCTAAAGGAAAAGAGAGAAATATACATATGGAAAAATTATGTAACCCATGGAAAGTTCCTCTGCATTGGCCGAGAAACCTTGCAAATCTGTTGACAGCATTTGTCAGTAGGCAGAGAGCAGACCTTGTTTATCTGTTTGCTGAGGTGATTGAACTCCCAACACTAATAACAAAAGGCGAGTTTATGACTGTGTTAACAACAATCACCAGTAAAACTCTTAAATAAAACTGAGCAGCAGTGCATGAGATCAACAGACAGATCTGTGCGGTCGCTGTATCGGACTGTTGTGGTGAAGAGGGAGCTGAGTCAGGGGGCAAAGCTCTCGATTTACCGATCGATCTACGTTCCCACCCTCACCTATGGTCATGAGATCTGGGTAATGACCGAAAGGACAAGATCGCGGATACAAGCGGCCGAAATGAGTTTCCTTCGCAGGGTGGCTGGGCGCACCCTTCGAGATCGGGTGAGGAGTTCAGTTACCCGGGAGGAGCTGCTCCTTCACGTCGAAAGGAACAGCTGAGGTGGCTCAGGCATCTGTTTCGGATGCCTCCTGGTCGCCTCCCTCGGGAGATGTTCCTGGCATGTCCCATGGGGAGGAGGCTTCGCAGAAGGCCCAGGACACGCTGGAGGGACTATGTCTCAGAGCTGGCCTGTTGTCACCTCGGGGTTCCCCCAGAACAGCTGGAGGAGGTGTGCGTGGATCGGGACGTTTGGGCATCTCTGCTCAGACTGCTGCATCTGTGACCCGGCCCCGGATAAAGCTTCTTTTTTAATTACAAATAATGAAAGAGGAAGCCACCAAACACATTCCTAACTTTCCTAATATATTGTAGCGTCCCAATTCTTCACAGGGACAAGTTCATGAGCACGTTTCACAGGTTGCAGGGTCACTTTTCAGGGTCACTTTCTCAGAAATGCTAGAAGACCAGCCTGTAACTTCATGAAATTGATACAAATGCTTTATAATTAGATGAACAATGTTTTTCCCACAAATGTCTAGTTTACAAGCAGCACAAAAACAATGTTGTTCCACTACTAGAAAAATATCAGGTATAGTGCCTTTAAGCAGATTGGAGGCATGTACTATAGGCATGTTTAATTTGATCATTCAGGTATTTAGTAATAAAACGTTACAGGTATAAACCAGAATTTATACCTGTAAGAGTAGACTTCATACGTATCTTGCATTACGATTGTAAAGACATTTAATTTGACCAAGACAGAGTTAGGCAAAAAGGACAGACTGACTGCAGGGATCAATATCACCTGCAACTTCTCACTTTGAGGTTGTAGAGCTGCTGTTGTCTCTATGAGGCTTCGTTGTAAAACCTGCTAACCCTGTAGTTTAGACCTCTACAAGTATGTTCTGCAATGCATGTGATTCTTACATTTGTTTTCAATTGTCTGTCAAGTGTTAATGCTTTTGAGGATTTTAACATAAACTAACTGACTGCAATAGACAATTTCAATGAGATATTTTTATCCGTTTCAAATGACTGAAATCTCCATATTTTGTCTCCCAGTCTATAATAATAACTTCCGTTCAAACGGGCTGTGACTGATTTTGACTGACTCGATTTTCTGGTACAAAATGCAGCTGCCCACGCTTCGTTTGATCTATTCATGAACACAAGTCTGCAGTCTCCCCTTTCTCCCTCACTTCCTGTCCGTCTCTCATAACAATGCTGTCACATGACCAAATGAAGGGTTAAAGATCAGACTGCGCCAGAGATTAAAGTCGATACAGATATTTTCCACCCACACTAAAATCAATCGGATTTCTGAGGGATATGGTGTGACGACCTTGTGCAATGTCAACTGTTGTGTTGACGTGAGTTAAGCCCAAAACTAATCACACAAGGCAGGCTTTATTGCACTTTTTATTTACCACAACACACAGGGGAAAGAAATATGGTTCAACAGAAACTTATAGATAAGATAAAGTTTTTTGAGCACAAGAAACTACCTACTGGTCGCCAAAATGGTCTTTTTCTTCTTATTATTATTCATTATAATACGAATATTAGAATGTATAAAATAACTTTGTTGGACAAGGTTATCTTTAAAGGTGCATTATGCAACTCTTTATGTGAAAAAAAAGTTGACATTTGTGCATATTTGACCTTGTAGTGATCCAGCGGCTGTATGAGTGGTCAGCATGGTGCCTTTACTTTCCATCACAGTGGTCTCTACAATGCTCCAGGATCAATTGTTTTGTAGGTTTATTGGTGAGAGGAGCCATCAGCAGTGAAAACCTTCCAAACAATTGATCCTGGAGCATCCCAGAGGCCACTGTGATGGAAAGTAAAGGCACCATGCTGACCACTCATACAGCCGCTGGATCACTACAAGGTCAAATATGCACAAATATAAACTTTTGTTTTCATATGAGTGCATTATGCAATCAAAAAGTTATATAATGCACCTTTAAGACATGATACCTGATTTATTTTTTTCTAGTTATGGAATACATTTTTTTTGTCCTCCTTTTTATATTTTAAACTTAAAACATTTGTGGGAAAACATTGTGCATTTGTATCAATTTCATTAACTTTAACACCCTGCACAGTGTGAAATGTGGATATAAACTCATCTCTGTGTGTCCAATGAGGACACAACTAACATTCTAATTTAGTGGCTTCCTCTTTCATTGTTCGTAATTAAAAAATCTGGTATAGGGCCTTTAAGTCATAGTCACGTGATTGTCTAAAGCAGTGATTCAAAAGTGGGGGTCAGGACCCCAAGGCAGTCGCAAGGCACTGAGCTGGGGACCCGACAATTATTTCAGGATATGATATTCATGTCAGTGTATGTCGAGTATTTTTTTGATTGAAAACCGTGTATTTTAGCCATAGACATATTATTAATAGACCGTCATTCCTCACTCCTCCCCATTTACCACAATGACTACGCTCGAGGGGGAAATCATGGTGGATTTACAGACTCCTCCTCCCCAGCTCTGACGAAGCATGTTCCTAAAAAGGGCATAAGGGCGGGATCTTCACTGTGGACTCGGCCCTTGCGTGACGTGTAGTTCGGTCATAGCACCTCCACCACTGCTAACAGTCCGGCTCTCATTAGCACGAGATTTCTAAAATGTTTCTTACGAAAACCAGCCTGGTCCCTTTAATCGTTACTAAACCAGCGTTATCACAGGAGCAATATCTAGTCGTAGAAAGTTCAAAAAAATTAGGCACCAGGCTCTAAAGTTGTTTTTAACGTTTCTAAAGTGCAGTGCATTCCAATGGGGAACTAGCGGGAACTTATATGGAGGTACTACAGCAATGGCGGCCCCTAGTGTCAACGCGGAGCAGCCAGCGGCCATTGATTTTAGCTTGAAACCCCTGGTCTTAAGTGGTTTTATAGGTGGGTCCCTATAAAACCGACCCACCGACAACCATCATGATAATCCGACCCCCTAATTATTTCAACGAGGGCTTTGCAATAAAGTAAGAAGGTGAAAAAAAAAACATTATGCCTTTTGACGCCGTTAAATAATATCAAAATGCCATATTAGAAGAAGAAGAAGAAGAACTTCATTTGTATAGCGCCTTTCAGAGACATAGTCACAAAGTGCTTTACATGAGACAATGAGTCAAGAACTGAACATAAGGATGACCATGAAAATGATCAGAACAGCACTGGTCTAAAGTACAGGATTATCAGGTTCTATAAATAACCAGAGACCATGAAGGCAGTATATTTAGTTAACTGAAAACAAACATTTACTAAATAACTGCAGCCTTTGCAACTTGTGACCATCCAAAGCTTTTTCGTTCGATAGTAGTATTTTTATTTTATGTTATGTGTCCAGATCTACAGTTACACTGAATACCGCGGTACGGTCGAACACGATGACTTCATGGACCGCATCGACTGGAAGGGCAGCAAACGCAGCAATGACATCCAGGACGCCTCCATCTACCTGCTCAACGTCACCTTCAATGACTCTGGGACGTACCGCTGTTTCTTCAACCGCATCCTCTCGTACGACAACAACTACGAGTACAACGATATCATCAGCAAAGTGGTGCACCTCACTGTGGTCGCCAAAGGTACTGCTCTTAAGTAACTATGAAAAGAAACTAAACATTATGTTATTAGATTACGTCCTTTTAGAGGATTTGCATCATTTTCATTCTAAACAAAGCAGAACAGAGGGTCAGAACAATGATAACAATGTAGAATTGTTATTGGTGGTTTAATTCTACATTCATTATACTGTACATACATGGAATAGATGATGTTTCATAAATCAGTTTACTATATCATGCAGGGTTTTTCTTCTTTTATACCTACTTTATACCCCTCAGCCGTGATATTTTTTGTAATATACATTAAAATAACGTATGCCTCTAAGTATTAGGCTTGTTTTTGATGGTATGATAAAGCACAGTTACACTTTAAGCCAGCGGTGTTCGCACTTCCCCGCTTCGTGGAAAAGTGACTAGAGCCTCAAGGTAAATGCAAAGTTTTAAAACAGCTATGCACAGGCTTTCATGCAAATCAGAGCGAGGAAAACAGAATCAGAACCAGTTTGTTGAAGATGTCTAGAGAGGTACGGGCAAACCGTATGAAGCAAGGGCCACATTGGAGTTTTGAACTTCCCACGAGGGTCGGACCAGTTGCAAATTGGGTTGTTTTAAACAATTACAATAAGAATGTAATCTCCTAAACACATTCAAAAGTTATGCATTATTTATGTCTGTGAAAACATTAGTGGTTTTCCCTCATTTTAGGCAATGCATATCGGGATTGATAATGTTTTTGACTGTAAAACACAGAGAAAGATCATGGAAATGACCAGGTGACCGCGTTTTTAGTGCAGAAGAGGGAGGCGGACTGACTCTGCAGGATTACTGACACATGAGCGAATGAAACAAAGCACCGCTCCAGGTCTGTTTTTGGTGAGGCTTTGACACTATAACAAACATAGTTAAAAAACTCAAAAAAGTTGGTTTTGCATGATATAGGCCTTTAAAGCTTCATTGCACTAAATAAATATTTAGAAACTGGGAATATGTTATTATCATTTATGAGCAAGGGCAGGGAAAAGCTTCACAAAGCTGATCATAAAAACCTGCTGTATAGCATGAGAGAATGGAGTTTGGGGTCATAGATTCAAATTAGCCAATTAAGGTATTAAAAAAAATTGATAAAGAAAAGGAGGCAATTTGAGCACTGAAATGATCAGAACAAATGAAGGTGTCAGAAGAGCACCATGTCATGACACCAGCAGGTGAAGAGCGCACAGGATTACACATGGATGAAATATATAACTGTGTCTGATTTCCACTTGTGTAACTGTGTGACTGTTTTGCAGCGAACAGAGGAACCGCGTCGATCGTGTCTGAGGTGATGATGTACGTCTCCATCATCGGGCTGCAGGTCTGGCTCCTCATTGAAATGATCTACTGCTACAGGAAGATCGCCGCCGCCGGGGAGGAGGCGCTACGGGAAGCAGCGTGAGTCCAAATTCAATGTTCGCACTTTATACAGTGCACCTGACTTATATTGGCATCCCTGAACCGAGAGCTCCCACAGAGCTCCCAATATTTGCAGAGGGCACTGTATAATTGTCTAAAATGTTCGCCTGTTCATCTAAAGCTGGAGAGTCAAACTGATTTACGTTGAACCCACAGTGGGGAAAATGATTAATTATATGCCTTTTTAAAAAGTGCAAAATATAGATGCAACCAAAAAGCTACATAAATGTGCAAAACGATGGCATGGTATGTGAAAAGAATGTAAAAAATAAAATGAATGTTAATGATCGTAATTGCACATCTCTGTTTCTTTTTGATTGCAAACTGAGCAGCCTGGTTTTCTGCATTTCCCCTTTGTGAGATCAAATAAATGAAAGTAGGAAAAGCAGTTTTGCATTTTTGTCTTTGTTACCAAAGATGTGTGGTATGAGGACACAGAAGTGAATGCTCACTCTTGTCTCGCCCCATTCCTGTCCAGTGCTGGGCAAGTTACTTTAAAATTGTAATATATTCTATATTAGTTTTACAAATGTAATATGTTGGTATTACATATTACTGTTTCAAAAATGTTGCTGAGCTACCCTACTTTCAGTTACTTCTGAGTTACTTTTGGCAAAATATAAACTGAAAATAGTAATAAAGCCACCGAGAAAAAGTGCAGCCAAAGATTTCCTTTTCCTTTACTTTCCCCATTCTCTTGTTTTGTTTTTGATGACGTTAGCTACACAACTGCAGATCTTATAACCTACTTCTAACTTGATTTGGTGCTGCCTTTTATTTGGGCGGAGTTTGCCATTTTCATTCATACATTTAAATGCACTTCTAACTCGAGTTAATTGAATTACTTGAATGACTAATATATTCCATTTATATTCCTTAGTTATACGTTACCCCCAAACACTGTTCCTGTCCCATCCCAATCCCACCAGGATCAGTCCTAGTCCCGCTCCTTTATGTTTTTAATCTAGTTTTGAAAGGCCAATGAAAGTCCACGCTAGCGCCAGATCTGCAGAAACACAGACACGAGCGACTGTTGAGTTTGACCTCTTTACATTTTAGAGAAGCCTAAATGCTACTGTGTTTAGCGCCAGTGCGTCCGTGCTAACAGCAGCTGCAGCTCCCACACAAGCAGCCTGAAACGTACAGTACAGTGAGGGAAGGAGGCGGCGTGCAAAGACCACGCACAGGGACGATGCGCTGCTGTGGTACATCGACAGAGGAGAGGATGAAGTGAAGACAGTTAGTGCTAGTCATCTTCAATCACGTGTCCTCGTGGTCAGATGAAAAGACGAGGCCTGCATGCTGCTTCTCAGGAATACATTTTCCTGTCCTGGAACTCATCTTATTCAATACTCAACACTGAAGATATGACAGTAGACTATAAGCAGGAGCTTGAACAGTGACTCAAATGTTCTCCAGAATGATTTGATTACTGTAATAATCAAATAACAGAGTGATGTTTGTTCATTTGTGCATGTATATCTAAGGCTCACCGTCTTGTTAATGTGTTTATGCATGTTTTTTTGTGTTGGCATATCCACTTCAGATGTGGGGATTTAGAGTTACACTGAGCGTCCTATTTTTATTCACCTATTTTTATACTGATGAGAAGTCGTTATTACCCAGTCCAGGTGGGTCATGTCCTGGATAAGAAATACAAGAATATTAATGGCCGTAGTGCAATATTTGCCCCACTTTTGAAAGTCCCAAACATCACTCTCGCCTCTGTCTTTGTCTCAGATTTCTTTGTTCTTTGTTTTGATTCCTGTCCATGTGTCGTGACGTACTTGTGCTTGTGTTTCATGTGTCTCTCTGTCTTGTGCTGTTGTGTCCGTTCTGTCTCTGTCTCGTTTTCAGTAAAAACCAAACTCAAAACCTTCCTCCCGTAAGTCACAAAGGATCACACCTCATCTCAAATCCATAACTTTGTTTCATTCGATTTTTTCATTATTTCTGTTACAACAAATGGTTTGAATTGTTTTTTAACTTGGCTGTTTTTCTCTCTTTTGTTTCAGAAATGCTGAGTATTTAGCGATAGCGTCAGAAAGTAAAGACAACTGTGCTGGAGTGCAGGTCGGAGAATAGCACAGGTACATCCTTTTATCACAAAAGACCACACTGAGATGATCATGAGCTGAGCAAATCACCTCAAATATGATGATATCAATCACTTAGTTAAGATGCTTGTTTTCTGACCCAAAGGTTAGAACTTAAAGCGGCTCAGGACTAACCCGACATCTGAATTTTAATTTCATTGTACGTTGTACTTACTTACTGAAAGTTTTCAAAAGAACACTCTGGGTTAGTTGCACCAGGACATTTAGACGTGCCACTTTAGAAATGCCCTAAAAGTGTCCTAAAACTGGATTCAGTGCTAATACTTCAACAACACATTTACACCTATGCTGTTTGCTATCTTCTTTAACTGTACATTATACATAACAATAGAAATCATTATTTAACACTGATCCTCTGAGGAGAGTGAATCTTATTTGTACAGCGGTTTTCAACGCCACCCAAAGTGCGTCATAAGGAACAATTTTTCATTCACTCCACACTCAGTGATGGTAAGCTACTTACAGTATGTAGCCATAGCTGCCTTTGGGGTAGACTGACAGAAGTGTGGCAGCAGACATCTGCACAAACGGAACGTGCGACCACCACCCACTCACACTCTTGAGGTTTCCGCTGGCTCCAGAACAAAGTGACTGTGGATGCATCTGAGTGCCAAAAGAGTCTTACCATTAAAATGCATTGCAATGCAACTGATACTGTGCGCAAACATTTTAAAATGCAGTTGCAATGCACCCTTTTGCGCCCCGTGGCACCGGGCCTGCTCCCATCAAGATACTCAAAAAGCCAACCGTGTTTAGCCCCTGAGATCTGACCAGATCAGTGCTCACAAGGCGGTATAGGCCGTATAGAAATCTGAAATAATAAAGATACAGGCCGCATTATTATATTTAGCTCTTGTTCTACTATACATATAATGACACTCTATATGAGTTTAGTTTATTTATTTGTCACACACACATATAACATGCAGTGAATTATAGTCTCACACCTCACGCCCAATAGAGTTCGGGAAATTCCACAGTTACCAATGGAGATCCGCCATCTTTGCAGCTGTTCAGCATACATTTCAATTGACTAACATTAGCTAAAAACAGAATAAAAAGTGGAGAAAAAAGCAGTGGAACAACTCGTTAGCTGCTGAGTTACTGCTGGTAAATACATCTAACACACTGTGGTGTCCAAGTATTTTAATGTGCACAATAACTCCAGTAATTTAACTTTTAAAATCTCCATTAGTTTACAATTGCTGCTAATCCCATAATGCTTAGCAATATAACATCACATTCCCGAACTCTAGACATTTATGTTTTGTAAACGATGTCCAAATAAAAACTGGCACCATTGTGTTGGAAGAGCGTTTGTGAGCATTTTGCTAGTACTTCAAATGATGTTGTTCTCCTTTCGTTTCCCCCCAGGCTTCTTCCATGGTCCAAAAACAGCCCTCATCTTCTTCCGACCTGCATGAGCACCTTGTGGAGACTTTTCTGCTTCACCTTCAGCCTGTAGTGTCCCTCTGCACCGACACAAATGAAAATCACAATCCACAAATCGGACGCGTTTTACTTTAGTATTAACGGTAATAGGATTGAAATGGCACGGGCACGGGAATCACAGGGATAATGCCTTTTGCAGTGTTGTTATTTATCAGGAAGATACTAAACAATGAACTATTGCACAGACTTTATTGAACATGGTATTACAAGCTAAGGCACCGTGCTATTTCCATCCTGTGACTGTGCCGTAAAGTGAAGCGCGACCCAACAGAGATGTAGTACTTGTGACTTGACTCAAACGAAGGACAAAGGACTTTGGACACTCAACCTGGGATTCAGCCTGGAGGATTTGGACTTTTTAGCTAGTTCTCGGCACTGACCGCCTCTGTACATCTGCTTCAATAAACACGCTCTTAAATGGTGGTTTTAAATATTTATGAATGGATCAGAAGAGTGGATTAGCCGCTAGTCTGTTTTATGTAATAATGACCGGACTCGGACCAGTTCTACGTGACTCGCACTCGGGGAAAAAACGGCGACTTGACGACAGCACTGCAACCCACAAACCAAGCATGAACCAGCATCACTGTATATAGTAACCTCAGCATGTTCTGAAGACGAAGACGACATTATGCATCATTGAGCCACATTGTCAATAGCATTTGTTTGTATCAGACCAATGAGTGTCACGGGCGTCTGCGGGACTCCGTGAAGCCGATTGTAAAAGAATTAGCTTTTTATGAAATCATTCACTGTTATATATACATAATTACAAATGTATGGTAAAGTACATGTAATGGATCTAAATAGAAAGTCTTTCCAGATCATATACTGCTAGTTACAGTCAAATTTATGATGTACTAATAAAAATGTGAAAACGATAAGTGAAGCATGTTGTCTTTAGTGATTGAAAACATCATGACCCCACAGGACATTGTTATCCTTAAATTAGTTAAAAACAATAGGCAAGGCAAGTTTATTTGTAGAGCACAATTCATACACAAGGCAATTCAAAGTGCTTCACACATTGTTGCTGTTTATTAGCTGACCCAATGGAAGCATGTACAAGTTGAATAAGAGGGGTCCCAAGATTGACCCCTGGGGGACACCACAGGTCATGGAAATTTTGTCTGAGACGCAGTTGCCAATTTCGACAAAGTACATCCTGTCCTCGAGATAGGACTTGAACCAGTTTAGAGCAGTACCAGAGATTCCCACCCAGATGTCTAACCTGTGAAGTAAGATCCCGTGGTCCACTGTGTCAAAGGCAGCGCTCAGGTCCAGCAGAACTAAAACTGAGACCATTGAAGGTGATCATTTATAGAAAATCAATGTTAGTTTCTCTGAGTAACAATGATAGGTAGATTCTTTTTGCTTTTCAGTATAGGTTTTTTGGGGGAAATGATGAATAATTGGCAATGTTCTGTATTTTTGGAGCACTTTAACAGGTATTTGTTTGAAAAAAATTCTCTGGACCGATATATTTCGTCATAATTCAAACAGCATTTAGATATTAACAATCTTGAAAACTCCACTCTTCTGCTCCTCTCCAAGATGCTTCTAAAATCACCCAAACTTCAGTCTCAAATCTATAATATCTTCAGCATCTTGAATGCTTTTGAAAATATGACTTATTTAGCTGGATGACATCTGTTGTAAGTAATAATTATCTTTTTTATTTCAGTGAAGCAGCAATTTAATGAAGAAATGTTGGGCAGAAAAGTTATTTTTACTTGAATTTTTAAGCTGATGATGTGGACTGTGGGGCTCGTTTTCCTGAGATGTGACATCATTGCCTCCAGCTGGTTTGTGTTCATGTGCTTTTTATGTGGGAAAGTGGGGATTTTAATGGCATCACATAAAAACGGTCTTTTATCATCGATTAGCGCTTTGCTCAGCTAATCATTTAAATGTGTTATCTCAAAAGCTAAACAGTAGTTTGTGAGTTTAAAAAATGTCACATTAATGTTGGGCATCTCACTCGCAAATTTGTTACTCCAAGGATGGTGACAGCTCACACCATAGACAAACCATTAGTCCGACGTTTCAGTATTCCAAAAATTTACCATAGAGCAGAGGTGCCATTAGTCCGACATCTCTAACCCAATTGTGTTGTGGATTATAGAGCCATATACAACCATTGGCCCTAACCTTAAGGTCAGTGGACTCTTGTTTGAACCTAATTTTATTTTTCAGCCCCTATAAGAATGAGACATCAGACTAATGGGTTGTCAAACTAATGGGCCGACCCCAGTTCCAGGCTCCCATGGACTTTACAATGAAATGTTTTGGCCTCTATTTAAGTCATTATTGAACACAGGCTTGTCTTTCTGACCTTCCCGTGTTTGTCTGAATGTGCAACAGCGTCCTATATTTTTCCTTTTGTCATTTTAACTTTTTCCCCCTGCCCTATAGTGGAGCTCGCTAACAAGGCTGAGCTTCATTAGCCCGCAATGAACGCTATGGGGCACCCTCTGTCCATCGCTATTTAACTGTCTATGGGTCACACTAAACTCATAAAAGTAGCATTAGACGATAAAAGAACAAATCAGCTGATTTCCATAGTCCATACTGTAGGTACATAAGTCGGAAAGCTTGTTTTGATCGGGGTCAGCCCTATGTTCCCCGGTACCTATGTTCCCCAGTACCTTTGTTCCCCCACTTCTAATGATTAAGATTAGGCACCAGCCCATTATCCTTAAGGTTAGTGGCTAGGGCAGGGTCAGGGTTAAGCTGCTTGATATATGTATGAGACATTTCAGTCTCATGACTTGTGATTGGTTGAAGTACCAACTCACCTACGGAAAAAAAATCGCACCCGGGGAACATAGAACCCGGGGAACATAGGACCCGGGGAACATAGGACCCGGGGAACATAGGACCCGGGGAACATAGGTATGCACCCGTTTTGATCCGAGTTCCCCAGTGGAGCAAGCGTCCATGTGCATTTCCTAACGGATGGAAAATGTTTTCCCCAGTTCCACAGCACTCACTCATTTACCATTTACTTAACATGGTCGGCACGGCAACCGTTTAAAATTGTTTGCCTCTATCTATGTCACTTCCTGTCAGTGTCCAATAAGGAAGTGAAACTATAAACATCACCAAAAAAAAGTATGTTTTAGCAAAAAATGTGCACTTTAATTCAATACAAGATCCCACATCCCCAACCACATAATGCACCTCATGGGCTTTTTAAACACTGGCTTTGTACTACAGTCCAACCCTTCTGGTCGGGGGTCATGGGAGAGCTCTCCAAAATCCTCGACCTCAGCCTCCCACTCTCCCCCTCCACCGCCCTATTAGATGATCTCTCCTACTCTCTAAACCAATTCATAACTCCATACTGATATTGACTAAAACGGCAAGAAATGAACAGGCTGTTGTCTAGTCTAGTGATGCTGTAATAAAATCTGTGTTTCTTTGGTTTTACATTGCTAACCCTGGCCACCTGCGAGCCAAAAGACACTCGAGTAGTTTAGAACACAGACACTAAAAGCATGAAATAAATCAAGTGTTTCAGCTCGATTTTGATTCCTCCTTTGTCACTTCATCTTCTGAACAAGTGTCGTGTGAGTCAGTGAGTGGGAGGTGAAAAGCACATTTAGATCTGCAAAAGGACAACTGTCGAGAATTGAATAAATATTAGTTTTGCAGAAAATGTCACGACGCTTTTGCCGGCTGTCCACTTTATTCCAACAGCAAAATGACATCGATATGCGAGTTCAATTTCAGTGTTTGAGACAGGATTGATACGAAACCATTGCAGATTGACAAAACATGAGAGATGTGATTTGATAATTATACGCTGAAACAGCAGCAGAGAAGAAAAGTCTCAAAGAAATCATCATCATGTCTGACAGCAGGGTTTGAAGAGGACAGTGTTTTAGGTCGTGGGCGATACAAAGAAGAGCTTTATGAAATGGAGCAGACTCATTCCATGTTTGTATCCTTCGTACATGCTGTATATTCATCAAGTGTGTGCAGTATTACAATAATATATTGTTTTAAAAGTTTAGGTCTGTTCCTGTTTGTCAGTGTCTGTCAGGGTCTGAGTTAGTGACAGGTGAATTTAACCAATCACAGTCTGGTAAAACTAAATCCTGATATAAAAGTTTGCCATTTGTCCCACCACGTATTAGAAAGAGCATTAAGAAGAATGGTTTAGGAAAGCAGTGTTTTGACCTGACGATGTGGTCCTCACACTTCTTCTATAGGTCTGGGCTGTGACATCACTCAAATGCATGTTTTATTGCTTCAAAAACATGATTAATGAGATGCTGATAGTTCACCAATTGTTTATTCAACAAAAAATCCCAGAATATCATTATTTAAGCAGTTTTTCATTTTTGAAAATTCTCAAACTTTTCAAGCTAAAGTTTCCATTGAAAGTTTCACAAAAATGTCCAGAAATGTTTTGGGAATTTCCACCACCTATATAGGGAAAAAGTGAGAGAAAAAAAGAGCGACATAAACATAATAAACAAGCGACAAAAACATGATGAAAAAGTGATGAAAAAGCACAAAAGGAGCCACAAAAGAGACAGAGAAATGTGCCGGAAAAGCAACAATAACACAATTAAAAAGCGACAAATACACGACTAAAAAGTGACAAAATGACACAAAAAACTGCGAAAACCAGACAAAAACACGACAAAAACTAAGCTCCAGTCAAGAAGCTTTTAGATTCAGGTAAAGCCGAACTGCAGAAAACACACTTGGTAAGAGGTTAACCTTCCCAGTCTGATAAATCCTGAGACTTAGAACTGGGCAATTACTCAAAATTTAATCGAAATCGCAATCTCTACTTTGGTCAATCTCAATAATCGTGATGGGACTTTATAATCGACAGATTTTACAGCCAGTGGCGCCACCAGGGCCGACTCCTGGCCACCCCAATGGCCAGTGTCAATTGTAGTACTGTAGTATCAGTTATGAATATTTTCAGCCCAAATTCACAGCCAGCCAGGCAAGCCGCTCTAGACCTTTGATCGTACGCTGTAGCCAGCTCTCCCCCTCCCCCTCCCTCTCCCTGTGGCTGTTGCACGCTCAGACACCAACAGCTCAGCGCGTGCCTGCCGGTCAGGGTTGCCAGATGTACGATAACTATCGTATTTGTATGATAATTTTGGCTGATAGTTTTGGTTTGCCACCCCAAGATTTTAAGTGGCCCCATCTGGTCACCCCTATGAACAATTTCTGGAGGCGCCACTGTTTACAGCCATTTCTTTGGCACAAACAGGACCTAGTTTGGGAGTTTGGACGAGACAATGAAGAGTTTTGTGCGTTAAATGAAACTGGAGTAACGCGTTTGTTTTTGTTTGAGCTGAGATTTGAATAAAAGATGTATCTAATTTTATGAATCAGCAAGATGAATTTAATTTAGTATGAAAAAATAAGATCGAATCGAAAATCGAGATCAATCCAAAATCGTCCAGCCCTACTGAGACTAATAAAAAAAGAACTGATCCAGCCTGATTATAAAGCCTATTAGAAACACTAGTTAACAATAAATAACAAGACACCAATAACCTTGTATCACATTTATTTAGTTCAAATGCATGACTCTTCATATCCACGTTTTCTTGCTGTGTTGTGTAACTACTCTTGTGTACGATCGCCCTCGTCATAACCCGCTCCAGTCTCTACAGTCGTAACACACAGTCCGTGTCGGGATACTGCGGCAGGTTTAGCTCATATTTCTTCTCCAGACCGGGCGGGACGAAGCGGCCGCCCAGAAAGTGGTACCGTCCCCTGAACAGCTGCGCAGATTTCTTCGGGGCGGTGAGAGAAATCAACATGTCGGGCTGGAGTCCGTCTGCGCTGCCCTGCTCCACGTCCCAACCTAAAAAACAGGACGAGCTTGAGGGAAAACTGGATACTGAAGGCAGGTCATGTGGGGTCTTTCTACGCAGAGTTTGGAAGTGTCTGCATAGTCAGTCACTCACAACCATTAGAAAGAAATAACATGCGCAATAACAGTTAACATATAAACTTTCACCTGGAAGAAGACAATACAGAATTACTATTGCACATCATGAGTAGGGTAAAACTAACCTGTCTCACAATGACATGTTAATTTATTGCACGGGTTCAATGTTTCCCGATAGATTTATTTGGGAAATTGCATTTTTGTCACATTGGTGCGACGATATCTCCACTTTAGTAGTAACTCCTACAGACTCCAAATGTTCCAGCCTTGGACTGAACAATATTTTGACGGTTTTTCACAGGGATTTTTCAATATTCCTATCCTGATTTATTGATTTAGATTTTTACAGATCCACTAATAAACAACTTATTTTAAAACTAAACAAGATCTCCAAAATCCCTGTTTAAAAAGTCTATGTAACTAATATGTCACCAAAAAAAACATAAATTTAAACCTGGCTTCATATTCAAATTTTGTCGCCAAAAATATGGGAAATTGTGTGCATTTTAAGGCATAAAACCCCTTATTTTTATAAGAAAACATAAAATTACAGAAAACGTGCAATACATTATTTCCTCATATTTATGCCAGTAATCTACAGCAAAGGTTTCAAATTGATATCTCTAAATTTAAAAAGTTTCCCTATTCATTTGCAGTGTCTCGCCTTTATGGACAATATCTGCACAGGAATCAATACACACTATTCTCATTATTCTGTTGATCCACAAATTTAGCACAAAAAATGTGAGTATTTTCCAGCCCTTAAAGGAACAGGCCACCGTTGTTCCATACTGAGATATGTTCTTACCTGAGCTTAGACGAGTTGATGCGCAACTGTCTGGTCTTTGTGCGTGCGCTCAGTCACGCATTTAGCTGTTCCCAGCAAAGGTATAGCCCCAAACTGGGGTGAAGTTAGAAGCTACCAAGCTGTTCCACGTTTTCCCTATTTAAATATATTTACGTGAAACGTTACACGATCCAAGTCTAGTTACATAAAATTAAACATATGCAGATAAAAAGGGGCACTACATTGTGAGGCGTAATAACACCTGGAGTACTTCGGCGTCCGCGCAGTAATATCATCGAAGTACTCCACTAACTTCACCCCAGTTTGGAGCTATACCTTTGCTGGGAGAGGCTAAATGCTAACAACATCTTGGGTCTATTTGCGTGACTGAGCGCACGCACAAAGACCAGACAGGTACGTATCAACTCCTCTAAGCTCAGGTAAGAACATATCTCAGTATGGAAAAACCGTGGCCTGTTCCTTTACACTTAAAACACTTCTTACCCGCTCAATCTTTCATTATCAAAATGCTTGTTTCAAAAGGATAACCTATTACCCAGTTTGGGTAATAATGTCTTTCATGACCTGAAGAGCTATGAAGAAGTTTCCGTGACTAGAAGCGAAACCTCCTCAACTTTACCAAACCCAGTCCAGTCGATGATTTAACCTTTTTCTATCCTTCACTATGTAGAATTATTTAAAAAATGTGTTCGAAAATTAATAAGTGATGCCATGAAACAGAGTATGTAATCAGTTAAACAAAAGAATAATAAATGAATGCAATATCACTGGATCTGCATTTTAAGGCTTCAAACAACTTGACAAAACACTAATCGCTGAAATAAACCACAGCAGACCCGATTTAACGTTAATACTGTCAGTGATATTGAAAACTGCAGCTCTCTGGACAAAATAATTGAGGGTTTGACGAACCAGAGGGGATGTCAATGCTGGCGATGGGGACCGTGGTTTTCTTCAGAGTGTCTAAAACTGTCCCAAAGGGCTCCCGTACTGCGCCTTTGAAGCTGAAGCCGAAAATAGCATCAATCACCAGGTTGTAGGCCTCGTCTATCACCGCCGCCTGGAAAGAACACAGGAGGAAACGTTATTAACAACAAACAAAGCACAGGAAAGCAGAACTGCATAGGGTATAGAGGAGGGCAATATTGTTGTTTGGAAGATATGCAAATGTACAATATCGAGTATATCTCCAAGAAACAACAACAAAGAAGCTGCAAAAACTGATGCAAAAAATATGACTGATGTGTAATCTTTAAAAATACAGTATATGTTAAAAAGTGTTTTTTTCTGCACTTTTGTAGTTTATTACCAAAATGCAGATGTTTACCTGCACATTATTTGCTTCATCATAGTTATTGAGAAAGCCCCTAAAAATATTTAAATATTCATATTTTCAATATTGCCCACCACTAATTTGAATTTGAATCAGATTTATTTCGTTTTTGTTTGCTTTGCTTTTATTTCTGACATGTTTAAAAAGACAATTCTCCAAAATAAATCAAACTGCTATTGTCTTTTAAGTGTTTAAAATGACCGCACAGGCCACGAAAATAAGTAAAAATGTAGGAAAATACAAGGAAGCATTGAAAATATACACCTGAAAAATAAATACAACCCCTAAATAAATGATGCTTAATTATGATTGATTAATTAAAGCAGTACTAAGTAACTTGTTTAATAAATTTAATAATACTTGCTTAATAAATCCTTTTCGTAGTCCCTCTGGGGGTTAATGGTATGATTGGGGGGTCTTTCATCTCCCCCTGGTGTCTCTGGCCAGAAAACCACAATTGCAACTTTCCTGCTTACGGGTCGGAGGCCCCAATACACACGAATGGAATCACGAAGAAGAAGCTAACAGGCTAACGGGCAAAGCTAACTGCGGGCTAGCGCCACTTTAAACAGTATTTACAGCCAAGTTTGAGTGAAAAAAATTGTCTCCATTGTGTAATTGGATGCACAATATCCCTCTCCCTTTGTCTTTTCTGTCAGCGTAGTATTTACTCTCACAGACAATTAATGAGTAAAAAACTCAACATGCTACGACACCTGCAGTGGCGCTTATGGCCTCTAGGGGCATACTTAGTACTGCTTTAATTACAAAGGCCATAATTAACTATTAAACATTTTGATCGAGTCCCATCACTAGACCCGTATCATAATCAAAGCAAAAGACAGTCCAGCAAAATGTAACAGTGTCTTTTTGGTGGTGACTAGTTTGGGAGGCGAGGCGGTGTAATTTAAAATGTATTTATTTAGAATCATTCCCAGAGCTACAACAAATGAATAAACCAGCTCAGACCATTCATTACAGGCTTTGTAAATGAGCAATACAAAAATCAATAGTGAGATGGGACTAGAATCGTAAAAGGATAATTGTGTTGGATAATGGAGTGTGGCCGGTCATAATGTGGTGTATAACAGACCTCAGGCAGCTCCGAGAGGAAGGGGATCTCCATCTTCTCACACTGAGTGGTCAGACCATGAAACAGAGGCTTGTTCGGTCTCTTCGGATACAGGACGGTCGGCTCATAGCCCTGAGGGACAGACAGGCCCTGTATTCAGTTACGTTGTTTACAAATAGTCAAAAAGGGAGTGAGTAAAGTTTCTATCATTAGTTGTGGCCCAAATCTATTCCTAACACATTTCTATCTTCCCAGTTCTTCTCATTTCACAACTTTTAGGGAGTAAAGTGGAGCTTTGTTAACTCAAACAAGAAGCCAGCTCGTTCAGCTTTAATAATAAGGCTTTATACTGTAATTCAGGACCATATTTCAGCTCACAGTGGAAGGTCACAAATGTCTGCTTTTACAAAATAAAAAACAACTTCCAGTTTGTGTCTCTCCCACTCTTATCATTTTGACTCAAGAGAGAAAAAAGTCCCTGAAGAAAGAGGCAAAACTTAATCAACTCAGTCCAGTTGACGGTATTTGATAACCTCTGCTACAATCATTCAGCAATAATAGACAATACTTTCCTTTAAGAAAGCTGTTAAGTTGTTTTACGTCAGTTAGTTTTACGATAAAGACCAATTAAGGCAACATTTCCACTTTGACTGGTGAAAGTTAGATATGCACTGGTGTTTCTATCGGTGAGACTTGAATTAGAATTTCCAAAGGCTTTCAGGAGATATCCAAAAAAGATGCCCGAGTCCTTACTCATCTAGCATTAGGGCTGGGTTTCACACAATATTTTATCGTAATGACATACAGAAGTTTTTATTTTTTTTACTTTTGATACCAAGTTTTGATGCCTGTTGGGTCCAGGGACAGCACTTAAGAACGTTACATGTTTGTTTCAGCTCAAAAAATTATACACATTTTCAATAATAAGTCTTTTAGAGAACAAATTAGCATTATTGTTCTGTGTTATGGTTCTTGATGACAAATGTTTGAGTATAGGTATCGAAAAAGGTATCGTAACTAAGTATTGTTAAAGTACTGGTATTGGGGGAAAAAAGGAACGGTATGCAGCCCGATCTGGCACCTCTTACAAGAAATGAGAAAACATTATGTTGTGTTGTTTTTGCCCATTAGGTGCTTGTATGATTTAAACCCGGCTTTGAGGTGTCAGAAAGGGAGTGTTTTCCCCGGCACTGTGGCTTAGGATCTGAACTTCAATCCCACTTACAAACAGTTTGAGGTGTCGCGCACAGACTAAACCGTCTCCCCCGTTGTTCCCCGGTCCACAGATCACCAACAGAGAGGGTCTGGACTTCACCAGGGAGGACAGAGGATATGCCTGCAGACAAAAATCAATACAAGAGGGAAATATGAGCATTATGTCACTAATGAAAGGTTTTCCTCAACGAGGAAGTCGGAAGAAAGTCTGTGGATGTAAATGCCAGATATGAATAATCAGATTATGCTCCAACCGTAATCAGATCGGGGGAATGAGGTTTGAGTACGCAAAGGGACACTTCTGTAATTATGTCGTATAATTTACAGTCCAAAAATGGAACAACTCATGTGTGAAATCATAATTCACCTAAAGTTTACACATTTTTGATAAATATTAGGGAAACCTGAACATGATTGTATCAGGTTTTCAGGGCATTTTGTGAACAGCTGAAATATCCATTCAGTCATCTGTTTGATCTATGACATGAGCTACACATTAAATTGAGAAGAGACTGCAGGACTAATCTGTTTTGCTGGTTTTGCTGGAACGTTGCTTAGTATGCTTAGTTGCTGAGTATTTCTTTGATTACACAGCATCTGGTCATCTGCTTCCCTCGTGAGCTACTTCACAAAATATCATGGCAGAGAGCAACTCAAGAGACTTATGCATCTATAAATAGGAACATTTTAGTCGTTTGTCCAAGACAGTATTAAAACTTGGCTCATCAAGTTTATATAGAAATGTCGTAAGCCTTTGGAGAGCCTCTTGGAAAGGACTGGCGAGCTACAGGTGGGAGATCAGTGTTGCATTATAGCCCAGGGCTCACTCTGGTGACAGCTGTGGCGCAGCTGAGTCCTGCCAGCTCCATCAGCTGATCCACACTGAAGCCGTACTCGGAGAAGAGCTCCTCATCGATGTGCTGGGCTTCTTCCTGACTGAGAGAGAGAGGGACAGTGTAACACGAGTGTTCACTAACTGACTGATGTTGTAACATTTACAGCGGGACTAGTCAGTTTTCTGGTTATGTCTGCCAGTCTGAAAAATACATTTGTTTTTTTATTATGGTTAAAACCTCTTAATGGGCCTTTACAACTGAAGTGCCACCCACATTCAAATTCAATGAAGATTTTTATTTGAGATTGAGATTTATTCCCTTAATCCTTAACCTCTTAGCCCCCACCTGAACCAAGCTCATTTTGTCCAGTGTGGCATTACCCAAATCTAAAAGCTTCTTGAAAAAAGCGTAAACGTAGCGCCAAAAACGAGAAGAAAAACGTGACAGAAAAGCAACAATAACAACAATAAAAAGCGACAAAAGAGTTACAATAAAGTGACAAAAACATGACCAAAAAAACTAAGAAAAAATCAACATAAATGTGACATAAATGCAGCGACAACGCAACAAAAAAGTTACGATCAGTTTTGTAGGTCTTAGCTTTCAAATGAGGTGTTACACTGGCCTATAGGCTGTAAATTCCAGTCGAGAAGCTTCTAGATTTGGGTAAAGCCTAACTGTGGAAAATGCGCTCTGTTAAAGTGGGGGGTAAGAGGTTAATCCTGTGTCCTCAAGACAGTGGTTTGTTGCAAATAAACTCTTACCCGAGATACTTGATGCCCTGTGCCATCGTGGAGAGCGGTCGGCTGCTGAAACGGTCTTTTCGGTGAGAGTTAGAGACAGAGGACAGTGGACATGTCCCGGGCTGAGACAGGACAGCAGTGGCCCGGGAGGACACCAGGAAACCGATCCCAAACAAGGCACGGACACTCAACATCCAGGAGGCTCTGGGTCCTACGACAAGAGTGTTCAAAAATAATAGTAATAATAATATTGTCACGTCTATGAATTTTTGCAATTCTTCCAATAATCCTAGTTTTGATAAATACTTGGATTTGGTAGTGACAAAGAATTAATGCACTAAATATCATTAGTTTTATTACAGGTGCATTTATTGGGGAAGATTACCTAAAAAACATGTGCCTTTACCGTAAACCGGCCCACTTTCCCTCAGACCTGACTTAAACCTTTACTGGGAGCATGACATCACCACCAGCTCATCTCCATGGAGACTTAATATGATTTGATAACCCACTGCATAATGTCAATGTAAAGGTGACTGTTATTATACATATATATTAATTTATCAGTGTTTTGCTCAAGAGGCGCATATAACAAATGATAGAAAATGTTCCTCAGTGTTGCTTTATGGATGATAATGGACCTTACCCAATTTTAATGTCCAAATATTGCCAATTTTCCATTGATAAGGCTTGTCCTACTTACTTAATATCACATGTTCCCTGTAACTAATAAATGCAGCAATTGACCCGCGGGCTGTTTCCCATGGCTTTTTCATCGAAAAAGAGAAGATCACATTTACAGAGGCTTCATTTCCCCCATTATAGGAAAAGTATATGCGTTGAGAAGTTCAAGAACTTTAGGATGTGCTGCTGACATTGAAGCTACACAAAACCTTCAAAAACCCTCATGGTATGCATCGTAGATTTTACACACAACCTTAAATAAATCACTGTTGTAATATCATGCATTTCTAAACACATAAAGATCTGTTATAACGTTATAAACAACGGGAAAACGAGAAACGCGCAACTTACAGCTCCTTGTTGACATTTACTTCCGGGTTAAAAAAAAATACTCAAGACGATCACGTTTCAAAATAAAAGCCTTTACTCTCCAGCTTTCAAACTGGCCTTTAAGCGACAAACTTCTTACTATTTATAATGTTCCAATCAATAGACACTAATTACATCATTTTATGTAACCCAAGGGCAATGCATGAACAAGCACTTTCATCAGGGACGCTATTTGTACGCCCTCTAGTGGCAAACGCAAGAAATGCCCCAATGTTAGATTAAAGCCACACTGCAGAGCATTCGAGGTAAATTAACCCTTTACCCTTTTTGTCGCTCTTTTGCCGCATCACAGTTTGGAAGTGTTTTCGTCACTTTTTCATTAAATTTTTGTCACTTTTTAATGTATTTTGGTGATTTTTCTGTCATGTTTTTGTTTGTTTTTTGTCTTTTTCATCACTCTATAGTCGTGTGTTTTTGCCAGTTTTTTTATTGTGTTATTGTTGCTTTTCCGGCAGTTTTTTTGTCGCTCTTTTGCCACTTTTTTGCTTTTAGATGTGGGTAATGCCAAACTGGAGAAAATGTGTTTGGTTAAGGCGGGGGTTAAGGGGTTAAAAGGTTGCTAAATTACAAGAGTGACTAAACTGAAGAAGAGCTCACACTTTACACTTTACAGTTGCAAAACTAAAAGAAAAAGAAACAAGCGATACCAAATGTGCTCCTAATGCCTAATGCCGCCACAATATATTATTTGTAAATTAATCCTTGAGCAATGCAACAGTGAAGTTGAATGTGGTGAGCTCTGAATGGGGAATTGGGGGTGGGATTTAATAAGTTATCTTCTTCCCACTCCCTTTCGGGTGGAAATGGATCGTTTTATTTGTATGCTGTAAGTTTTTGTTTTTTGTTGTTGCCATTGTCTGCCCGGAATGAATAAATAAATGAAAAATGAATGAAAAATATGGGGTGAGATTTATGGGGTGAGATTTGTGTCATATTGATTCATTGATGCAAAAATATAAATTAATTCAAAATCCCAGATTTATTCACAATGTCTAATTTGCGTGCTTAGATTTATTCACGTAAAATATTATTTGCAAATATATATTTGTGAATAAAAGGTATGTTTTGGTTTGTGAATCTCTGCTTCTGTGAATAAAACATGTTTTTGTGTTTGTGAATCTGTGCTTTTGCATGTGCCAATTTGAATCTGCATTTGTGAATCACCTAAAGGGTGAACTTCTCCTTTGTGAATGTGGATATTTTTGAGACAAATGTCACACGTTTTTATGAAAAATCTATGCACAGTTTTGAATCCTCGCAAAATCCGGATTTATTCAAAAAGTTAGTTTTGCATGCAATTTTTTTGAACAAACATTCTTTTTTATATAAAAAATTACTTTCAATTTATTCGAAATAATTCACATTTTATTTGTAAATCTCTAGTTTTGCATGTGAGAGTTTGAATCTGCACTTGTGAATCACTCACCGCGTGCATTCAGCCTTTGATCTGCCGAGGATCTTTTTGACACAAACATTCCGCCGTGTGTTCTCCCAGATTAATGGTCGCAACAGCACAGTTCCCGTCGTGACCGCTGGGGGCAGTGTGATGACATTTCCAATGGAGACGCTGTAGCCAGGAGAACACTGTAAAAAATGACCTTATTTTTGGAAACATAGCTCTTTATACTAATTCAAGGGCGCTGATTTCAAAAATCAATGTTGCCAAGCCCAGTTCTTGTGTTAAAATGGTCAAATCGGTCATCAAAGATGACCTCATCATCCATATATGGTAAAATATTTAGTTTTGTGTTTTGAAATTGAAACAAATCTATTTTACTAATTCAAGGGTGTTGATTTAAAAAAAAAAATCTATTTTATCAAACCAACTTCTTGCGTTAATATGGTCTAATCGGTCATCAATGATCACGTCATTGCCCATATATGGTAAATGAGTTTCATGAAAGGCCAATGTTACACTCACATTTCCTTTTTTGTGTTCATACATTTTTTTTGTAGATGTCGATGATAAAGTCAATGTCAATTATCATAAAGCAACATAACTAAGGTTCAATCTGCTGATTTTGATACAAATTTACATGCAATTCTGCTTCCACTGTTTAGTTATTAACATTATTATTATTCATATTTCACAAGTTTTTTTTTCATGACTAATAGTCTCATCCATCCATCCATCCATTTTCTTCCGCTTTATCCGGGGCTGGGTCACAGAGGCAGCAGACTGAGCAGAGATGCCCAGACTTCCCGATCCATACACACCTCCATCCTGGGGGATCCCCGATGCCTCTCCCCAATAGGACATGCCTGGAAAACCTCCCGAGGGAGGCGACCAGGAGGCTTCTGAAACAGATGCCCGAGCCATCTCAGCTGCTCCTTTCAACGTGAAGGACTCTCCACCGACCTGAAGGGGAAGCCGCCTTTTTCCCACAGAGAACCATGGCCTCGGATTTGGAGGTGCTGATCCTCATATTGGCTGCAAACTGCCCCAGAGCAGCTGAAGGTCCTGATTTGATGAAGCCAACACAACATCATCTGTAAACAGCAGATGAGATCCTGCAGAGGTTCCCAAACAGGACACCCTCCGGCCCCTGGCTGTGCCTAGAAATTCCTGCCACGACCAGGACGAAAACCGCATTGTTCCTCCTGAATCCAAGGTTCGGCTATTGTCCGGATCCTCCTCTCCAGCACCCTGGAATACAGAGCCGTTTTTTCCTATACGCAAACTACGCAAGGTGCGTAGGGCCCCCGCAGCCGCAAGGGCCCCGCATCTCCGTCAAACTACGGTGTTGTTTCACTGATTACGGGGACAGGCTCTCTGACAGCGCTCACTCACTCTCTGCCTACTTTGTCACATACAACACCAAAACGCAGCAGTCTGCTGAAGTGGATGAACAGGAGAGACCTAGCGCCTTCTCCCTGTCACTTCCAAGGCGCAAGTGCTTCTCCCCTTCACGTCCCCGCTTGACTGTCTCTCCCGGTGCTCGCCTCCCCTCCTGCATGTCCCCCGTGTCCCGGGCGCTGCTCTCATGTTTTCTCTGCTCGGACTCGGGGCTGCATCGCCACACTCTCATTTAAACTCTCTTCTTATTGTTTCTAGCGGAGTATCAGGACAGTAGTTTGGTGAATAGACAAGAGTAAAGTCGTACACGTGGCCTTTTTGTCTCAAAGAGGAGTTGAATCCACACGGTTCTCATGAGCACAGTTACTTAAAGTAACTCTGGTTCTCTAAATGTGCACAGTCTAAAATGAATTGGGCTACTAACAGACTAATTCTCAGCAGTAAGACAGAAATAACCGTCAGGTGCAGGTTTCAGTTAGTTTTAAATCAGCGGTTCCCAAACTGTGGGTCAGGAACCAGAGGTGAGAGAATATGACCATTTGCCATTTACCATTTTAAAAAGTGGAGGAAATAGACTAGTAGTCGTCCTGAATCCCAGTCTGACAGTGGCTTAGTGGTTCTCACACAGAGGGGCACGGCCTGAATTGAGGTCATTATGTTCCACTTCTGCCCTGCTGCACAGTGGAACTGTTTGTGACCGTAAATGGGTTCGCTCTTCATCGAATAGCCATGGTACCTACAGTACAGTAGGTACTTGATGCCTGACGGCATCCCTTACTTCCAGGCTCCACAAACGGGTTCGGGGATTGCCGCTGCAACAGGCACCAGCGACCCTACGGCCACAGCTACAAACGGCCGCATCAACAATGGAGGAGGAAAACAGGGTCCACTCGGACTCCATGTCTCCAACCTCCCTCGCAATCTGGGAGAAGCTCTTCCGCAGGTGGGAGCTGAAGACCCTACTGACAGAGGGATCCACCAGACGTTCCCAACAGACCCTCACCACACATTTGGGTCTGCCAGATCTGATTTGCTTCCTCCCGTTCCAGCGGATCCAGCTCACCACCAGCTCAGCCCCTCTCTTCACCCGAGTGTCCAAGACACGCAGCCGGAGGTCAGATGACACAACTACAAAGTCGATCATCGACCTCCGGCCTAGGGTGTCTCGGTCCCAAGTCGGTCCCAAGTCTCACGACTCAGGGTCCAGTGGGCGTTGAAGTCCCCCAGTAAAACAATGGAGTCCAGGTAGGCCAGGTACTCTGCACAGATGTTGGACCCGTAGGCCAAGACAACGGTGAGAGACCTGTCCCCAATCCAAGGCCGTAAGGACACCTGTTGGGGTGAACTCCAACACGTGGCGGCTGAGCTGGTGGGTGCAATAAGCAAGCCCAGCCCACTGCCTCTCCCCGTGGGCAACACCAGAAAAGTGGAGCGTCCAGCCTCTCTCCAGGAGTTGGGATTCAGAACCCAAGCTGTGCGTGGAGGTGAGCCTGACTATATCTAGCTGGTACCTCTCAACCTCCTTCACAAGCCAAGGCTCCTTCCCCAGCGAGGTGACATTCCACGTCCCAACAGCCAGAAGCTGCGCACGTGGACCGTATTTACAAAACACCATCTCCAAACATGCTTAGGGTACAGGATCAAGGGTTGACAGAACCCGTACCAACTGGCTCTCTTGCAATTTCCATCCTGTCTCCTCTGGTTTTGGAAAAGGTGGTTTGGCGACGTGCGGCTGGCCACCATGGCCTGGTAATGTGACCTCAACAGATGGTGTTTAAATGCATCACTCATTCAGGGCCGCTAACTTTACCAAAGAGCTCCATGCGAGCAAGGTCGAGGGACTCCTCTGTCGTATCTCATAATCGGTAGACAAACTTCTCAGCAGATGCGATTTTGGAGACCTCAAGCACTCCTTCAACAGACTCAAGCAGGTCATAGTTATTAACAAATACTTTACACTCTGTCTTCTTGGAATAACTTGAGATGAACGAGGTGCTATCACACCCTGTGATTGCGTGGAAGGGGAGCAGTGCCTCTAAACACATTTGGGGAAGATGTTTTGCCGTACCAGCCCAAAACTACATATTGGTGGTGACTCTTGCACTATGTGCCAACAGGAGTATCAAGACGTCGGTATCTCTCGCAGACACAGTAACGCTATCAACATACTCATTGAGATGAACGAGATGCAATCTTTGATGACCGGTTTGACCATGAACACAAAAATTGGGCTTGGCAACATTGATTTTTTAAATCAGCACCCTCAAATTAGTAAAATAGATTAGTTTCGATTTCACACAAAACACAAAACTAAATATTTTACCATATGGATGATGAGGTCATCTTTGATGACCGATTAGACCATTTTAACACAATAATTTGGTTTGATAACATAGATTTTTTTTTAAATCAACACCCTTGAATTAGTAAAAATAGATTTGTTTCAATTTCAAAACACAAAACTAAATATTTTACCATATATGGATGATGAGGTCATCTTTGATGACCGATTTGACCATTTTAACACAAGAACTGGGCTTGGCAACATTGATTTTTGAAATCAGCGCCCTTGAATTAGTATAAAGAGCTATGTTTCCAAAAATAAGGTCATTTTTTACAGTGTTCTCCTGGCTACAGCGTCTCCATTGGAAATGTCATCACACTGCCCCCAGCGGTCACGACGGGAACTGTGCTGTTGCGACCATTAATCTGGGAGAACACACGGCGGAATGTTTGTGTCAAAAAGATCCTCGGCAGATCAAAGGCTGAATGCACGCGGTGAGTGATTCACAAGTGCAGATTCACAACTCTCACATGCAAAACTAGAGATTTACAAATAAAATGTGAATTATTTCGAATAAATTGAAAGTAATTTTTTATATAAAAAAGAATGTTTGTTCAAAAAAATTGCATGCAAAACTAACTTTTTGAATAAATCCGAATTTTGCGAGGATTCAAAACTGTGCATAGATTTTTCATAAAAACGTGTGACATTTGTCTCAAAAATATCCACATTCACAAAGGAGAAGTTCACCCTTTAGGTGATTCACAAATGCAGATTCAAATTGGCACATGCAAAAGCACAGATTCACAAACACAAAAACATGTTTTATTCACAGAAGCAGAGATTCACAAACCAAAACATACCTTTTATTCACAAATATATATTTGCAAATAATATTTTACGTGAATAAATCTAAGCACGCAAATTAGACATTGTGAATAAATCTGGGATTTTGAATTAATTTATATTTTTGCATCAATGAATCAATATGACACAAATCTCACCCCATAGAAAAATGCTCAGCTAGACGCTAACAATATCATTTTTGCAGTAGGTTTTCAAAATAAAGCCTTTGGAAGATGACCTAATGTAATCAGTGGTTCTCAACTGATAGGTTGGGACCCAAAAGTGGGTCGTGGAATGGTGGAAATTCTCTTTTAATATTCATGTACAGAAAAAGTATAGAATAATTTCTTGAGTCAGTTAAAATGACTGTTATAAATTAAGTTTTTTGGCTCATTTATAGAAAATATTTTACGTTATATTTTATAAGTCGTATTTGGGTGATTGTGGGTCTCGACGCCATACGAGTTGAGAACCACTAATTTAAACCATATGTTATTCATTGGGTGTGGCTTTACAGAGCTGACCTTCATAGAGAACCACCAAGAAACATTGAACGCAAGTGGTATATGACAAATCTTTATTGATACAAAATCACACAGTACAGTAAATGGTGATGGTCGATTCACTTAAACAAAGTTGACCATTGTTCAGAGTCAGTCAAAAATCCTCAATTTCAAAAAGTACAAAAAGTAAAAAGTACAAAACACGTCTTTCAAATGACTTTTATTTCACTTTATTTCAAAAGGCTAAATAGTGGTTTGAAGCGTGTATGCATCAATATCATGTAGAAAAAATAAACGCACCAATGTCAACAATGGTGCATAGCGAAAAAGCAAAGCGTTCCATAAATGTATCCTAGCACATATACCACGAGAGACTTCATTTGTAGGAATATATTCCACATGCTTAAAGTAAAAACTACATCAATAAAATGAACAAATTATAGAGGAAAAGTTGTACTAAACAACAACAAAAAGGTTATTTCAAGGTCTTCCAAGCGTCATGTGTTGAGCTCACATGATTGGACAGGTTTCCAGTTTGCTCCCAGTCTGAAAACAATAAATCATAAAATTATACCAGACAAAAAACATTAGTCAAGGGGTCATAATGTTTTGCCGGCTCAATGTGGTGTCAAACTCTGTATTACCTTGCGAGGGGAACTGGTGCTGACCAAATAGGACTGGGGCAGCAGAGCCTCAGAGATGCCCCCGGACCTGAAGGAGCGAGAGGCGGAGGACACGGAGCAGGAGCCCGATTTGTCCGAGGGGAGACCGCACGACCCGCACACCACCGTCCGACTGCGCAGGTTGTACTCCCCGTCACTGCAGGTACTGTGCGCCACCTGCTGGAGGCGAGAGGGAGAGGAGAGAGGGGCATGAAGGGCTTGTACCACAACATTTTCAGGAGAAGACGTGGCTACAAAAATGACCAGGGACAGGGAACGAACAACACGTAGCTTAGCCTGATGCTAAAGCAATGTATTGTTTTATTTTATTAAAGGATAAAGACATCCATAAAACCCACAGGAAGTACCAAAAATAGAAAATGTTGAATTATAAAATACCACTCACCATGTCATCCTCATCCTCCTCAAAGTGTGTACGAGTCACTTTCCTCATGGCCATTTCCTGAAACAATAAATAAAAGTATTTGTATTACAGTATTTCACTAATGTCACACGTCTATTGTTGAAGTACCTCTCCATTGGCGCTGATGAGTGTGGTCTGGAACACGTCTCCGGTTCCCCAGATCGACTGATTCTTCCACACCAGGTCAGAGGGCGGATTATGGGCCACTCCCGCCCCGGACGCCCAAATCTGGATCAGAATGCATTATTACAAAAGGTGAAAATTACAAAAGGTGTCGAATTTCTTTCACATAAAACCCCCCCCCCCCCAAAAAAACAGAAATGTCACCATGTGCACCAGCGCTCACCGTGACTCGCTGTCCGGCTTTCAGGGTGAACTTCGCAGGAAACTTGAAGGTGATGGTTGCTCCGTTTCCAACCTGACGTTTCAGCTGCCAGTTTCCCAGACTCTGATCCTGAAAAAGAAGCAGTTTTGAAATGTATTTCTCCAAGATGAGAAATATGATCACACACAATAAAGATCAACTACCTGTAAAAGTACTTAACAATTACAGAAAAAATCACCCCTCATTTAATACAGTTGCCTATCCCTGAAAAATGTCTTGTTTGGTGTGAAGTGAAATTATTTTCCAAATTCACATGGATTATCATAGAGGGTTTATACATGTAGCAGCAAGTACAATTCAATGCTTTTTAATGGCCAAATACAATATTTTTATTGCCAAAAATGGTCGAAATCTGTGTATTTTTTATTGCCTCAAATTTGAAAACATTCCTTAAAACGGAGTAATTTCAATATTCAAAAGCAAATTGGATACAACAGGAAACTTTATAAACAGTACATATATTCTTGACAAAATAAAGAAGTAAAAATAGTCGAGCAACATCATTATTTAGATTTAATGCCAGTTTGAATCCAATTTAATACATTCTACTAATAATACTTAAGGCTTCATATTTGCACACATAATTTAATGATTTTTATTGCCCCACAGAAACAGTGTATTTGCCCTCCTCACCTCGTCCGCCTTGTTGCTGAGCCGCACGTACTTGCCCTCCATGTCCACCTCGTCCACGGTGCACCTGCCGCTCGCGGAGGCCTGCTGGGTGATCCTGGTGCGGGACACTCCTCCGCCGAAGCTGGCCTCGCTGTCCGTGTCGTTGGCGCGGCGCCGTTTGGCCGAAGAGCCCTGCACCACGCGGGAATGGGCCGAGGACGCGTTGGTGCGGCTGCCTGACATCCTGGCGACTGTGGGAGGGGGGCTGGGGGACAGACGCAGCCTGGAGGCAGAAGGGGCACAAGGGGTTAGAGTGTGAGGATAGAATGATGACAATATTTAAAGTGGACACATCTTTAATCTTTTTGCATGACTGACTCGTTTAAGCTCAGGTAAGAACATATCTCAGTATGGAAAAATGGTGGCCTGTTCCTTTAAAACAGACTTAAAAAAAAACATTATTTCGGTGACTCAGCAGTGATATTTTACATTTTATGAATCACTTTCAGTTTTGATTTACAGCGTGGCTAACAGCTTCAGCACAGCGTGATGAACAAAGTGCTGACACCGTAGAAGAAGAAAATTAAGCAGGAATTCTCAATTACTCAAAACTATGTGAATGTAGTGAAATACTACTACGATTTTACATGATCCACTTTTAAGTTCAACACCAAACATGTATCTTTAGCAGCGCAATAGTTCTGCTGAAAAACTCTAGTCACTTTCAACTAAACCTTAAACATTGTGTTCTCTTTATTTCTATTTCTTTGCTGAGTGTCCAATTATTCTGCACCACTTGCATTTTGCTAAGTAGTTTCTTTATGTTGCACCTACAGACACCACATCTTCCAGTCTTATATGAATGTTTAGCTTTACTTTTATTTATTTATTTTTCAGAAGGTGTTGTCACATCTAATTTCTATGTTCAGCTTTTAAATGAAATAAGGCAAAGTTAACCAAAATCCCCTTAAACTTGTAAATTTAAAGCTGTGGCTCTTTTCTGTCTCTCGGGAATATATGCAATTTTGACAATTTTTATGCTTAAAATGCAAAATGAATGTATAGACTGAAAGTATTAAATTAAGCTTCAAAGTGACAGATCTACAATAATGCTTTGTGTTCTATTCACCTGCAGTGTCTCGCCTTCAAAGACAAAATTCAATTGCCATCTAATGAATTCAACTATATAACTAGATTAAGCTCACACACCAGCCCCCCTCCCCTGTCCCGCCTCTGTACCTCTCCTCCTCTCCTTCCAGCAGTTTCCTGTAGGCGGAGATCTCCATGTCCAGAGCCAGTTTGACGTCCAGCAGCTCCTGATAATCGTCGAGCTGCATCTGCATCTGCGCCCTCATCTCACTCATCTCGCGCTCCTTCTCCCCCAGCAGTCGCCGAGTGCTGTCCCGCTCTCTGGACATGGCGTCCTCCAGGTCGCGGATCTTCGCCTCTCGGGCCGCAAGCTAAAAAACAACAAAGAAAAATCACCAAAAATGTTATTTGGAGGAATGGTATAACACGTGTATTTATTGTGACTTGACATAAACTTTTCTCACTGGTCTATAAGTTAATCAAAGAACACATATTATGTCTATAACTAAGCTCTCAATCATTCAGGAGTTTTCCATAATAGAAAGGTGTAAAAAGAGTAGTCATCTGGACTGTATTGGGCCTCAACAGTAACATATAAGTGTAATCTTAAAATCAGTTTAATGAAACAATAAATTACTGACAGAATTTTAATCTCTGATGAGCAGAACTGAAAACACATAAATAACAAACATGCAAAAGACGTCAGTGATTATATGAACACGTAACATACTAAATACTGCTACATATTACAATGTATTTCAGTGAGATGTAATGACAAGGGTTTGTCAGGATATCCTTAACCTGTGTGAAGTTAGCCCACGGTAGTGTCCAATTCACTCCAATCATCGATCAGCAATTAATAGCATGCACAAACTCTCATTTTTTGTCTACAGGTACTAACGAAGCACTGACAAATGACACCATTTTGGAGTGAATCGAACACTATGAGGGGCTAACTTCACACAGGTACATCACCTAATGTCCTTTACCGTAATACATTTAACTGGCTCTAAATTTTCAGTTGAAACAGGTGAACAAGGTGCATTACAACCTCATTTTATGACGTTTGCACTCTCAGTTTTGGTTGAATCGCAATATATTTTAAAGGAAAGAATATCTATTTAATTCATTTATTTATTTATTGGTTTATTTGGTAGGGACAGTGCAAGTTAATGAACAAGCCACACCGGATTGTAGCCTTGGGCTAATTTCCATCCGTCGTCCCCCATGCGCACTCTCAAACACACTCACATTCATCCTGGCCTATTGTACATGTTTTTAGTGGTAGGGGAAACCAGAAACCTCCACAGACACGGGGAGAACATGCAAACTGCACACACGTTGATGCACCTTCAGTCAGTTTGTTCTGAAGCCGGTGCTGTTTTGGTTTGTGCTGACATGGTGAAAATGCCTTTGATCATTACAAAGTCTGTATTGAGTGAGCTAAAGAGTTTTATAGTATCTGTAAACTATGCCCCCTGGTGTTTCACAAAGTTCATGCCAATAAACAGTGCTCTACTCTTTCTGCTGTTACTACTGTATCATACTGACATTGGTTTATCCAAATTGTGATCCATATGCTTTATTCTGCCATTAAACTTAGCTCAAATCTATTGCATGTGATATTTTATTGGATTTTCAGTATCTACATCTTCAAAGCTTTAATATACTAATCCTTGACCAAAATCACACTTTCTCCATTATATTTGTCTGTTTCATACATCAGCTTAATTTAATTCACAGTATTATTAGGTACACGCTTTCTTCAATCTTATTTTCCTCTTTTCCGTGAATCACAAAGGAAGCTAGAATAGATAATCCATGCCCCAAATAGTTGCACAAACATTTCTCCAAAGTCAACTGTCAAACCTTTATTGCCGTTTCCATGGCCCCAACGGACTTGATTAAACAATAGCTGCAGCTTCCTCCAGACCGAAATATAAAATTAGTCACCGAGCTAACAGTGGGGCCCTGTGAATCACCGACTGAAGTCCAGCCCCGCGTAAAAACAGACCTGTTTCTGGAGCTGGCTGAGCTGAGCCGACGTGGACTCCATCCTGACCCGGGTTTGCTGCAGTTCTTCGTGAGTGGCTCCCACCAGGTGACTGCTCCTGTCGGCCGACTGACGAGCATTCTCCAACTGAAAGCAAGAAAAACACATTTACTTACAGTGTTATTTTTACCAATATTAAACAAGGCACATCCAACTCATATTTAAGACTCTATTTTACAGAGGAAGAGGAAGAGGACACACTAAATAGCGGTCTGACCTTGGCGTTGTACGTCTTCTCGATCTCCTCCTTGTACATCTTGATCTGCAGGTCTTGTTGGTTGCGCATGTCGGTCAGAGCGTCGGACAGTTTGCTCTCGTACTCCTGCTGGTGCCCGGAGTCCAGCTCCACCATGCGGGACTCGTAACGCCGCTTTGTCTCGCGCACCTCCTGAAAACGGCACATAAAGTGGTCAGTGAAGACTTGCCATGGATGAAAAAACTGTTGTGGGTTTTTGCCATGCTGTTTTAATGTAAAAGAGGTTATTTCCATCTTATTTCTTGATAAAAAATCACTATTTCGAAATGAAAAAGTGCCCATTTCAGTGACAGAGGGAGAAAGGGGCGGTCTCTCATCATGGCAGGAGCACATGGGCTCTGTGAACTATAGTAAAAAACATAAAATATTCCAGTTGTGCCGTGAATTCTGGGTGTTTTTTTTAACATATTTTTGGCCAGGCTTGGAAACGGAAAACTGGCAACCCTGGTGTGCAATCTATATATACACTGTAAATGTTATTGTCTCACAACAAGGAAAGAGAATTTGGCTGTGAGCTTCATGTTTTTGAAGCCACAAAGCTACTATTCACTTATCTAAACAGATATGTACCGGTATGTATTTTCTACTTTCCATATCTATGAATTTTCTTCAGCAAAAACTAATGAAATTTAAATAATAGTTTGGCACAACGACTATTTCTATTGGAGGAATATGTTACCAGTAGTTTCTGTACTTTTACACATACACAATTACACAAGTCTCCTTCACCTCTGAGTGGATGTTCTTCTGAAACTCAATCTCCTCCTTCAGCGTCTGGATCCGATTCTCTCCATCGACCCTGCGCAGCATCTCGTCCTGTAGCTGCTTCCGAGCCTCCGCCAAACTGGTGTCGAGCTGAAACAATAAACACAAAATAAGAGTATAGAGTACAGTTACAACTTTAGGAAGCGGAGGTCGGCACTTTAATCACAAACACTAACGACCGAGAGGTTTGCAGAGGTTTTTGTTTTTGGAGAGCGTAAAGAAACAGCGAACAAAATGGCTTCCAGACTTAGTCGATATTTAGTATAAACTTGTGCCAGTGCAGCCCATAAATCAGGAAGCGCCAAAAACCACAAATTCCTCTGTTCGTACAAACCAGCGTTATGAGTCACGGCATGGCAAACAGAGAATTGTGAATGAAAAAAAGGAAGATTCAGTCCAGATGTGCTTCCAGTAAGTTTAGAGAGAGACGCATTGTTTGGAAACGTCCACAACTAAACAAAAGGAGGCCCGTTTGCTGAAAAATGAGTTTCTCGTCGAGTCGAGTTTCTCAAACAGTGGTGCAGGTACCACAGCAGATCTAGTGTTGGTTCAATTACAAGACTAATTTGTTTAGGTTAGTCTTTGTCTAGAGCTACTCGATGCATGATTTTGTTCACTTTCAGATCTGATGTAGACACAGTTTTGGCCTGGTATAGAGTTCAAGATTGTGATGTCATATCGCTAAGCATCATGGGATTTGCGGCGGGCTTATTTGATAACCTAATGGAGAGTTTAAAAGGTACAATGCTGGAGTTTTTGTTCATATTGAAACATTTAGACACTCCAGGGCTAATGTTGTTCCACGGCTCTTCTGTCCATTTTAATATTGTTTTAAGCTACTTTTAGTCTATGGAAAATGTTTGCTAGTGCCCACAAACATGGCGGATCTCCATGGTAACAGTAAATTTAAACATTCCACCCCGAACTCTAAAAGGAAGCCCATTGTTTCACAGTGTATTCTGTGGATTAAATGGCATTTTACACCAGCAAAACATGGGACATTTGAGCCAAAGCTTCCCCATTTTAAATGAAAGGACGCCATATGTGAATAACAACATCTTGCATACTCAAGGGTCAGTGTATCAAAACAATGTGTCCTTCCATTGAACAAAAATAAACTTTGTGTGCATAATTGTATTCGTCTGATAAGTTTACATTACTGTTAATATATAAATTAGGAAAGATCAAAGAAGTCCTGAACTCTTGAGCACTGAGCTCCTTGAATTGCAGTCTTCACTCTCACCACCAGATGTCTCCATAAACACCTAACACCTACATTCTTCATTGGCATTTATTTTTAACTTGAGCTATCACATCCCCCCTTCACATTTAGCACAGTTACACTACAAGTTTACCTTGGACACTTGTGCTTTGAGGTCCCTGTTCTCCACCTCCAGGGTGCGCTTCTCTCCCAGCGCCGTGGCCAGAGAGGCATCTTTGGAGTTCAGCAAAGCTTCCAAATCTTTAAGCCTTAGCTGAGCAGACGCCAGGTCCGCCTCCTTCTTGGTGTTCCTGCAGAGAGACGGCACCCAGGCGTCATATAGTGATCAGGATCGCAAGATAAACACATGGAAATACATGAAGCAATTATTTAGGTCAAACATTCCCAAAGTCCAGAGTAGATCCCTTATAGATTCAAAGACCCCATGAGGTGCCCCACAAAAGGAGTTCATGTTTTTCCTCATATTTGTATAAATAACAGAAGACTGAAGGCTAAATACTGATTCAATATAATCAAACTTTATTCTTTTGTGTGTGCTTGATATGCAGACAACCTTCGGGGGCCCACCTGCAATACCTACAAGATCCTCAAGGACCCTGGATCCTATTTTGGGAATCACTGTTATGGGTATTACAATGTCTTCTGCAGACAACAAAATATCTCTTCTCCGTGTGGTCTTATTATGCAAAAAAAGCCTGCTAACTCTAATGAATCATATCCTGGGGACCACCTTATATAGTAAAGCATGCATTCGTAACCTTAGCCTCGAATGGAAATTTGAAAAAGTTTCCTTGATGGTTTACAATGAGCTATTTTTGGAACGGGAGAAGAAGTCTAGCAGGGGAAAGACCTTCCAGTTTCAGAGAATATGAGTCACGGGCTGCAGGGATGTGCGTCCATAGGCTTCTGCATCTGGTCGCCACAAACCAAAAGAAGTGTTTAGCCAAGTTACGCTACCATGGTAACAGCGTGTCCGTCGTCTCAATATTTATGGAAAGAGCTCCACAAACAGTGCCACGTATTGTACTTGAGCTCGTATAATGATTGCTTTGGTTGACGAGGAGGGAGACACGGGGGAAAGAGTTAGTCATCAAAAGCCCTGAATGGATGGATGGATAAATGGATGGGAGGAGAAAGAGAGAGTGGGCTCGAAATGCAGCTGTGAGCAATGCAGAGGCTATGTCGGAGCTGGAGCTGACAAGGGAGTGGCTACCGGCACACGGCGTCAGCACAAGTTAAATAAACGTCAGTCATTACCATGTCATTAATAACGCAGTTGTGGATTCGGAGGCAGGGTTGCATTCGGTAAATGCTTAAACCATGACTCACAAAGACGGGATATAGCGCTGTAGGAAGTTTACTTTTATTCGTTTTTATATGCGAATTTGTTGCCGATGTATCCGTCTGATTTTGCCAGTGGTCAAAGCACTGCAATTTAATACTGCAACTTGATATGTTAATACAGTGGCACGCAAACGTTTGGGCCAATGGCAAACGAGACGAGTGCCCAAACTTTTGCATGCCACTGTGATTGCTGTGTGGCAGGGTTTGACTGTGAAAATGTTTAGAACTTGATGAACATTGGTAGGAAAACTTATAATAAGATGTAAAATAAAAATGGAATGGAAGCAGGTAAACTTACACTTTTATGTGCAGTAGCAGTAAGTAGCAGTATGTGGTAATAGTAATAGTTGTAGTAATAAAGGTGATGGTGTCAGGAGTAGTAACTGTGCAATTGTTTAAAGTCTTTTTTAATGATTTTTTGTATCTTTTATCTATTTTTCTTTTTGTACTATATTGTGTACATTCTACATGAACTTCTATCAGAACTTTAAATCTAATGAGGCCTGATTCATGAGGCAAAAGCTGTTTTCTTTATTAAACTGTGTGTATATACGTCGGTATGCTTTAAATGCCTGGTCGCTGGTCTCGCCCATTACAGTGAATCACTTTCACCCGAGCAGAGAATTATTTACTTTGTCATTCTGTCGAGAGAAGATAAACGGTACAAAACACTGGCACAAAATCAGGCCCGGGGCTTTTAGAATAAAAAAGCAAAAAAAAGCAAAAGCCGATGCGAAGCTCTTTTGTAAGACGTCACGAGGAGTTCTCATGGTCGTGTCTAGACTAATTTTAATAAAGCCTGGTAATTTGTAAAGAGGATCTATGAGTCAGCATGTCACTCAATGCCTACTGTACATAGTTGTCTGCACACTCCCAGTTTTAAGGAACAGGGAGGAGCAATGACAAACCACATTTTTCAAGGTCCTCAAAAAATGATCCCCACACAATAATATACAGTATGTTGCTAAGAGATGGCGAGTATTTTGATCTATACAGTTCCTTTGAAGTGAGATAAGATAAGACAGAACTTTATCTCACAATGGAAGAGTTCACTTCCTGCAGCGCTTCATACACGGTGAGTGCAGATAGTAGGAAAATGTGAAATTAAAACAAGGATAAGAAAGATTTACAAGGAATATTAACTTTAAGTAGGAAGGATACAAATATGGTAAAGAAGTAAATGTAAAAAATAGAAAAGTTGTAGTTTGAGTGTTGGTTAATGCATCATAAAATATACTTTATTGCACGTAAAAGCTAGAAAATGGAGCAAGAGAAGTGAAAACAATTTTTTTTAAAGTTTAAATTTAGAAACATAACACTGAGCCTATGCACGTGTCTTATTTTACCTCATATACTGTATTACTCATTGCCATCTTCTACTTGCTACTATAAATATCTATCTAAATTAAATGTTTGAGTCATTGTGTCTTTAACAAATGACTTCATTTAGGATTTAACGGTTAAATAGACTAACCAGAGGTGTAGCAGTGGGCTGTGTGACTAGTGCAGCTGCTCTGGGGCCCGGTAAGAGGGGGTATCCCTAATTACACAATATTTTTCATATGTTGTTCATGTGTGGTTTTGCATTTTGCACTTGTTTCCATTTTCTTATAAGTATAATGTAAAAATAGTGATTATATACTAGATTTAACTGATACTATTTTCATAAACTACTTTGGTTGCACTGTTTTAGTTGCACAATGCGTCAAAAGCAATTCTACTTAAAGCCCCATTGCGTAACGTTTCACCAAATAAAGTCTGAGTCAGAAAACAACATTTTTCCCATTCCTGTCCCCACCCACCTGGCCTTCAGCTCCTTGTGCTCCTCCTTGAGTTTGGCCAGCTCCAGTTGAAGCCTCGCTCTCTCTTTGGCCACAGAGTCCAGGGTCTGCCTCGCGTCGGCCAGCTCGGTCTCGTAGGCCGCCTTCAGTCCGCCCAGCTCGCGGCTCACCTCCGACTCAGACTCCGTGATCCGGAGCCGAAGTCCCGCATTTTCGGACTCCAGCGAGCGCACCTTGTCGATGTAGATGGCCAGGCGGTCATTGAGGTTACACAGGTCCTCCTTCTCCTGCAGACGAGTGATGCGGTTCGGGGAGATGACCGAGTTGGCCGCTTTGGGAGTGTTTTTGGGAGTCGCCATAGCACCTGGAAAGTCAAAGCTGTATTGAAGTATAGGCTGGTTTTCACGTCTGCCATTGCTTTTGGCTTTTGGCATCAAATCCAATGACGTATTAACTAGATTACACCATCTGAAGACAACTCTAAATGTATTCTTATGAGTATGTGTCATAAGCATGCGCATAGTCACTGGCAGTCATGTGCTGGCTGTCACTGTAGGGCCAATGTTAATAAGTTTACCCCACCTAAAGCCCATAGTTAATGGAAAAAGCCATAATTACAAAGCTCTACACCCGGTCCCAAAAAAAAGAAAATACTGGAAGCATGTCATGTTGTGGCTTATTTGAGAGGAAAATACGCAATAGTGTTCCACATTTGTACTCTAATAGAATATGTGTGCGTAGTAATAATAGTGGAATTTGGAACAGTAGATTCTGGCTAATAATAGTCAAAAGTTGTTTTAATGACTCACTGGCCCACCCCCAGTTTGGAAAAGCAGAGAACAGCAATAAAACAAAGTATTGTCTTGAATGGCTTCTAAAGATGGCTGCAGCTCTCAACTCTTTTTTTTTTATAAGGGCTGGCAAAGCCCCTAGATTCAACCACTGCAACTGGGCAGCGTTTCCACGATGCCAGTAACTCAGCACCAGTTATTATGAAAAAGTCCCTCTTGTCGTCTCAATTTCAGAATGATGTCAAGACCTTAAGGGCACATTTTTCATCATCAAAGTTAGTCCCCAACAACTATCAACTTCACAAACTCATTTTGCGAAAGAGTCCATTCATTTGTAATAATTATGGTATGAATCAACTGATCCTTTTTCATTATTTAAAAAGGTTTTGAAGGTTATGTGCATCGTGCCTTGAATCCTTTTGTGCATAATGGAATAATGAATCAGTCTATCCTCAAACTAATAGCATTGTAATTATTGTACAAACAAAAAAACATGTTAAAGAAAATGTTAAAACTGAATTAAAAGTATCAAAAAGTAGTAAAGCGAAGTCCCATCTTACCTTTCATTCTTTGTGTGTGAGATAAAACTACTCTAGAATCGCTCAAACAAAGGCTTATAATTGATCATAAGCCGAGGGCGGAGTCGGGCCCCACCCAAATGTTAAACAAATGTCTAGTCTGAAGATGCGCAGCGTTCAGGGATTTACCTGCGTTTTTTTTTTCTTGGTCTTCTGTCTGGGATGTGAAGGGACTTGTTGCGTCTCTCCTCTCAGCTTCTGCCTCTGTGGTCTATGAGAAAATGCTGCTCGGATCTGAACAGTGCATGCGAGTTCACTGACTGCCCCGTAGGAAAGAGTGAGCTGGTAAAAGGGAGGAGGGAGAGAGAGAAGGAGGGAGAAGAGGGAGGGGAGAGAGATCAGCTACAAAGTTTGGCACTCACTAGGTTACTATTCCCTGGTTTAAGTCTCTCGCCTGCCGCTCTGTCTGGCGAGAATAGTTCAGTGCATAGGCCTACTTTGTGGGCATAACATCAAGTAATCTGAGACAGCATGTATTTGCAACTGTTGTGAATGAATTGCAACAGATCTTTTTTTCACCTGTACATACATAAAGATATGGGAAGCAACAATGTAAAATCACAAGTGAAAAAAACTAAGTGACAACTATTACTTGAATGTAACAATTTGTACCTGCTCTGTGCCCACTCCTGCTGTCTGGCTGGGCGGCATGGGCGTGTGGCTGACGATGACTCATCCTCCGCTCATAGAAAAGCCACAGCCCCATGTGACACGTCCAAGGAGTAATTTTAGTTCGATCTTGTTGCCTGAGAGAAAGTTATGATTGCTGTTTATTCAGACCGCACTTGACTAAAAGCAGAAGTAAGGAATGCCCAATGACGCAGGAGGTTTGGGTGACTCTGTACGACGGTGTGATGTTGGGGACTCCTGCTTACGAAGAGTTACATAAGAGAGAGGAGTAGGGTTTATACTTTGAATGAATGACTGGTGTAAGCACAGAAGCAAAGTGTCATGTCGGAATTAAAGCGTGCTGAAATACTTTGTTGACAGACTTTTTCAAATATCTCTCCATTATGTAGCTATCAGTTTTTATCCTGGGTTAATCCTAATTTGGACATACATACAGTATTTCTCATTTAATCAAAGTTTACAGTTTGTTGATAGTCATTCGGTGCTAGTCTTTACTGTTATTTATTCATTTTAGCTATTTCAACTTTGCTAGAGAGTATACTGAAAGGAGCCAGTGCTGTACTATGTAATTCACATACTCAGATCTCTCCAATGCTTTCTGCCATGAATGAATTTCTTTCGTATGTTCATGCTGATCTTTATCCGGTTGTCCAAGACTCAACAGAAAATAATGAATGTGCAGATGAACTACACAGAACATATTTGTGTATTTCTCACATAGCAGTGCATTTACCGTTCGACAGCGCACTGTTTGAATTCCATGACTTCCTGTTTATAAATGCACTTCCACTGACAGTACGGGCTCTGTCTTAGAGAAGAACTGTGATTGAATTCTATTATCTGAAAGGAAATCGCTCATTTATTTTTTATCTTTACTGAATCACATTGTCCCTCTTAATGTTAAATAGGTTAGGCTTGATTCATATACATGCAGAAATAACTATGGCACCTTGATAAGTTGCACTGTTTTCTGTATAATGGGGGGGGAAAGGATGCAATATAGCCCACAGCTCGTGCGGTTTACCTGGTATAGACTTTGGCATTAGAAATCTTTTCATTCTGTCTGGAAGTGGTGGAAGAGTGTTTGGTCTTTTGAAAAAATTGGGAGGCTGGAGTGCTACTTGGATGTAAGAGTATGAAACTTTGTCCTTTGGGTGCTCTTCAGTGCAGGGATCAGTTTCAGCAAAAAATAAAATTAACTGAGGCACTCCAAAAGTAGAAATATTAAAAAGCCTTTATTAATACATGGCTAGATGAGATAAAATCATAGCCAGCGCGTTTCGGCTCTAGGCCGCCTTCAGGGCAAGTGTTTGGTCTTTGTGGATTGTTCCAAACAGGCTCTCTTTTGTGATCTGGGGATGTACTGCAACTTGTGCTTTATAAGTAAAAGAAAAACAAAAGAACAGTTTACTTAGTTCACATATGGGCACTGTGACATGTTTTAAATTGGCCATACCGCCTTTGCTCTGCCCAATCCCGCCAGATCTTGGAAGCTAAGCAGGGAAGGGCCTGGTCGGTACTTGAATGGGAGACCGTTTGGTAACACCAGGAAGCCTAGCGAATGTTGTGAGTGAGTGAGTGAGTGGTTGGCGGTGGTCGGAGGGGCCGATGGCGCAGACTGGTTGCCTCGCTTCCGTCAGTCTACCCCAGGGCAGAATGAATAATGCAATGTATGCGTCTTTGAGTGTCCAGAAAAGCGCTATATAAAGCCAATGCATTATTATTATTATAAATTATCCACCAGAGGGCAGTAGACAATAGGACTATTGAAATTAGCCAGATTTTGAAAATGTTAAACCTTAGTTGCACCCCTAAGAGGGCAGCGACTTGGGGAATGGTAGAACATTGTACTATGAATTACTATTGTACTATTGAACTATGGGTATGTTTAATTAGGTATTTTATACATTTATTTTGTTTATTTATCTGTTAGCCTTGGTATTCAAATATCTCAATATGGTGAAATGTGCCCTTTTAATTTATTTTTATTTTTAATTCGTTGTCTTTAAGTGCTAGTTAAGTGCTTGGGAGATCCATACTGTATCATGTTGCGCTTTTCTCTGCCACCGCTCGCATCTGCATGGGGTCTGTGCGCTCGGAAAAACTGACTGGCGCTCCGTTTCCCCCCGTAAATGTTCCAGCCTAACCTCACCTCTAGTCCCTAAAACACAGTGGGGTTGTGTTCTCTTTAGGCTTAATGGTATAATTAGGCATCGGTGTCAAACACGCAGTAAAATGAGAATTATGGAGCGTGTGAAAAGCAACTGCTGCCTCTCTACCTCGACACGGACATTTTCCTTGTCATGTGGTTTGAGCGAAAACCCGTATTGGATCTCAGCGGTCACCTGGGCAAATCAAAGCACACACCAGCGTTTGAAGAGCGATCTGTCGAAATATAGCGAGACAAATAAACATACTCCTACTGAGAAAAAATAAATAAAACTTTACACGTCGATTTGAAGTTTTGTTCCTGGCGTTTTGCATTAATCCTTCGGGAACAGTAACTGACATTTTTTGTCCGTTTTTTTTTTGTCACGTGCTGTATTACACGAACTGACGCTAGCCCAAAGCACAAATATGTAGCTTTAACTCGATTTAACTTGGTGGAAAAGTCCGAAAATAGCGGTTTGTCTCAGTAACAAAATATAAGATAGAGTCCAGTCCGTGTCTTGTAGGCGCATGTGTAGACCCGCAGCTTTGAGCGGATAAACAGCTGCTGTGAACCGCATAGCAACGGATCAGGAAACGAAGGACAAAACGACCTTTCGGCAAAGAAATATAGATAAATAGCTCGCAATTTAACCAATACAACGCAACTAAACGGTGTATAAAAGCGAGAGGACGTCGCATTGCTCCGATATATGGTTCCGAAGTCCCGGGATCGCTGTTTGTTTTGCGGAAAAGACGCTCTCGACTCGGCGCTGCCTGCCCCGCATCTTCGGCCTCCATTTTGCTGCTGCCCGCTCAGCGCCTCACGTGTCCCGGACTGTCTTTCTCACATGACCCGTGTGTTTGTCCCCGTGACCACCAGCGCTTCCATCTCTGTAAATCAGTGTCGTTGAATATCAGCATTTTTTACACACACCCCGCAAAAGCTTCACATGGATATGCTGGAGCAGAGCCTGGACAACACGGCGAGGTAGGGGCAAGCTAATGCCCGTTTCCTGCGCGGCTAGGTCGGCTACTGCCACGGCCTAAAAACCCAGTCTTTCATTCTGCGATCATTTTTGTTTGCAATCCTCTCGTACTTTTGACATGTTTTGTTTTGGGTTAGTTTGTTTCTGCGCTTGTGGGTGCGCTTTGTTGATGCTTATTTCTGCATGACTCGCATGACATTCTCCACTGTTTGCAGGAAGGCTAAACTAAACATGAACACACACGGCGCATTTTGAGTAAAAGCTACTTTTAAAGTTTCTGCTACATGGTACGGCTACTTGAATTAAATATATTACAGCCATACACGGTCTATGCCGGCTCATTTCACCATAAGTTGCAGTTATATTTATTTGAATATGTATTGCTGCCATTTTTGCACACATTTCATCAATAATTCCCTCTTGTCCTGTATTGTTTTGGTTCACTAGGGGGCGCACTATTGCCGCTTCAATTCTAGGGCTTCGTGGAAAACATAATATATTCAACGAAAGTTTGTTTTCAACACAAATTTGAGTCCTTTCTGCTTTGTTTGTAGTCACGACAAACAAGATACAGAGGAGGTGGTGGCGTTGCAAGAAGGTGAGTGACTTCACTAATGAAAATAAACCTGTGCGCTGACCATCATGTTATTGATTATTGGATTTAGTAATTATTTGCCAGATGTCACCAGTGGGTGGATGTTTGCTTCAGAATTTCTCTGGCAAATTAAGATGACAATTTTTCCTTTGTTCTTTGTGGTAAATCTCTATTTATTCTACAGTAGTTTATATATTTTTAAAACTCATTTAATGCAGTTTCTGATTCAGCACCGCACTGTTAAATCATCATTCATCAAAAGTGTTTAAGATGTAGACAATGTGAGACAAACAGACCACTGCTGAAACTGGCAATAATAAGAACTGAATGTAAATATTGTACAGCACCAAACTGAATATTGTAATATCCTGTGTTGCAGGAGAGGCAGTAGGAGAGGAGCCGACCACAGTGGCCATCACTGGCGTCCCACAGGCTGCTTTCGCTGACCACAATGTACAGTACCAGTTTCGCACAGATAGCAACGGAGGACAGGTGAGATTCTGTTTAACAGGCCTTTCCTCTTTTGTAATGTAAATATAAACTTCAAAACCCTCTGCAGGTGACATACCGTGTCGTCCAAGTGACAGACGAGCAGTTGGAGGCCACAGACGGGACAGGAGCAGTCAGCGTTGTCTCTACCGCTGCGTTCGCTGGAGCCCCTCAGGCTGTGGCACAGGTAAACAGACTGTGATTTTGAGCGGCATTTGAGTTTTGTTTGTTTTGTTACAAGTTAATATTCAAACATTACTTATCAATGTAATTTTGTCCTTTCCAGGCTGTGATCCAGAACCCGTTTAGTAACGGGGGAAGTCCTGGCGGGGAGACGGTGGGAGGAGAGACACGTTTTGCTTATTTTCCTGCCGCCACAGTAAGTGATGGGACAGCCACAGCCGTGTCAGTACAAGCCACTGCCGAACCTACAATTACACAAGCTGGAGGTGAGAAATGGCTTTGTCATATGTTACTAAATGCTGTAAGTTACTGCAATTGAACGCAATCGAATGGAAATTATTGTAATTTGCAATGTAGCAATTTCTAAATCACCAACACTGCAATAGTAGCATTTGATTTGATTTATTTATTTGAGCTATTATTTACAGTGTATTATTATTTACAATATTTACATAATTTCATTTACATTATCACAAAAAAACAATAAAAAATAAATATCTCAAAAGGAGTAGGCAGAAGCAAGAAAGCTTATAAGTGCCTACCCCAATTTCAAAATACAATACAATACAAATAGAAAGCATACTAGTACAATATCCTTTGCAAACAGAAAGTATCCTGTCACCATGAGGTTTTCTTCTGCTTAAAGTCTGCCATTCTTCATTTTGTGCTCATTAGTTAAAGTAAAATAATTATAGCTTAACTCTTAAGGCAGCTCAAATGAATAAAATGTGTAATATTTCTTGATTGCAGGTCAGTTTTATGTCATGATGAGTCCACCTGAGGTGCTACAGACGGCGGCTCAGAGAACCCTCGCCCCTCGAACACATACCTACACTGCGTAAGTATCAAGCTCTACTGTCCTGCTGTTTTCCATCTTTCATTGCTTCATTGTCTCCTAATATTATGCCCAATCATCATAGAAAAAAACCCTCCACGTGTTATTTTTCTTCACCTTTCGACAAATGATCAGTTGTGTTTTATGTAACATTATCCAACTTAACGACATCTGAAAAAACACACTTTGTCCCACTTACCTACCGTTCTCAGAGATCTCAATGATGGCGACTTGTTGCAGCATGGCAGTTCAAACTGGTGAGGATAACTTTTGCCTAAGCCCAATCTGAGCCTGTATCGTCCCGTGTGTTTTAGCAGTCGACATTTTGTGGTTCATTGTTCATTTTAACACCCTCAGCCAAACAAATCCCCCCAATATTCATGCACTTTTTTTTTTAACAAATGTGAAAATGTGAACAATATAGTTTTTACAGCCAGTGACTTCCCTCAAGTTTTGAGCCACGGTTTTAGATTTGTTTTCTTTTTTTTTTATAGGAAAGTAGATGGCCCTCGAGCACCTAGGGATGAAAGGCGAAGAGCACAACACAATGAAGGTGAATTGATAAGAAGAAACCAAATGTTGTGATGTTTATTGTCCAAGGGAATTCACATGACACAAACTGTAACTCAAACTCCTTTTCTGTCTAGTTGAAAGAAGAAGAAGAGATAAGATTAACAACTGGATTGTAACACTTTCGAAAATTATCCCTGACTGCAGTGTAGACAGCAGAACAGGAGCAGTAAGTATTTGTTTCCTTGCATCGTAATTTCTGCTTTAACATTACACTTACTGTACAGCACTTTAGGCCAAGTCTTAGCTTGTACTTATCCTTATAACAGGGTATTTGAAATGAAATATGCTCGCATTTACAGTAGGGGGCGCTTTTCAGCCATTGTGGAGAGTCTAGTGCTTTGGATTAAGGAAGTGGCTGCTAATCAGTGGTGTTGTCTACACTGGTCCTCAAACTATTCACACCAGATACCACCTCATAAACTGTCTAACTCTCCAAGTACCACTTTATGAGATTAGTCATCGTCCAATTACCACCAGCTCTAGATCAAGATCAAATCAGAACGGAACCAGGTCTAAAAGGGTTTACAATAGACCTAAATTGGAGTAATATACTATCTTAACCTGGCTGTTAGTCTTGTCTAAACCAGCAAAGACACCTAGCTTAAATGCATTACTAAAGAGTAAATGATCTGTAGTAAAACTGATTAAAGTCTGAAATTGTGTTACCACTGAGTCACTGCCATAGCTAACAATAACAGCATCAATAATCATTATCCTCTGTCTTCTTCAGAGTAAAGGCGGGATCTTGTCCAAAGCGTGCGACTACATCCGAGAGCTGCGTCAGAGCAACCAGCGGCTTCAGGACAGTTTCAAAGAGGTGGAGCGAGTCGAGATGGACAACGAGCTGCTTAGACAACAAGTCAGTAAACACTAGGGATGTCCCGATCAGGTTTTTTTTGCCTCCGAGTCATTTGTTTTTGCCCGATCCTGAGTCCCGATCCGATACCTAATATATATTTTTAAATTAAGAAAAAAAAATATTATTCAGTGGAAGAAAATGGATGGATATATATTATTCAACTTGTTTTCATTTATGGTTTTGGATATAGAGAGTAACTCTACGTAGCCCATTTTTCTCAAGTAAGCAAGACTATTAGTCTTTACAGTGTAATATAATTTTACACAGAGAGGGTGATCTAAAATCCCTTTCGTTATTAAATGTGTTTGTTGATTGGCAATAAAAACAAAACTTAGGCAATCATTTTTTTGTGCACTGCAATGTACAAAACGGTCTGGCAGTACAGAAAAAACACAGCAGAATCTCGTCTCTGTCCATCACAGACTTTTAAACCTCTCCGCAGAAATGTGAGGAGGGTTTCTCCACTCGGGTCTGAGTAGCAACGGTTCAATCGCATGTCACTCCTCGCTTAGCCTACAGTAGACTCTGCACGGGTTATTGGGGATGTTGTTATTGTTCTCCCACGCTGGCACTTGTGTGGATTTGGCAATTTCTCAGACGAAGGGGGGACACGGACTGAGCGGATGGGACGAGCGATTTGACGCAGCCAGGTGGAGTGAGTGACGTGGTGCTGGGACAGGGGGAGAGGACAGAAAGTGGTTCACGCTCGAAACACCTCAATAAAAATGCAGCTAATCAGAAGCAATTAGACCTAACACACGGAACTGAAAATGGATATTATCCTTAAAGCCATACTACCAACATTCCACCCACTAAATAGCATCGTCTCAAGCTGTTCATTTGGACCATGTTTGGTATCAAAGGCATTTTGGCATTTAACCTGCATTATCATCAGTGTGGCTTTAACTTGCATATAGCGTCAAACAAAATAATAATGGATCAATTAAATTGGATAGATCAGACCATTGTATCCAAACACACTCTCTTTATCACAGGGCTGGGCAATTAATCGAAATTCTATTACAATTTTGATTATTACACTAAACGATTACAAAATTAGCATAATGGAAGAAAAAAAACATTTTGTTTTTAATTGTATTTAATTATTCCAAAACACAAACAAAGACAAACAAAATGCAACAATTTCAACAGTTGCAATACATTTGAAAAACTAACACCAAGACAGAATTACAAAACAACACAAACAACAATAGTCTTGACAACACAGCACTTCAGCACAATGCCTTCCAAAAAGGAAAAAAATAGTAGTAGCTTTGGTAAATGTTTAGTTGATGATGAGGATGTTCATCTTTTTAAATTGTCCATGCGAAGCAATCTCACGAAGCAAAGCAAACTTGCATTATTTCAGTGCTTCTCAATTATTTTTTGCGTCTCCCCACGATCTACGATCTACGTACACTACACCGCAGACCTTTCTGTTTCCACCACACACACTAGTATTTGTTGTGGGCGGTGCCCATACAGAGGAGCACGCTGTACAGATCGTCATTAAAGGTTTTGTAAGCCGCGATGAGAACAAATGTGGACAAATGCTGCCATCTGGTAGGAGTTATGAAATCATTCAGAGGAGCCAAGATGTATTAAAACAGAAAATAAACTGCTAAACTACGAACTATGAAGGTAAGCTACATGCAAATGTTATGCTAACACCAGCTAAAGCTGCGCTAACACCGGCTAAATGCTATTATCAGCAAAATCCCCTTTTAGCACAGCGGTATGATGTTGTGAAATATTAAATCCGTATGACCTGCGTGTCAATAGTGAGGGCTGTCCACTCTCTCGTTGCCAATCAGAGGCCAGAGTCTGTTCACGTCACATCAGACATGGGATTAGTGCGCTTTGACCACAGCCAGAGATCGGTCCCAAAACCTATACCTGGTCAGACCGGTTTGGCACTGGCCTTTGTTATGGAAAAGCTCGACAAAACGGGTGAAAGAGCCATTCGGCTGACACGTGCCTGCATGTGGCAAAACACCATACGTGACGCCTTCATTTATTTGGCTTCATGCTGTCTACACTGCCCACGTTTTCAGACACAGTAACACACGGTCACACGCGCGCCCCACTATTTGAGAATCACTGCATTATTTCATGCCGCTGGGATTATTTTCCCTTCACATTTCATGTGCCATGGCCCATGCTTTTGCCTGACATAAAAACAAACAGCGCTGTGTGATGATGTCATCAGGCCGCGCTGCTCAGTTTGCTTGCGCAGGTGTGAGGGCTGACCAGCAGGGGGCAGGTGTGAAACAGACACCTCTCCATAAAGGCATACTTGAAATCATTTGTACTTTTATGGCTGTTCAGAAAATATTCAGCATAGTTTTTTGATTAGTAAATAAATAAAATAAATAAACTTTTTTTAAAGGCAACAAATAATCGTGATTTCAATTATGACTGGAATAATCGTGATTATTATTTTTCCAATAATCGAGCAGCCCTACTTTATCCTTTATCAAGTAATGTAAAAAAATAAAAAATACATGAACAAGCTGTAAGGTCAATCTTTTCCCTTTTCACAAATGTTCTTAAACTTGTTTTCTTGATTCGGATTGATGGTAATGTGCTGAAAACCCATTCATCATTTTTTTTAATTTTCAGATTGAAGAATTGAAGAACGACAACGCACTACTTCGAGCACAGCTACAGCAGCACGGCATAGAAATCAATGGAGACACAACGCCCCAATGATGTTGAACTTACTGGACACTTGCTGTAACATCACTAATGTTGCTATCCCCCCCTTCAACCCACCTTCAACAAACCTGGAAGTAGAATTATGAAAGACCATTTACGTCGAACCTTTGGACCATGTATATCCACGAGGCACGGGACACTGACGAAATGCCATTATCGGACTCAACCTCGTTCACACCAAGCCTATTCCAAGTTTCAATAATACAGCAACAATGACCCATCCTCCAACTAAACCTTGTTAATTTCAAGTTTAGACCATGACCTGCCATTGCCATTGTACCCTGAATGGGATAGTCCAGCGATTTGAAAGATTTTTAATTAATATCATACTTTATTTTTTAAGTTTAAAAAAAAGTTATTATTAGGGTTGCACAATATGGGAAAACATCTCAACCAAAATGAGGATCAAATTGAATAAAATGAGAAACATCAAACTTTTGCACATTTTTAAGTTGCCATGCATTTTTATTTTAGGCTGTGTTGGCTAAGAATGTGTAAATGTTTAAGAAATAATACAGTCATATGGATATTCTTTCACTTAATAAAGCAACCTAATTATAATTTTTAATGCTTTTAGACATTCAAGTGCCTCTGTGTGGCCGTTTGAATTGAAATAGGGTCTGCATGGTCAAAGATATTAAGAAATATTCCTGGACTATCCCATCAACTATTTTCACTTTTTAGTTTTTGGCGAGTTTGAAACTACTCAATGTGAATGAACCGATAGCTCTACTTTGCTTTGTCATTTAATTTATTTAGTAAGGATTATGTTTTAAATATGCATACAAACAAATGCCGTTTTTGTGTGTGTTATGATCTCCCTTCTTTGCTTTTTAGTTTTCCCATCACTGGATCACTCATACTAGATTTTTCGAAAGCTGCCAATATTATACAGAGGTTATTAATATTGTAAATTTAGGTTTGATAGCACAGAAAGGAGGTGATTTTATTCCAAGGCCTTAATATGAAGCCTGTTGGAGACTAACGTAGCTCAGGTAATTGGGATAGCGCTCATGCAAATAGTTCCCACGTTTAAAAAAGAAAAAAATATCTGTATAAATTGTTTTAAATGGGCATTAAATCGATTGTTTGTATATCTGATGAAGAGGTCACTTGTTTAATGCACTGATATGGATAGTATTGAAATGTAAAGGTTTTATTTGAATGATTTTCTCATTTGTAATTTGCCCCGAAGACGCAAAAACAATCCGGGAACGTTTGCAGGGCAGAGGACCATACTAATGACTGCAGCCTGGTCAGGACTGTGCTGAGGGCAGATCGGAGGAAGTGGTACCAAGACTAACCAGCTTTTGTCTACACTGAAAGTCACCACAGCAGCATGGAGAAAATAACCACTGGCATGACTAACTCTGATACAATAAATAAGACTTTATAACTATGTTTTATTTTATTTCTTCATGAGAGTGCTGTTAACAGGCGGCACGGTGGGGCAGCGGTTCCCCCTACCACTAAAAACATGTGGTTTGAGAACAAGAATAGCATAAGCCTATTTGACAATTATGTTGCCTCACTTTTTTAATCTTCCCTTATGGCACTAAAACGTTTGTGTAGCTCATCTATTAATAACTTTAACCTTAAACCCACCTGAACCGAGCACTTTTTTTTATAACAAAAATGTGACAAATATGTTGCAGAAACATGGTAAAAACACGACTAAAAAGCAACAAAAAGATCATGAAAACGTGACAAAAAAGTTACGATCACTTTTAACGGTCTTAGCTTTCAAATGAGGCATTACACCATTGCTCTCCAGTCAAGAAGCTTCAAGATTTGGGTAAAGCTAATGCTCTCGGTTCAGGTAGAGGTTCAGTAAGAGGTCAGTAAGATCGTTTTTGAAATGGTCTGTAATGGTTTGGCACACAGAAAAAAAAAAAAACATAAAATCTTAAGTGCATAGACTCACCAGAACATTGTAGTTATTTCATTCACCAGTAAAAAAAATAGGTTTCACTGGTTTTGCATTTTACTTTCCGGAAATGTGCACGACGTGACATAAAGAGATAAATCGTCCAAATTTGTTGTCATGCAAGCTACTATACAGGGCCATGATCAAGTCAAAACAAAACTATAATGAATACTTACTGCCAAAAAATATCCCGTCAGACTTAAGTATTCTATTTACAAAAGCATAAAAACCTGTCAAATTCACTTTAAAACATTTGTGTGGTGAATTATTAAGTAGAGAGTTAACGTTGTGTCAGCTGGTTGCCTAGAGACGGTTGCCAGAGGAGACCAACACCAGCTCTGTCTGTGGGAATGTTCTGCAAACCGAGGTGAGTGAAACATGGACCAAAGGAAAATGCTTTTATGTCGACTTCGTAGTTTTATGAGTGTTTCTTTTTTTTCCCCTGCTTTGTGTGAAATTGAAACTGCCTTTAACTTTGTCAAAACAGAAACTTTATGAATAGCAGAAGGCCTACTGATGACTCGCTGCCAAAAAATAACTACTTACCGCAACTTATGTACAGGTCTCAAAGTAACACTTTAAAATGCAGATTTCCACTTTTCCCTTGTGGATTCATTTGTTTATTAGATTTCTAACTGAAATGTACGGAGCCTCTAACGTACCCCTAAAAGAAAAAAAATATCTTGTGTGCTTTACAAAATATAAAAAAAGATACTTGATGAAATAAATAACATCGTACAATTGTAGAAATAATGTAAAGTAGGATTATAATTTATATACAGCGGGAAGAAAAAGTAAGTACACCGTTTGGAATTTCTCACATTTCTGCTTTAATTAGTCACTCAAAATGTGGTCTGATCTTCATCAAAATCACAGGAATAATTAAACAGTGTCTGCTTAAACTATATACCACCCTAACATTTAAATTTTATCATGTTTTTATTGGCATAACCCACATGGAAGAAACCTATATAAACATATATGTTTTGATATAGGTTTTGATATAGGTTTTGAATATATGTGACATATATAAAATTGGCCGTTTTCCTATATGTCATGTACATATATGTACATATATGTGTGCATATATGTACATATATGTGTGCATATATGTGTACATATATGTGTGCATATATGTACACATATATGCACACATATATGTGTACATATATGTACACATATATGTACACATATATGCACACATATATGTACATGACATATAGGAAAACGGCCAATTTTATATATGTCACATAAATATGTGTACATATATGCACCTATATGTACATATATGTACATGACATATAGGAAAACGGCCAATTTTATATATGTCACATAAATATGTGTACATATATGCACCTATATAATTTTTTTTGTAAAATGATTAAAATCCATAATTACTAGGCAACATAAATAAAAGCCCAACATGTACAAATTTACATTATTTATTTACAATCAAATAGTACAAGAACAAAATAAGAAAAAACTGAATAGAAAAACAATATCTAAAATGGTAGTGTTTTAACCAAGATTAGTTAAAAACACTACCATTTTTAAGATTGGTTGTTTTAACCAATAGATCGGTTGGACACCAACCAGATTGGTTAAATTTAACCAAACAAATGGAACCATTAATATTGGTTAATACTTCTGTGAATTTAATTCTAGTACCCAAATCAAATAATGTACCAACCAAGGTTATACCTCCAGTGCTGTTTGTCTTAAGTTTAGGTTTAGGTTTAGTTTATTTTCAAATAAGTCTTCCGACTGCAATTCAACAATAGTACACATATGTAAAACAATTTATAAGTGTAGTTAGGGTTGTTTGTTGGTTATAACACAAAAGGCAGTATCACAAACAGTTGTTTCAATAGACTCGTCATAGCTTGGCTTTAAGCACTCAAAACAACCTCTGAACAATTTAAAGCAAACATCTTACATGTATGCAGTGACAATAAAATGTATTATTACTTGATTTGTCAATCTGGATGCTCATTGGTTGAAACGCTATCACGTAAAACATTGTATAAAGATTACATTAACCCGGAGGTGAATGTCACTTCTGCACCACTGGAAGTGCATATTGATCGAGCTTTTATGCACTTCTGCAAAAATATTTTATTGTTTTAGTGTCTGAATACGAGAGAGTCCAGAATCTGGTCAAAACCTAAACTTGTGGAAAAGTTAATGCAAACATGTTGCCTGTATCCGACTTTTGGACTGTTTTTGGTACTTATTGCCACAGCATAAACTCCAATGCCACAATGTGATTTAAACAATCTCAACAACTTCCACAGTTCATTTACATATCAGGCAATCCCCTTTTTTGTTTGTTTTTTTCAAAATTGCTTTGATAAGTCCCAGGAGTTCTTTCACCCTTGCAGTCAACACATCATATGGTGTGGTGATGCCATACACACCCTTCTGTAGGAATGTCCGAAGCAGGGAGTCCAGCAGGTAGATTACCTCCTCATAGAGGAGGCATTAGTCCTTGGCTGCCATCACTGTCTCCAATACTTGGGGCTGGCAGGTGACCCCTCTCCACCGGTTTCCTTTGATTGGCAAAGGTCTGTCCCATGCTGGAATGAGAATAGAAGCAAACAATGTTTATTGCATTTCTGGGGAACAAACAATTATTTAAGCATGCTAGCTCTAATCTCCATGAAAGTATAAATCAGGACTTTTAAGTAAGGACACTAATGTTGTGTTTCTATTAAGCCCAGTGCCAGGTCAACCCTGATACAGACATGCCAACACAAACATGGTGAAAAAGGTTCCATTCAGGTTCTGTACAACAGAAAATATACTGTCTTCTATAATAATGGATTTAAATGAAAACTAAGGTGGTTAAAGTATTATTATACTTTTGATTTTTAAATATAGATTTTAAATTCCATATCTATGGAAACGCTATGTACTGTAGTGCACTTCTATTCAGTGAACAAAGTACTCTGCTTCTCATTTGCTACATCGTACATGCAAGGGTTTTTACTTAATAAAGGACTGCAGTTGTTGTGGGCGGCATTCCCACAGATGTGGACGCTGGAATACACATTAGTGAAGGAACAACAGAACGACAGGTTTTTTCAGAGGTGCCAAGACAAATAATACAACAAAGAAGCAAATAAAAGACAACTATGAAGGACTCTCACCTCCATTCCCACCGTGCACATGGTCCTTCAGAGCCGTCCTTAAGGTCCTGCAACATACACAACACATCAACATCAGTAAAAATTATCAACCACAGAGTTTAAAACAATGCCATATTAACATATAACATTATTATTAAACGGATAGAGTAATACTCACATAGTATTATTTGTCATTATACAACTGTACAACAAAATTAAACGTACCAGATGTAGAATTAGTCCTAAGCCGCTGCGTGGAAACCTGGCGGGCTGCCTTCAGTCTCCTTTGATCCTCTGAAACGGTAGCGCCTCCTGGGTTTGTCCCTATTACAGAGCGTTGTGTCCCGCAGTGGTCAGCTCCTCCACCTCCTCCATCCTCTTCCTCCTGCGCAGCTCCTTCCACGCCACATCTCGCTCCTTCTCCTCTGACACCATTATTCACCTGAGGGTCACAATATTTCTGTTTAATGTAAGAGTAAAATGTAAGAGGAATGGCACAACACAGCCACGCCATGAAAACATATATTAACTTGCATCAAAGGTTATTCAATTTCCTGATTGTGTAAACGCACCCATGACTCCTAGCTTTTCATTTTCTTATTTATTTCATTCAAAAGTGACATCATACAATCACAACAAATCCACCAAGCCAATACAGTATGAATGAAACGGAGCAGAGAAGAACAGGTCTTATAATATCTGCCCCTTTAGTTACTTCACACTTTACATTTCATACTGTTGTCTTTTCTTTCACTACTGCCGCTCTTTTTTTTGTACATTCACAATGCAGATACAATGGATGCTCATGACCAAATATACAAAAAGAAAAAGTGGATCAAAATAAGAATTGCATATAATCTTACTAACAGGAGTAAAGTTACAAATAGTACAATTGGTTCAGGAGGCACACCCTTGATTTAATTCACTGTCATCTGATATGAAAAATTATAATTTTAACTATAACACTATAACAAAAATCAACACTCAGGCTTATAGAGAACCTGCATCTTTCTACATCTGTTATATATTAACATTACATTTTTTAGCGGGCCTATAAGACTTCTATAATGATTCAAATGTGTCTAAAAACGTTCAGAACAGAAGCTGCTGTAATCGGCACTGTTAAAAACAAAACAAAAATGTAAGTAACTAACCCACAGACATTTAACCAAACCAACAGCAACTTTATTGGCGCATAATCACTGATGCTGTACACGCGCTTTCATGCATACTATTAACTAGCATAACAAGACAAAGATAGACAGTGTTGTGTTCAAAGCTCTAAGTTGTACCTGCATCTCTCTGCTCTGACCGCGGTCACACGGGTTCTCCTCTCGCCGCAGTTCCCTCCATTGTTTAGCCACATAACGTTAGCTCCTGTCGCCTTTTCCTCTACCACAAGCAGCGCTGATATCGCCGCTATGCTATTCTGGCTGAAATCGCGGGTGGCTCGTGACTACAAAGACTTGGCGTGAGAATAGTACTACACTTAATAGACTCACCGTTCAAAGTTGTGTCCAGGACCAGATACGCCGGTGCCTTTCTCCTGTCGCCGCCTTCCGCCTGTTTGAATTCTTCTTCGTTTCTGACAATGGGACTAAACAGCGCCAATTTTAGGTGGTGGCCAAAAATATACACTCTATGGGCCAAACTCATTTCTGACATGTTTTAGCCATTAAAATTGACTCAAAACACAGTGTTAATGTTTTTCAGGGACACATAACAAATTCATTCTAGATTTATTTTATTATTATTATATGCATTTGTTTATTCAATAAATCAATTTATATTGAGTTTTTAATATCTTCTATTTTCCATTTTGATTTTTATTCTATTTTCAAAAACTATTTTCTTTATTTTTAAGTAGTCCCGACAGAACTCCATGTTCATGTTCCTTGGGACCAAGCTGGGTTTCTATCCTGGTCCAGCATTCTTGCAGAGCCATAGGCATGCTCTATCACCAAAGTCTTATTCTGACTGTGATCGAAATATTCTTTTTTTTTTTTTTTTCAAACTAATTGAAATCAAACAATTCGTTGAACTTATAAATGTGTTAACGTTTTGGTGAAACACGTACTAACATAGTTCTATTTTAGTCTTGTTTTGGTCCTGATGTAGTCTTTTTTTTAAGTCTTCTTTTGACGCAATTTGCTGAAAAACAATTTGTGTTTAATTAGAATGGAACATATCGTGTTGAAATGGTTTAGTGAAATATTGCAATAATATAATTATCACAATATTGTACAATTTTACATAATTTGTTTAAGTTAGTTTTAGTTATTGCTTTGATAATAGAAAATATGAGCTAGGCATCATGTATGACAGTTGTTAAAGTGAGATAGGAGCTACAAAATGACTAGATCCTGCCATGAGCAACATAGGAGACATATGTTGTATGTACATATAGGGCTTATATGTGGATATAAAGAAGCAATACAGGAGACCTATGTAGCCTGTATATGCACATATAAGCACCTCAATTTTGCCTATATGTGGCATACATACGCATATATATATTATCATATATGTGCATATATGCTGTATATATGCACATATATGCACCTCAATTTTGCCTATATGTGGCATATATACGCATATATATTATCATATATGTGCATATATGCTGTATATATGCAGCATATGTGTGCATATATGCTGCATATAGGATTCATGTATGCGCATATATCCTCATATAGGTTCTTTCCATGTGGGAACAAGTAAACATTCACAGGAGAGCGTGGAATAAGTAAGTGCACCACCTGAATCTCACTGAACTGCAGCAGTTTTGTATTTTGCAAAAAGACCTGAGACATTCACAACAGCATGGGATAAGTAAGTGAACCCCTGTATTAAATAGCTGACCCTTCTTTTGCAGTGTACTTACTTATTCCACGCTCTCCTGTGAATATTTACATGTTATGCCAATAAAAATATGATCAAATGTTTGGGTCGTATTAGTTTAAGCAGACAGTGTTTAATCTTTCCTGTGATTTTGATGATCAGACCACATTTAGTGACCAATATAGGCAGAAATTCCATACGGTGTGCTCACTTTTTCTTCCCACTGTAGCCTATTATTCACTTGCACAGAACTTGTTCACTATGGGCTGGTGGTTGTAATGGGATTAGTCAAATGTTCCCGCAACCCATCATCAAATTTTGGGATTTGTTTAGGCCTTGGTTAGGGATAAGGTTTGGGTCAGGGCCTTATTGAATAAAACACATTTATGGAACACAGTTCTGGTTGGAGGATACACATTGGTATCCCCCTTTTCTAATCTTGGTGTGGCTCAAGCATTTTTCAGTTCTTTTCCGGGAGGATGTCTGCGCTCCCTGTGAAGCCCACGCTGCGCCACAGTGTCCCGGAGTGGACCAGTAACAACCTAGAGCTGTCCAGCACCGCGCAGCACGAGCGACATGTGTCCCACTTCATCAGGCAGGAGGGCAGGGCGCTGCGCAACGAGACCAACTGCCAGGTACGTCATTATGATAATGAGACACAAAACACAAACACTTACTGTATTTCCGCTCTCCATTGTTTTGAGATGATCATGTTTAGTTTGCCCTCACTCCTTATACTGTACCTTCAATGATAAAATGCCATATTTCTCTCTGTGTAGACGGACTGGGATGAGACAGACACAAACCGCCGCCTCAGTGACAGAATCTGGGACGTTTCTCAGTGGAGAGATGCTCTGGACGTTTGTGCGAAGAAAGTTGACGACGAGATGGACGCTCTGACTTTGGTAAATCCTGTCATTTCTACAAGTGTTTGGTCCAAACTGTTATTGACATTCTCCTCTCATGTGCTGACAGTGTAAGGAACAGACGGAGCAGGCGCTGGCGGCCACGGTGCTCCCTTTGGAGGTGGGGACCGAGTGTCTGACCCTGAGGGAGGGACGGAGCGGCTACGAGCTCGTCCTGGACCCCGCTCACGAACAGCTGAAGGCGGAGGTGGCTCTCATCGAACGAGTGCAGCAGACCCTACAGCAGCTCATAGACAAGGCCTTCGAACACCTGTGGTAACCAGCTCACCTCCAATAAAAGTTAACCTGAAAACAATAATAAAACATTTAGACATTTTTATATCATTTTGCAAATTTTTCCTATGCTTGTGCAGCCCATTCATTGCATTATACAAAGTACATAAAATAACAAAGGAGCTGCATTGTATTTTATTCAGTTCATTGCAGGAGTGTGTCTCAAGTGCCCCCCTGAAGAAGGCTGTTATGTTGGCTGCTAGTGCGCCTTTCCAACACAGTATGCCCCATTCCAGCCAAAATATAGATTTTTCAGCAAATTGTGTGAAAACAAGACTTCAAAAAACACCCAATCAGAACTAACACAAGGATATAATGGAACTAAATTAGAAAAAGTACAACTACAACCTTTGCATATTCGCTGCCTACTTTGTTTTAAGATGAGTTAGCAATAAAAGTCAGATGAAAAACTGATTTTTGGTGATTTAATGTGAAGCCCTAATTGTGCTTAGATTATATTTTATAAGATTATAGATTATTTTATATGTTATTTACTTTTACTGGGCCCCCAATGAAATAAACCTGGACGCGCCCCTGCTTCAAAGCGCCTTTGTTGTCAGTGTGTTGCAGGAAAATCGTCAGCAGCTCACGGCAGACCTCCAAAACAAACTGGACGCTCTGGATATCGATGACTCCTGTTTGTCCCTCACGAGAAAATCCCCCCAAATATCACTGAAGCCCAACCCCACCAGGATCCCCACAGGGTGTGTGCACAAAGGGACTCCTGTCATTGTTATCGAAAACTGTTCGATACAGCACGGTAGTACAGCGGTTAGCGCTCGTGCTTCACAGCTACAAGGTCCGGGTTCGATTCCCACCAGGCCGGAGCCTTTCTGTGTGGAGTTTGCATGTTCTCCCCGTGTCTGCGTAGGTTTCCTCCGGGTACTCCGGTTTCCCCTACCACTAAAAACATGTACAATAGGCCAGGCTGAATGTGTGTGTGTGTTTGAGTGTGGAGTGTGTTTGAGCGTGCGCATGGGGGACGACGGACGCAAATTAGCCCAAGGCTACAATCCGGTGTGGCTTGTTTACATGCATGAGACCCATGTATGTTCATTAACATTCACTGTCCCGACCAAATAAAGCAATAAATAAATAAATAAAATATTAAGTGAAATAGCCTGCTTTACTTGTGTCAGATCCTGTACCCCCGAGGAGTGGCTTCAGTTCAGTCAGTACAACGTGGCCCGAGCGGAGGAGGCCATGCACCTGTCCCAGCAAATGAGAGAGGAGATCAAACTCACCCTGGCACAGGTAGAGGACACATTTCCCTACAACATATTACTTAATCTTGCTGGTTAAACTAAAACTCTATTATTATTATTATTGTAGCTGCAGAATGAGTTGGACAAACAGCGCAGTGCCACTGAGTTCGCCCTCAGGAAACGCACTCACAATGAGGAGCAGGCCCGGGACGAGCTCGAGTGGCAAATACGAAATGTGAGCGGAATCTATAGCAATGTTACGCATGAACATATAGTATTTGTAACACATTACTTTGTCTTTAAAGTGCATATTACACATTAGACACAGTTTTTGCCAAAACATAGTTAACACAATTATATTTAAGATATTGCTAAAGATTGTGCCCAGCTTTCTTTAGTTTGACCATTTTTGTGATGTTTATAGTTTCACTTCCTTATTGGACACTGACAGGAAGTGACATAGATGAAGGCAAACAATTTTAAACTGTTAAGTCAATGGGAAATAAGTGAATATATATACAATTTTTATTTCTCCACAAGCAGCAATTATTCAATCATTTTATAATTATTAAATCATAATAGTGAAAATATTTTTCTAAAGCCAATGGGACCAATGTGTGAGTCAAACTGCTATGGAACTTTACCTTTACCTTTAACTTCCTGTCAGCAGCTTTAAAAAGTCAAATAAAAATTGCTGTTTCACTAAAATAAAATAATTATGCAACTGATGAACTTGCAACTGATGTTATCCTTAAATTTTCAAAAGCATTCAAACCTGTCATATGCACTTTAATGTTTGCTGTCAGACTGAGAGGGAGATGGAGGAGATGGAGGGGGACATAAAAGGACTGGACGCAGATTTACAGGCAAAAACAGCGTCCCTGAAACTGGCCCACACTCGACTGGAGAACAGGACCTACCGGCCCGGCATGGACCTCTGCAGAGACGAGGTACTGTATTAGCCAGCCTTTACCAGACTTCTTTCTAATTTACACAAAAACCCAGGAAAGAAACTCTGGCTTGCCATGCTATGTACATATAGCTCATATACTGTTGCAATAGAGCAGTCACATCAATAACATATTTGATCACACTCTTTCTCTCTCTCTCTTTTAGGTTCAGCACGGACTTGTGTATGAAGTCAATCAGCTCGAATCGACAATCATGTCTCTCAAACAGAAGCTTGCAGAAGCACAGTAAGCTTATGTTTCTCTGGAAATGAAATGAAATTTTTATATTTATTTTTAAACTATCCATTCTTCACATAAGAAACTCCCTGCAGAGGCTGAAGCTGCACCACACTCGGATGCTGCAGAACCTGTCCCGTAAGCAGCAGGCCCTGTCCCTGGAGCTGCGCAGCCTCGGCACCAGGACCCGCCTCTCCCCTCCCCTGCCCCCAGCCACCCCCATCCCAAGTACAGAGAGACCCCCTGTGCCCCTTGTCCCACTCACCAACTCCAGCGGGAGGAGACACCTGCAGCTTCTGGCTCAGTAGGACACCGATGACACCGTGAACAGTATTTACACCAACACAGAAAGGAACATTGTAGCTTAAAGTGCATATGACAGGTTTTAATGCTTTTGAAAATATGACTATATGGATAGAATCGGTTGTAAGTAATAATACTCATTTTATTTCAGAGAAGCAGAAAAATTAATGAAGAAATGTTGGGCAGAAAAGTTATTTTTATTTGAATTTTGAAGCTACAGGAAGTGACAAAGAGGTTAAAGTGTTTGCCTCTATCTATGTCATATCCTGTCGGTGTCCAATAATGAAGTGAAACTATAAACATAAATAGTAAGAGTCAATTCTTTAGCAAAATCTTAAATATAATGGTGTTAACTAGCAAAGATTGCGTCTAATGTGTCATATGCACTTCAAGGCCCCATCCACTCAGAGTGAAGCTCACGACTAAACGCTCAAATTTTTATCAATCCCGTGTTTTGGGAGGTCTGTAAGAGATTATTTTCCAAGCTCGGTCCCAGAAAGAAAATATCTCAAAACGCTGTTCCAACTTTTCCTAAAACAATGACATCACAGTGTTTGTTAGCAATGATCTACTGACCTTGTACTGACAATCCTCCACTCCTCGGCTTAAACACAAGCGACAGGCGACATCATCGCTGGCTCCGTGTTTATAGAGAACATTTCTTAAATTATACACCTATAGCCTAAATGTTGCAGCAAAACATGCTCCTTAAAGTCAACCAGACACCAGACAACTTTTCTCGTAACTTTTCCTGGCAAAGTTACAAGCCAGGTCTGAGGAGAGGTGTTTTACATCACTGAAAACATACACAAATTCCAGTTTTAATTGTTTGCATTTCATTTAATTCATTCAGATGTTACTATACAGTATGTCTCTCAGTGTGGCTTTAAAGCAGAACTCATGCCCCTAGAGGCCAGAAGCGCCACTGCAGGTGTCATAGCATGTTGCTGTTTTTTACTCATTAATTGTCCGTGAGAGTAAATCAATGGCCGCTGGCTGCTCTGCTTTGTGACCGCAAACACTGGAGGCTGCCATTGCTCTTCCATTGCTGTAGTACCTCCATTTGGCCGCTAGGCCCCCATTGAAAAGCATTGGACTTTAGACACGTTAAAAACAACTTTAATGCCTGGTTTCAATTTTTTCAACACTTAATATGGCTACATATTCCTCCTGAGATAACGCTGGGTTAGTCAAAAAAATAGAAACCAGGCTGGTTTTCGAAATATATATTTTTTAATCTCCTACTTAACGGAGGTCGGACTGTTGGCATTGGAGCTGCGCGAGCTACACGTCACGCAAGGGCCGAGTTTACAGTGAGATCCCGCCCTTTTGCCCTTATTAGGAACATGCTTCGTCAGAGCTGGGGAGGAGGAGTCGGTAAATCCGCCGTGATTTCCCCCTCGAAAGTGGTCATTATGGTAAACGGGGAGGAGTGAGGAGGAGCTGTCTATTCTTTTTAACAGTCTATGGAGTAAATACTACGCTGACTGAAAAGACAAAGGGAGAGAGGGATGTACATCCAATTACACAATGGAGATCATTTTCTTCACTCAAATTTGGCTGTAAATACTGTTTAAAGTGGCGCTAGCCCACAGTTAGCTTTGCCCGTTAGCCTGTTAGCTTCTTCTTCGTGATTCCATTAGTGTGTATTGCGCCTCCGACCCAGTGCAGGGAAAGTTGTAATTGTGGTTTTCTGGCCAGAGACACCAGGGGGAGATGAAATACCCCCCAATCATCCCATAAACACATGTATTACCCCCAGAGGGACTACGAACAGGATTTATTAAAGTAAACAAGTTACTTAGTACTGCTTTAATTAACACTTTACAGAAACAAATTCAAGTAGAAGAGTTTTTTATCTACATAGTAATAAGTAATCACCTCCCAAACAGGCGCCAGTGTTGCAACATTTGCTCAAAGTTGTCACTGATATCTTTCATATGTGTTTTCAATGTGAATCAGGTTGAGGCTCCAGACAGATTAAATAAACATTGTTCTCTGATGTAGGTTCAGTTTTATACAAATCAAGTACCAATGTTAAGTTTTTTTGTTTGAACCTTAATTTCCAGGTCATGAGTTAAATTACCTTTAATTACTGGTTTGTTTCTTCTTGTACCTGTGTGTTTTGTCAGTGTGCTGTCGTTTGGTTTGTGTACTTATGTTGTCATAAATTTTACACTTGTTTTTGCTCTCACTGATCATTACCTTTAATGGCAGTGTTGAGTGAGTGGAAATGTTTGATCAGAGGAGAGTGTGGTAATGGAGTCAGGCTGCAGACAGGGTTCATGCAAAAATACAGTTGTTTTCCGCAATAAATGGGTGATATGGCTCTTAACCATTTGTCTGTTTGGATAGATTTTTATCATAGTGTAAAAAAAAGTAATACAGCCTTGTTTTCGCTGAAACCGTTTAAGTCGTGAAAACCGAAATTAGATAATGGTTTAAAAAAGCAGATAAAGGTTTGGATCCAGCTCCAGACATGTTTACACACTTGTGTCTTATAAGTATTTATAAAAAAGTACTGTCCAATTAAAATAAATATAATGCACAGGAGCATCACCTCATGACATCAACAGGTGGAAGACAAACGTTTTGAAACAGAAAATGAATGAAACAAATGAAAACTCCAGGTATATCTTTGATGATGGAATAAGAACATGGTAATACTGGATAAAGAGAGACTGGTATGATGTGTTACTTCATACCATTGTGAGAATGCCAAGCGGATTAGGATTTAAATGAATACATTAATTACAATGTATGAAGATATTGTTATCAAAGCATTTACTCTTGAACTAAGTCTGGGTTCAAGTCTAAAGTCGCACAAAACGCAATAATATCCCTGACATTTGTTCCGATTTTGTACTGAGCAATTTTCACCACATAATCCACATTGCATTAAACTGAAAACAGTAGCCTTCTGTTTCCTACCAAAATACATTATCATTGATTTTTACTTGAGCTAATGAGGCCAAGTCCTGGGCAAACATTAAAACGTGCCAGAGGTTGCCATTGATTCCTGTTTCTTGGAAGTGATCTTCTCAGTAAACTCATTCTGCAGATGATGCTTGTCTTCATTATTTCCCAGAGTTTTAACGACACACCTGCTCTGCCTTTTATTCTGTGCCATTAGGCCTCGAGAAGTGTCTTTAGTGTCACAAACAAATCACAGTAAACACAAACGCCCTCTCTCCATCGGCCCATGTAGACTTTTATAGTTTTACTGCCCTATCCGTCTTGTCTGTGGTTTATGCTTTAAAGCCTGACTCACTGAATTATACCGAATCATTTCACTTAAGTGGCCACATGCTACCTGTCAGTTTCTCTGTGGGATGGGGGCACTTAGGCTTCCCGGTGCCGGCTAATGAGCCGTATTTCTGCATGAGCGCGAGCCTTATCGCTGTCCTGATGTCGTATGGGACGCGCCCCCCTCATGCCCACTCCAGGCTGGGACAACGCCTACATTTTTATTGACCTTTGTTCATTGAAGAGTTACAGGCTCTGGAGGATATGAATGGGCATGACAGAAAGGTTTATCCAAAGCAGATAGAGAGAGTTAAAGGAACAAATCAAGGTACTTTTTTTTCCAGAGGACGTCAAACTTGGATTTCCAAAGCAAGTTCATACATTATGGACAATCTCTGCACATGAGCTTTGACCTCATTGACGATAAGGGGATTTTGACGAGATTATTTGACTATTTCTTACTATTTTTTTTGGACGACTTTCGGTCTAATTTTTTCAGTCTAAATCAAACTATTTAACTCTTCCCTTCAAGGCTTTTTGTGACAAACCTCATTTGCCCAGGAGCTGTTCTAGCCACAGCACAGATCAAACAGCAAAAACTGAAGACCATTTTTTTTTACCAACAACATTAACGGAACATTTACTGTTTTCATATGTTGGTACTGTACTCTTCATATATCATTCAGCATACAGCCTTTGAAGCTTCTGACCACAAGATGAAACTGTCCATCAACATTGAAACAACAGTGAGAAGCTTTTGCTGAAAATCTGGTAATTATAAAGCGCTTGAAGATTTTGGAGCATTAAGGATATATTACCAGGTCATTGACATTATTTGGAATTAGATTTCCATATGGACTTTCGAGGACCACATCTTTTTCCCGCTGCCATGATCCCTGTTGTTACTTTGCTCTCGGATTTCCCCAAGAAACTCAATATGGAAACTGATCGTTGACTGTAACTGTGCTTGACCGGTGGACCAACCATGTCAGATTTCGTCAAAGACTGCCTGGCCATCACCATCTACTGCGTCACCTTCATGCTGGGTCTCCCTTCGAACATTCTGGTCTTTTTCGTGTACGTTCGAAAGGCTCGCAAGCGCGGCGCCACTCCCAACGTCGTCTACGCTCTAAACCTGTGCGTCGCTAACCTGGTCCTCGTGGCTTGGTTTCCCGTTAAGGCTTTCGAAACTTTACGCACTTGGAAACTCCCTGCTCTGGTCTGTCCGATATTCAACTTCTTCCTGTTTTCGTCCGTGTACGGCAGCTGCCTTTTCATCACCGCGGTCACCGTCGGACGCTACCTCAGCATCGCTTTTCCGATTATTTACAAAAGGTATCGGCGCGCCAAGCTCTCCTGTTTCATCAGCGCCATTTTGTGGGCCATCGTTATCGTCCATCTTGGCTTTGGACTTGAAGCGGAAGGCGGAGCGAACTTTATATCCGTTGAAAATGACGTCATGGCCTGCTACGATGCGTTCAACGAGACCCAGTTGGAAGTGCTGCTACCGCTGCGGCTCGAGATGGCCATACTTTTGTTCATAGTGCCGCTAATCATCACGTCTTTTTGCACTTTGCGTTGTGTCGTGCTCATTTGGCGCTCCAATCTCCGACCGCTGGGGAAGAAGCGAGTTCTGACGGTTGCCCTGTCCACCTTGGCTGTTTTCATCGTGTGCTACGCGCCTTACAACGCGTCGCACATCGTCGGCTTCGCTCTGGGCACGGACGTAGAGTGGCGGAGCGTGGCCATGCTGACCAGCGTCTGCAACGTGTTCTTGGAGCCCGCGGTGATGCTAATGCTGTCGCCGGCGGTGCCCAGAGGCTTCATGGGGAGGATTTGCGGAAGGCAGGGTCATTTCAGTCAACGAGGCCCCAGACAGAGTGTGATCAAAGATAAAGCGGTAAATTTTGTTGGCCTATGTGAGAAACAATTGGAGAAAAGCAAAGGACGGGACAAAGACTAAACCCAGGAGGGAAGACTGAGCAAAAAAAAAAAAAGACAATGTGAGCTCATTTATTTTCATTAAAGCATTTGGAGCTTATACTAACATACAAATAGATGAGGTTTATGTTCACCAGTAAATATAATAAAGCCTTCTTAATTCATGGATTTATTGGATGTTTTTTGTCATTCTGATTGGTGCCTTGGTGTTTGCCATGGCGTTAACCTTTGCACAGGGAAGTGGTGGGACTTTGATGGTTTTCCAGTGTCGTCCATCTAAGCATATGTAAGGAGGGGGGCTGAGCTATGGAGGTGTTTGAAGTTGAAATGAATTTGACCAGAAAAATAAACTATTGTAAAAAGGGGGAGTGAGTGACCGGGGGAGAGCACACTGTTTACCAAGGAGGACAAGAGAAAATGGCAGATTAACTAAAATTTAATACAGGAGAAATAAAACAGTAAAAATGCCCACAAATAAAAACATATTAAAAGTCCATTAAAAACAAGGTGGGCTAAAAAAAATAATAAAACTACAAGACTAGGGGGGCACCGTCCACGGTAAGTCTTCACGACAATGTCTTCATCATGCTCCTATTCACCATGTACTGTTCATATTAATGTATGACCCTGTAAAGAAAAATATGAACATGGATGAATAAATAAATAAATAAATAAATAAGTGCAGTGTGCCAGTAGGTCCTACTCCAGGGTGTCCCTCTGGTCACACGCACCGGGTCACCTGAAATGCAAAGCATACGCCAGCACGGGGGTCCGAGACTACAGGGCCTTTGGCTACGATGGTGGAGTGTCGCTACAATACTTACACACAAGGCAGAGTTATCCTCTGCCCCTGCGTGTCTCCAGCATCACAACACTCCTTCACTCCGTCTCGATTCCTCCCGGCTGGCTCCATCCTCCGCACGCTGAGACACCTACGCGGAAACTAGCGGCAGTCAAACGTTATAAACAATAGTATTCTCGCTCTACCTTTATCCGACAAGTGCTACTACGTTCCCAAAGGGTACTCACACGGAAGGCAGAGTCCTCTCCTCCTTCTGCACGCCCTGTCGTTGCTCCTGTGCTCCCTTTTATTTGTTCCTGTTCCCGCCAGACACAGGTGCGCTGATTGCCACGCAGGGATTGGGGTGAAGTCATGTGGTTAAAAGCATGTGATAAAAGCATGTGACTTTGTCCTTAAAATTATAAATAAAATTAAAATGCACTGCAAAGATAAAACCAATATAAAAAACACACTAAAACCACAGCACACAATGAAACAAAATAAAATGCCACGTCACTTGTGCTGGATCACACATAGAAATGTCCGGGAAACTGTCCGAGTTTGTTAGCCTGCTCAATGTGTTTTTCCCATAGCCGTCAGAATTAAGGCATCAAACATCCCAAATTATGAAGGATTCAGATGTTTTCAGCTGGTGTCAACCCATCCACCACATTCATTTGAGATTTTACTTTAGATACAAATTAGCGTATAAACTTGGCCTCTGAGCTCAATGCTAACTCATTATCAGTTACATTTCTGCTTCTAGTGAGGTCAACATGCTCTTATATGTTAATGAGAAAAGAGTGGACAAAACACAGAGATATTATATAAATGCCATGAAATGGACATGTCATACCTTGCCATACTATAGCATAGGGCCTGGCTTCACCATTCATTTGTTTGCTAACAGAAGTGCACATTTGTAGGAACAGGCTCAGATAACTAACGGCGTTGCTGTGGTTGCTATTCTCAAGTCCGCACCATGTAACTCAAATGCTTTAGAATAAACTGTTCCTTTGTTTCATTTCAAAATCCTAAACCCTGACTTTAAATAATGTGTGTTCAGTGGTGACCATGTGTTAATCTCTGTGAACTGTTTATAACATTTTACTATATGTTATTTCTGCGCATGACCAGCTTGCAGACGCTGACCGGCTGTTCTTTTACGATATAACAATGTTCTCAATCTTATCTTAGTGTTTAGACAAATATCTCAGTGAAGAACTATTATTTGTTTCAATAAGACCATCTCATTATAGTCTACATATGAACTTTGCCTTACTCAATCTTTCCGAGATGAGAAATATAAAGTCACGAGACACCATAAACTTTAATGTAAACTTATAACATTGCAGTGGTGCCATATGTTCATTGTTAGGAAGCTCTGATAAACTAGATTAATCGTGTTTACAACTGGGATAAAAGTCCCTCTTTCTCTCTCCCTCTCTCTCCTCTCTCTCTTTGTTTGAAAAGGCAAGGGGAGTATATTAAATTTCCGGCGTCTTTTTTGTTTTTTCATTGCCGGGACATTTTTAGTTCAGTTTCAGAGCAACGTCCCTCAGATTGTCTCATGAAGAAGCTGCAGACCAGACTCATGAAAGGGATGGATTTCCAAATATGTAATGCCTGACAACAGGTGAGACTATTTTATAATATTGTTAAAAGCTACCCGTGATGTTTCTATGCTCTTATGAGAGAATAACAACTATAACCATTGCATAAAAAATAAGTTAGTTTACCACGTGCACTGTTATCTAAGTTACTTCTTCTAAAATATGTGGCTTTTCTTGCATTCATGTGTGACTGAAATGTTTTTAGCAGCTAAAAAATAAATTTCCTATGGGATTAATACAGTTTGCATCGTACAACTACAGCAGTGTTTACATAACAGCAAGTCAAATGTAATGTTTTTTATTCACACACATATGCATATATCCAAACATTTGTAACCATCCAGTAAACAGAGGCATGATGAAGAAATGGGCTATTTAAAAGCAAAGAAAACCTTTGAGTAATACTTCTATCTAACTGATTCAAATTTTGCAGGACTTTTCAGAAAAACCTGCAACTGAATGTGTTTTGACCATGCTTTATTGTACTTTAATGCCAGTTGAGATCAAATGTAATGCTGCTTGATGACATTTAAGGGCGTCATTTTAACACTTTTTATGCCCCACGGAAACGCTGCGCAGTAATGCAGGCAATAGTGTGATATTTAAACAGCTATTAATATATCAAAGCTTTTGTTGGCATTATCACTTCAGCATCAGTTTTACAAACACATTTTTAACGGTGCAACATGAAACATAGACGAGCGATAATAGTAAATAATTAAGCAAGGCCAAAGAGAAATAAACTAAGATTTAAAAAAGAAGCTGAATATACAAATTAATGAGCCAATTTCCAAACAAAAAATGAGTGCCTTATTTGTGGTCTGTTCTAGAATTATAACAGGACTAAACATAACTATAAAACAATACCAACAACTATTGATCTAAAGGTCTAAAAGAGAATGAGCACATATGGACAACAAGCTTTATTTGTTTCATCATAACACTGACAAAACTCTCCATCTGAAGCTTGTCAATGTAAGCACAGTAGATTCTAACTCCAACTATAAGACCGAATTGTTTCCTGCGTCTGTACATAAACAGGGAAAAATGTCCAGTTGTGACAGCGAGCTTGATACATGTTTAAATAGTGCCATGACTTTAAATATATGTATTAAATTTATGAAGTTTGAGTTTGAGTTTGAATATTTTATTTCGAGCTAAAGAAGAAGAAAAGAAAAACAGAAATATATATATACATAATAAAGAAAAAGAAAAGAAAAAAAGAAAAAATAATTTACATTACAGCTCGAAAAGGAGTGGGAAAGTGAGAGATGCATTTTATTTTCTTAATGTGACTTTAGTATTTGCACGAGTTTACATTAGTGATCGCGGCAATTTGGTACCAATAGCTTTTTTTTTAATTGAAGAAAAAGAAGCATTAGGGGAGTTCAACTCACACTCGAGGCACAATTCTGTCGTGTCCCAGAGCAAGACACTTCACCCTCATTGGCCACTGCAGTCAAATTGGGCACATTGTGACAGGAACGGCATCAGGCATAATCATTTGCTGTGGTGACTCATAACAAAAGGAGGAATAGTAAGTGATAAAGAATACTCCAAGTTCAGGTGTGTGTGTGTGTGTGTGTGTGTGTGTGTGTGTGTGTGTGTGTGTGTGTGTGTGTGTGTGTGTGTGTGTGTGTGTGTGTGTGTGTGTGTGTGTAGGAGCTGGCCAGGTTTGAGTACACCACCTGACACACAAAAAAGTTGCCACACACGTCATACACATTACTGTATAACACACATTCACTGTGGCATTGTTCCGAAAAGCTTCTGCAATGTCAAAAGATCCAGTGTTGCATTCATTTTCCACCAATATCTTGTAGTTCTGATGGGAGAGTGTGACCACTGTGCAAAACGTTCTCCAGCACATCCCGAAGACCCTCAATGGGGTTAAGATCTGAACTCTGTGGAGGCTGATCCATGTGTGAAAATGATGCCTCAACGTGAGCCCGATCAATCCTGGCATTGTAATCTGGGACTATCAGGGGAAAAGAAATCCATTGATGGAAAAACTTGGTCGATCAGGACGTTCAGTTCGTCAGCTGATCTCAGTCTTTGGGCACATTGTGTTGCTGAACCTAGACCTGACCGACTGCAGCCACCCCAGCTCAGAACAGTTAGTTAAAGGGATATTTCGGGATTTTGACATAGGACCTCATTTCCTAGTTATCCAGAGTGTTGTTGATGTCTGGAGATATTTTTTTCTTAAATTCATGCAGTTCTTATATTTGAGTCTAGTTGCGCTAGGCTAATGCTAGGCTAAAGCATTTCTATGGTATCAGTTAGCCTGCATTAAAAACAGTCTGACCCACTCCACAGTGCACCTGAGGTAAATCACTTATAACACCAGACTAACCATATAAATGTCTGTGTTAATAGAATAATTTTTGAAATATAACTGACCTTGTATCACATGAATTACCGCATTTTGAGGGACAATTTTCTCGCTGATCACTCCGCCACTGCGTTAGCTTACAGCCACGAAGCTGATGCTGCTCAAATATAAGTTATTTTAAACGCAAAATGGTTATAATTATTCTATCGACACAGACATTTATATGGTTAGTCTGGTGTTATAAGTGATTTACCTCAGGTGCACTGTGGAGTGGGTCAGACTGTTTTTAATGCAGGCTAGCTGTTACCATAGAAATGCTTTAGCCTTGCCCTAGCCTAGCGCCACTAGACTCTTCAATTATAAGAACAGCATGAATTTAAGAAAAACATATCTCCAGACATCAACAACACTCTGGATAACTAGGAAATGAGGCCCAATGTCAAAAATCCTCAAATATCCCTTTAAATCCAGATGATGACTCTTTTTTTTTTGATCAGACAGTGCATTTACTCTGGTATTAGTGGCACATTCTATAATCACAAACCAACAACAAAATGTAAAATGCTGGCGTTATCATTGACACAGTTGAACACTTTCAGTCCCAAAATCTAGACAGGAAAATGCCGCTACTTTAAATGCCACCACTGGACCACTAGAGTGAAAATTGCCAGGACACATTCCTCCACTGAATTATGTTTTGTTGCCTCATGTTTTGGCTCTAATCATGGCCACGTTAGCCGACTGCTGAAGCCTATCAATCACTTGCAAACCTGATATTACTGATCTATTCATCCATTCTCTTCCCAGCTCGGACTACTCCTTCGCCATGCACAGCGGCCTGCTGCCGGCGGGCTACATCCTCACCTTCGTGCTGGGCATCCCGTCCAACATCCTGGCCCTGTGCACCTTCTGCCGCAAAGTGTCCCGCAAAGCCACGCCCATCGACGTCCTGCTGCTCAACCTCACCGTGTCCGACCTCATCTTCCTCGCCTTTCTGCCGTTCAAGATTAAGGAAGCCCTGGACAACATGACCTGGTCCCTTCCCTTTTGGCTGTGCCCCGTCACCGGATTTATTTCTACGTCACCATCTACAACAGCACCTTATTGCTAACTGCTGTTGCCGTGGAGAGGTATTTGGGCGTGGCTTTCCCGTTGAGATACTCCCTTTGGCGACGGCCGCGCTACGCAGTATTGGCAAGCGTGATCTTTTGGATCATCACTTTGACGAATCTCAGCATCGTCTACATCATGCCAACCGCTAAAATCCAAAATGGCAGCACCCCGGCTTTTTGCTACTTGAAGTTTACCCCGGAAGAGCTTTCAGTTGTGCTACCTGTTCGTTTAGAGCTATTTTTGGTCTTGTTTTGCGTACCATTCTTCATTTGCACCTTTTGTTATGTAAATTTCATCCTGATCTTGTCGCGTTTGCCGAACATTAGCAGGCGCAGGCGCTTGAGGGCGATAGGTCTCGCATTAGGGACCTTACTGGTTTTCGCGGTGTGCTTTGGGCCATACAACGTGTCCCATGTGGTAGGGTTTGCCCGGAAAGAGAGTGAGGATTGGAGGAATGTAGCACTGTTGTCCAGTACTTTAAACGCCTGTCTCGACCCAATCATCTTTTACTTCTCGTCAGCGGCGGTGCGAGGGATGCTGAAGAGATGCTGCCAAAGCATCATGGCCAAAATGCATATCCTGAAGTGTCAAAAACCTGCTGCACAGAACTTGAACAATCTTTGAAAAAAAAGAGACAATGTGATCTTTAGCACTGCCTTGAAAAAAACTACCTTTTGCTATAGTAGTAAATTGTGTTATCTTAAGTTAAAATGTAACCCTTTTAAACGTGCAGGTATAGATCTATGGTAGACATATGTTGTGGATTACTTTCTGAAGGATTAATATCGGTTTTGTCTCGGACACTCGTACTACAACCACTGGAATCCCTCAGGGTTATGTACTTCCCCCCTGGCTCTTCTCCCTGTACACAAACTGCTGCACCTCCAGTCACCAGTTCGTTAAACTGATCAAGTTTGCGGACGACACCACCCTCATCGGGCTCATCTCGGACGGTGATGAGTCCGCCTACAGGAGAGAGGTGGACCGGCTGGCGTCCTGGTGTGGCCCCAACAACCTGGAGCTGAACGCCCAGAAGACAGTGGAGATGATCGTGGACTTCAGGAAAGTCACAGCCCCACCGTCCCCCCTCGCCCCGACAGACTCTCCCACCCCCATCTCCATCGTGGACTCCTTCCGTTTCCTGGGCACCACCATCACCCAGGACCTCAAATGGGAGCCGACCATCAGCTCCCTCATTAAGAAGCCCCAGCAGAGGATGTTCTTCCTGCGGCAGCTGAGGAAACTTAAGCTGCCGATCAGAATGCTGGTGCAGTTCTACACGGCCATCATCGAGTCCATCCTCACCTCCTACATCACCGTGTGGTTCCCCGGCGCTACAGAACGGGACAAGCATCGACTGCAGCGCATTGTGCGTGCTGCTGGGAAGGTGATTGGCTGTGAGCTCCCATCTCTCCAGGACCTGTTCAACTCCAGGACCCGGAGGCGTGTGGGTCTGATCACAGCTGACCCCTCTCACCCTGGACACGGACTATTCACCCCTCAGGCAGGAGGCTACGGTCCATCCAGACCCATACCTCCCGCCACTTGAACAGTTTTTTCCCCGCCGCCATCAGACTCATGGACGATAACAAGACCCAATAACTCTGTGTCAAACTCATGAAACTAATAATAACCTGTTCCAGCCATTGCACTGCTCTATTGCAATATCTGGTCTGTCCTCACTCTATCTGCTGCTAAAACTTCATGCACCTGCACATCTGTGAATAAACTCATGTTCCATGTCAAGCTGTCTTCATCATGGTTTAAATTTAATCTTCTTATGCATGCCTTAATAATCCTATAGTTTTAAGTTATAGTTCCTCATAAGTTATGTGTTGTATCCAGAAATGGATGCAGCTGATTTTCCGTTAAAGAGGGGAATTGTGCAAAATCTACTTTTTAGAGATTTTTACCATGTTACAATGTTGTTCTCTCATCAAAAACATACCCGGAGCTATGTTTCGACCCACTCGCACATCTTTAAGTAATCTTTGAATCCTGCATCACCGGCAGCAACAGTTCCCATTAAGCTGATCTTTTTCATTTTATTTTGTTATATTCCTGCGCAGTGAAGAGGGCACAATGAGGAAGGTGGGAGGGGCTTATGGGGAGATCGCGTGAAATTCATCAAGTGAAATCCATCCATCCATTTTCTTCCACTTGTCCGTTGCCGGGTCATGGGGGCAGCCGTTGGAGCTTCCCAAATCACATTACACCAGCCCCTATGGCTCCTCCTGCAGGTGGTGGGTCCACAGAAGGACGGCCTCATGGTTCTAACCAGGCCATGAGCGGTTCAGAAGCCCCTTATGAAACCCACAGGCCGTTGGTCTCTCATGAGGGGCTTCTGAACCGCTCTTTGTCTGACCCGTCACCTAGGACCTGTTTGCCATGGGAGACCCGACCAGGGACACGAAGCCCCCGACAACAGAGCTCCAGGATCATTCGGGCGCTCAAACCCCTCCACCACGTTAAGGTAGCGGTTCCAGGACGGGGCAGGTGAAATCCATGTGTGAAAATAATGCTCCCTGAACCACTCTTTCTTAATTTAAACCCAATTAATCCTGGTATTGCCATCCAGGAACAAGCCCGTGACATCAGGGAAGAAGAAAGCACAAGTATTTGCTTTTAAAAATACTTCATAATGAGTTCAAAGCAGAAAGTACAATTTGCTTAAAAGGGGGGGGTATTATGTAAAATCGACTTTTCAAGCTTTATATCATGTTATTATGTCATTCCCTCATTAAACACATGCCTGGAGTGTTGCCTTGGCTCATTCACATATTTTTGAGTAATCAGTAAAAACTTAGACGTCAGCCATTTTAGGTGTAGCTATGCCTCAGTCCTCCTAGGAACGCCCCCACCTCCTGGAGACGCCTCTGGACCTTTTGTCACCAGCCAAGCCACCAACCACTGCTCCTCAGCTCAGCAGAGCCCCCTCCCCGCACAGTAGTGTTGTTTAGATGCCACAGCAGTGTGCTGAAGGGGGCGTGTCGGAAAGCTTCTTAAAGAGACAGAGGCCTATTTCAAGACGTTCAGTACAGCCATTTTGAGAGAGCAATTTTATTCAAGGCAGTTATTTTAATTTACTGCATATACAGACCAACAGAAGGTTACGTCATCATTGTAGTATGCTATAGACTGGTGCTATGTGATTGAAAACAGCATAATACCCCCTCTTTAAATAAGTGAAAAATAATAACTTTGCAGCTTCAAAAACATGTGGCCGACAGAAACATGACAAAACTGCATAGCGCCACCTACTGCTCACAGAGTGTGCATTGTTAGGCTTTATAAAATTAACAAAACACACTGCCAAATTTAATTTTTTATTTGGAGCCCTAACAGAAATGGAGTGGAGTAGGACGTATTATATTTTTTTCGAGTAAAAGTACAAAGTTATCAATAGTGCACAAGTAAAGATCCTCAAAAACTCTACATAAGTACAAGTAAATTGACCTTGTTACTATTTCAAGCTGTCATGCGAGGTTTAAATGGAGAGCAACAGTGTAATGCCTCATTTGCTTTTTGTCGTGTTTTTGCCACCTTTCTGTGTCACTTTTTGTTGCTTTTATGTCGTGTTTTCGCCTTGTTTTTGTCACTTTTTGAAAGCCAAACTGGAGAAAATGTGCTCGGTTCAGGTGGGGGTTAAATGTTTTATTCACTGACAAAATATCTGGGGATTTTGTTCATAGTTATGTCATCATGAACTCCTTTGAATTTAGTTTTAGTCAACAAATGATTACTTTTGCTAACATTTTGACGAAAGATTTTAGTCGACAAACTGTGCCGTCCAAAAACAGCTTTTGTCAGTGTTTTGAATGCACATTAAAATATATTTATTGTTTCCCCTAGTTAGTCTTGCGTCATTGATTATCAGGTCAGTTTGTGCGTCACTGCTTCCTGTGGCACTTTTCTCTTTGAACAAAATGTAATAATGGAGGAAACGTGGGGCTGTATCCTGCTCAAACAACCTCCACTGAGATTTAATCAGCGTGGGGAGTTTTTATTGGATTTGTGGACAAAGGACAATTAAAATGTGCCACGTTCAGACACTTGATCAGGAAGGAGAGGTGCGTTACTTTGGAGCAAGGAGGGCAGAGACAGGAAGAGCCGACGTGGTGGACAAACAGTTGTAAACATTAATATACTGGCACAGACGGTAAACACTGATAACATTATGATAACTGAAGATCATTATTGTCTTTATTAATGACCCAGAGGAGGTGGACATTGTGATTCAAGAGTCAATGCAAACTCTTTAACCTCTTAACCCCCACCTGAACCGAGCGCATTTTCTCCAGTTGGGCCGACCCAACCCAAATCTAAAAGTTTCTTGACTGGAGAGCTTTTTGTTTTTGTTGTTGCGCTTTCATCCTTATTTTCGTCTCGTTTGTGTGGTTCTTATTATGCTTTTTTTGGTTCATTTTCAGGATTCCCTAATAGCGGGCAAAAAGAGCCTTGGCCCACACGACCCACAGTTCAGATATGAATGACGCTGAAGTTATAATCAAGAAACAAGAAGTAGAACTATTCACAACACATGCTAATGCAGTGGATCTGAATATGCTCTTCACAAGAATGCCAAGAGGAATCACTAACCTTTCTTGAACTTATGTTTCAAAGGGAAGCAGACAACTTCAAGAGAAACCCACCCACACTGACAAATCATTCATTCGTTTAGGCTATCTGTGGATACAAATGGACCATGTTTATAAAATGCTTCCAAAAGTCTTGAATCGTATTTTTTGTCCCACGTACCCTTTGAGACAATGATTTATATTTCAAGTTCCCCCTAGCTTGAGGATCCTGCCAAAATGTTAACAAAGTGAGCAACTAAACATATAGACCCTTTAGTTGTTTGTAAACATTCCGGGCTTAGCTGGAGGCAGGAAGCTAGATTCCTATCTATTTCCATTATAGCGGTTGTCATAGTAACGATAAACAAATGTCTAACTGTTTTTGGAAATATCAGATAAACCTTATTTTATCGTCTCAAATGTCATTCCTCTTGTTGACGATAAAATAAGGTTTATCTGATATTTCCAAAAACAGTTAGACATTTGTTTATCGTTACTATGACAACAGCTACAATGGAAATAGATAGGAATCTAGCTTCCTGCCTCCAGCTAAGCCCGGAATGTTTACAAACAACTAAAGGGTCTATTCAGTATATTAGTGTGTTATGTTCCTTTTACTGAAAACATTAAAACTTTTATTTGAAAATAATTTAAAATTCTACTGTTTCACCTTTTTTTTTTTAAAGGAGCTGTATCATGCTATTTGAGCCATTCCAAAGTAAAGTATAGGCATTTATATGATATATTGTACCTCTATCACTATGGAGTACTCATTTTTGAGAGAAATACAAGTATTTTCTGGGGGCATTTTCCCTACCCGGAAGACAAGACACTTCGATTCAGTTAACTCCGCCCCTCTCTCCGCTCATTCCACATTTGCAGTATTATAAATATAAATATCGCTGCAAAAAGTTACTTCACATAATGCAGTTATAAGAGATTGACATGTGCAACGCAGTTTCATAAATGGCTAACACACACTCTAACACATGCTAACACGCGTTTTGATTGACTCACCGCTCAGTCTGGCCTCCCCATCGGGTTATGGGACATGCGTTGGTTATAAAAGTTAATCCACTTTGATTCTGGCCAAGGTTCACCAAGCATCCATCAGGTTGGTTGATATAGTCGCTGAATCCCGGAAAGAAATTACCACTTCTGGCGAGTGCACTCTTCTTTAGGAAGGCTGAATAGTCCTGTTCCTCTCGTAGCCAAACGCGCATCTGTGACATACAGGCGGTGTCCAGAGTAGGTTAGATTAGAAAGAGCTCAGTCTTCAAAAACAACACTTCTGCTCGGATCCATGGATCCTCCGGCCGTGGGTGCGTTTGTTTAGCCTCGTGGGACAGCACAGACGCATTGGAGAGTTCTTTTATTTTATTTTTTTATTTCTCTTACAACAAAAATAATGAAAAAGCTGTTTTATAAATTAAAACCAGGCCGTAAGGCCTTACATTACAGACGTCGAGCACTTCCGTTCCTTTGTGACGACACAACTGAACAGCTCAGTGGTTTTCCAGGAGAGGGCGGAGCAGCTGCTCAGAGAGCAGGATTCAGGAAGATTACTTAGAACTGCGTGAATGAAGCCAACAACCGCTCTGGGGGTGTTTTTGATCAGGAAATAGCATAACAACATGGCTAAAAGCTCCAAAAATCAATTTTGCATGATATAGCTCCTTTAAATGTTTTTATCTGTGGTAAGTACCCCCGAAAAAAACATTTGCCCAAAGTTCAAATCTGGCTGCACCCAAAATGACTCGTCAACAAACTCGTCATGTGGTGAAAAGAGTCACCTAAAGAGAACTAAAAAAAAAAACAACCACAGGCACCATGTTTTAATACATAGAAGTATTTTAATCAAAAATTAAATATAACAATAACAGCCAAATAAAGGCTCGACACCGGAGCAGGTTCAGACGAGTTTAAGACAAAAGTCTCAACGAACAGTTTACATCTAAAAGTGACATGAAGCAAAATCATAACAAGCAACAATCATTAGTAATAAAACCGTGAAACTAAAACAGTATTTTTTATTAAAAGAGCATTGTTGATATGCAGCTACGAACCACAGAGAGGTAAAGTCTGTCCATGTGGGGCGTCCCTTATGTGTGGGCACTCGCAATTTGATTTGCTTTATCACTCAAGGCCCCATAGTCCCGAACCCGTCTGTAAACGACCACTACATTTCACATTAAAACCAGAACATAAATGCAAAGATAATACAGTGATTTTGTCTTTGAAAGGAAAGACAAAATGCAGCAGGAAGTGGGCGGCAAATAAATAACGCTTTATTGATATTTAGCTACTAGTCTTGAGTTTACCCCCAAGTTTTAACACGATACTTTGGGATTTTTCAGTGAGCTGTATGGGCTACTCGACAGAGATTATAACTAGATACATTTTCTGTTATTAGGTAGGTTTAATAGAGCGCAACAATCCCACCCACTTCCGGTCAGGTGCCTGGGTCCGGATGTAAAAAAAAATTTTTAGCATTGTTTTTTTTTTGCAAAATTCAAATATTAAGCGTTTGAAAGCACAACACCAGCTAATCAGCTACAGTATGTGTTAACTACCGGATCTTTTACAAGAAAGAAAACACTCAATACTTGATATACTTGTACTACTTCAGGACTGTGATGTCATATCGCTAAGCATCATGGGATTTGCCTCATTAATAAACTAATGGAGATTTTAAAAAGTAAAATAAAACACAGCTTTTTTTCTTCACTTTTTACACCGTTTTTAGCTTATGTTATGGTGCGTTCCAGGCAACTGGTAACTTTCCCACTTGAAAATTATGACTTACATAGGCTAATGCTACAACAGTTAGCTCATAAGATGCTAACGTTATAGGAACGTTTCTCTAAACCAGATATAATAAAAATCATGCAACATAATGTTATGTTGAAAGCAATGGCCGCTGGCTACTCTGCTTTATGACCGCAACACTGGAGGCCACCATTGCTCCGCCATTGCTGTAGTACCTCCATATAGCCACTAGTCTCCCATTGAAAAGCATTGGATTTTAGACACGTTATAAACAACTTTAACGCCTGGTTTCTATTTTTTGAACACATTCTACGGCTACATATTCCTCTTGAGATTACGCTGGGTTAGTCACAATTAAAGAAACCAGGCTGGTTTTCGAAATAATTTTTTTGGAAATCTCGTAATAATGAGGGTCGGACTGTTAGCATTGGAGCTGCACGAGCTACACGTCACGCAAGGGCCGAGTCTACAGTGAAGATCACGCCCTTATGAGGAACATGCTTCATCAGAGCAGGGGAGGAGGAGCCTGTAAATCTGTCATGATTTCCCCCTCGAACGTGGTCATTATGGTAAACGGGGAGGAGTGAGGAGGTGTTGTCTATTCTTTTAACGGTCAATGCTTACGACGGCTAATGCTACAACAGTTAGCTCATAAGATGCTAATGGTATGAATCTCTAAACCAGATATAATAAAAATCATGCGACTTAATGTTATGTTGAAAGCTGTGACCAGTGATTTTGTTACAGTTTTTACATTAGCTGCGCTCCGCCACTGGGGGCCGCCATTACTGTCTTCATCTCGTCTACTAACTCGTAGCAGTCTTGAGGTTTCCAGGTTTACAAGTTGTAATTACCAGTTCCAGGGCATTTTTCCAAGTGGGGAGTGGGAAATTTACCTGGAACGCACCATTAGTCTATGGAAAATGTATGCTAACAGCCACAAACATTGCAGATCTCCATGGTAACAGTGGATTTTCCCGAACTCTATAACTTTTCAGTTTTAGACAAATCTCCAATTTAACCTTGTGTGTTTTATGTCCGTGAGTTAGCACATAGCTGGTTAGCCGGCGTTGTGCTTTTAAACTCTTATTAAATTTTTTCGAAAAATCAATGCTGAAAATGAATGGGGATTTAAACATGGATGGGACTGTTGAGCTCCATATAAATGGAAAGTCTATACTGATTGCCAAATTACGATAAATTCACCCTAAAGATCAATTACTGCTGAAAATTTGATAAATCCCTCGAGTACGTCTGGAAAATATCACTAAAATACTCTTCTGCAATATCTAAATTGACACATGTAACTTAAAGGTGCATTATGCAACTTTTTATGTGGAAAAAAAGTTGATATTTGTGCGTATTTAACCTTGTACGAGTGTTCAACATTGCACCTTCATACTTTTCATCACAGTGGTCTCTAGGACGCTCCAGGATCGATTGTTTGGAAGGTTTTCACAGCAGACGGACCCTCTCACCAGAAAACCTACAAATCAGTTGATCCTGGAGCGAAAGTAAAGGCGCCATTGCTGACAACTCATACAGCAGCTGGGTCACTACAAGGTCAAATGCACAAATAAACCTTTTTTTCCCCTGCATAAGAGTTCAGTGTTAGCCATGATTTTCCCTTATTTACTCCAATTTCAATCTCAATTTGGTCTCAAATTTAGTATTTTCTTAAGATTCAAGGCAGTCGACGCAATTTTTCCATACCACGCAGCCCTGCCATTGAGAAATCTCGCGTCCGGCTTGAAAAAAAATCTCCAAAATACCACATTAAAAATGGCGTTTGTTGAGTTGCGAGTGCCCACTGACGTGACTACATCGACCCCACGTGTCACCGGTTTTGGTCCTACTCCCCCAAAAGCTCTGCACATTTTTTTGTCTTCTTGGCATAAAATATATTTATTAGACATTCGCACACATGTGAAACATAAACATTTAGATACACGCACGCACGCGCCTTACAGTATAGTACAGTTATATCAATATAGTCATGTGAATGTTCGTCTTTGATTTTGCTTGTAAAATCTTTTTTTCAGCACCATCAGAAAAGGCACAGGTCTATTCGGACACACAGGGTAAATAACAAGACCCTTACGCTCCCCGACTTGTGGAAATGCAGATAGAAATGTAAGAGTTATTCAAAAGATTTCACATAAATTAAAAAGGACAATATTGCATCGTCAAATTTTGTCAAATGCGCGTGCAGACCACTTAAACCTTCAGCTTCGGATACAAGATTTTGGTTTGTGAGAAATGAGAGAGAAGTGCGCTTTGTTACCGCCTACCGCAGTGTATGGTATCAGGACATTCAGGTCAGACATTGGTGGTACATACAGTACAAAGCCACTTAACAGGTTGATTTAAGGAGGTCTTAAACATTTTCTGATAAGGCTCAAGAAGCAACAGGTTGGTTTTGCGTAACAGGATTCAGTGCCATGATCTTAGAGGGCAGCAGTCTACGTACTTCTAAGGGAAAAATATCTCCGCGCAAGAGAATTACATTATTTAATTCGTCAAACACAGCCTAAAATAATCAATAAAGTTTTTTCTTAATTTAGTTCAATTTAAGCGTCATTTTGGTCCTTCTTTAGCCGTTTAACTGCAACATAACTGTGCTGAAATGGCAACGGTGAAATAGTATCGATAACAATATACTTTTGTTCCTCACATGGAGCAGCCCTAGAGAGAAAACCTTACACGCCAAGCTAGTCTTTGTTTCACACTCACAGGCCTAGTATTAATAGAGATATTTGACCATACAGTAGGTCAAAAACAACTGCAATGTGTTTATTAGCAAACGTCCCATAGAAGTCTCTGCTGCCCTCTCAATATTAAACAATGGCTTTGTTAGAACAGTCACAAGAACGCAACCAAAACAATAAACTTCTCTTCAAGTGCAAGGCTGGCAATGTTGAAACACAAGAGATCAAAGTATTAAGAGATAAAAGGGTGATGTTTCGAAGTGAGGTTGTTGAAAAATTAAAAAAAAATCTTTCACTAAAAAGGTACAGGGCTGACAGTACTGTAATATTGCTAATTCATTGTTATTGCCTTTGAGTCCCCAAGGGGAGAGTTAAATTGATATAATACACCGCCCGACCAAAAATGAAGCCGCCACCTGGATCTGAGGTTGCTGCGGTTGGTGGCACGGGGCATATCGCAAGATTTATCAGGGCTCGGTTTGTTAAAGAGTTGTCCACGCCACAGAATCCAGACCTTAAAGCTGTGGTAATCAAATCATTTCCTTGTAGTGGAGTAAACTTCATTTTGGCACCATAGATCTACATTGTAAACGCGACATTTGCAACAGAAAAAAAACAGACCACGTGCGCTGCTGTGTGTCAAAATATAGAGCATTTTCCTCCGGGGCGAACCAGGAAGTCAGAGGCTACATTAGCACAGCGTTAGCATTGGTCGGTCCGCCTTGTTCATGTCTCAACTCTGTCTCGCTTCTAATTAACGCAAGTGAGCAATTGGGAGGGATTTAGGCAACAGCTGAGAGATTTCACTCTACTCCCTTTGATTCAGGTAGTGCAGCTTCAACTCCATTGATTATCTTTGGGATGCGCTAGAGAAGGCTTTGCGCAGTGGTCTGACTCTCCCATCACCGTTACGAGATCTTGGTGAGAAATCATAGCAACACTGGACGGGAATCAGCCTCGAGACATCGCAGAAGCTTCATATCGAAACGTGTGTAGCCTTTTGTTTTGGCCGGGCAGTGTAGCGTCAAACAGCCCATTGAGGACAAACAAGGAAGGCAAATTCACAACATTTTTGGTTTTCAAATTAAGATGAATTGGATTAAGAGACAGGCTCGCCTCTAGAAAGAAGAGTAACGGCCAAAGTAGCTGCTCAGTGTACAGTGAACTGAACAAAAAAAAGCATTTCAATGTGGCTCAATATGGAAAAGACGGTCAAAGGCAACACGGACGCCCCACCCCAGCATATACAACCTCACTTCCAAACATCCAAACAGTCTTATTTCCACATTTTAAGTAAGAAATCTAGCACCATCTTAGCTGCTCTCCATGTGTTTTAAGTGCAGTGTGTCCTCGTTTTCATAAATATATCTCTCGAGTATTAAATATTCTCTCTCTCTCTCTCTCGTAGCAGCTAAAGTTCGATCCCTCCCCTTCTCTCTCCTCTGGCCCTCTGTAGGCACGCTCGGTCCACAAATGTAGCACCCAAAAACCGAAGATCACCCCTTGTTTCACCGGGACAGCACCGTATTCAACATCGTGACAAGAATTTGGCATTAATTACTGAGAAAATGCCATTCAAAAGTTTAAAAATGACAGCTTTAGTTATTGTTATTTGGTAGTCTTGAGCCAATAAGGTGTGTTTTTTATTGCATACATGTGACCAAGGAACAGGCTGTTACACTATATTAAACTAAATCAGTTGCCTTGACCAGTGTTTCTCAAACTGAAGCAGGTAACTCAAATGGTACACAAGGTTTAGTTACATTTCATTACCGGTAGTTGAGCGAATAGATATTTGGGGATTTTACAATATCAGCTATCGGCCGATCTAGTGCCAAAAAAAGCCGATATCTCAGGGACTTCCCTAAGCCTCAGGGGAACAGAGAAACATTGATGAAAATAGCTACAAGTTTGTTGAATATAAGTTTCAGTAAACCTCAGTGAATATGGACATGCTGCATGTCATTTTGAAGCACAGAACAGAGTTAGTTTTAACCTCCGCTATTGTATTTTTGATCACCGCGCAAAATGCCGCAGCTAGCAACCGTATGCTAATGCTAACGGTCGCATGCTAATGCTAATGAAAACTAATCAAAGGTGGGACCGAAACCATGATTGAATCGCCTAAAGCAGGGGTGTTGAACTCGTTTTGGGTCGTGGGCCGAAACTCAGCCCCCATGGCGGGTCGCGGGCCACATACATTATAAAGCACCGTGGCCAAATAAATAACGGCTAACACTGTGTCACACGTTTCTCAAAGCGCTACATTAAGTCATTTTTCATTTACTCCACACTCGATGCCCTGGGACAGACTGACCCATTTACCACGTGGCTATAATGTGTTGTTTATATCCTGATCTCTTATTATGTCAGTGCCCTCAGCTGGACATGTGCGGAATTCTTTCCTTTTTAAATTTAAGCTGCCCCCTAGTGGCTGGAGTGAGCATTCTAGCTATTTCTTTAAACATTTATAACTCCGCACAGGAAAGGGCAAGAGACTTTTTTTTTAAACATACTCAGAAATGCAAGCTCTACACAGGGCACAATAAACACAAAAATATCAGCCGTGCATATCGGCCCTCTACCAGTAATCATTAAACTTTTGCAATAGGCATAAAAATAAAAATAAAATAAAGTCTTCATATCAAAATAGGGCATTTTATAGACAAACAAGTGCCTTGCTTTTTGGGGTTCAAAGCTCAATTTATCAGGCTAAGAATTACTTATTGAAAAACCCTAAAAATGTCCAAGTGCAAGACTGGAAAGTTTTGTGTATGCAGTGGAATTTTGGTCGCAACAATGTGTGAATTTGAATTGACAATTTCTCATGTTGAATCAGTGCAACAATTAAACACTTTACTGTGAAGATTATGTCATTTATTTGTTTACAGCTGAAAGTTCATATGTTAAGAGCGAACTGGCCCGAACGAATCTCCCTTCATATTCATACTTAAGGGTCTAGTACGAAGAATTTTAGGACAACTGGCCATAATTTTTCATGATTTAGTCATATAGAGGACAAACTATTACCACATGAAGCTAAAGTGCAGTCAGTTGAGGCAGACCCGGATTTACAGTGAGCCCAAAAGGGGTGCATTGCAACGTCATTTTGTAATGTAAGTTATTTCTTAGAATAAGTCACACTGGTCAAGGCAAACTCCACCATTACACGCCACATCGCCCCGGAAAATCACATTGAATCACAAGCATTGGAAAAGTACACGACTATGCTTGGTGATTCATCCCCCATGATTTTGCGTCGTAATCAACCAAAACAACCTTAAAAACTTTCGATCAACTTTTCAGGCACTTTTTGTGAATTCTCCATAAGACTCTCTCAAATACTGCACTCGCTTTCGTTCCATTGTCACCTGCTAAAATCTCTCTTACAACAAAACTCTTGAAATTACCCATATTTCTCTCTCTCTCCCTCTTTAAATCTCCACTTTTTATTGCACTGTTGACGGGCTTCTTCATAACTTAATTGGTCGATAAAAATTGCAACAAAAAAAAGTCGAAAGGTTGCGGTGTTAAAACCAGTATCGGCTATAACCGTCTGACACTTAATTTAAAAGTAATAAATAGCAAAAGTAAAATATACACACGATTTGTATGACTATGTACCAAGACAGACTAAATAATAATAAGTGCGGCCAATAGCGTCAATTCAACCGCACCTCAAAATTCATCAAAAAGGCTTGAGGTTTCCGTTCAAACGTTTGTAAATTTGTACAGTTTCAGGCCTCGTTTAGCGGCGGACTGCAGTCGCCGTTGGCTTTTTAAGGGGCAACAATCGTCCAGCCGTGATTTATATAAACACAAGAATCATTTAAAGGGCAATGCTGAGTTTTCAAGGCTCCCACAGAAGAGGAAAAGAAAACTGGACGGAAGAGGATGATGGGATTATTGAGATGATGATGTCACAAGCACTGGCCGTATTTGGATAAGTTTCAGGAAGTAAACTCTAACTCTATTTGGTGCGATAAGCTGCTACAAGCTTCAGTTTCAAACAAAAGTCAACGAATGAGAGATTTGTTTGTACGATAAAGTAGTGGGTGGATTCTTTCTGGCGGTACTTGGGAGTCTAGTTTAGGGAGTCTTCTTTAGAACTGGTACTAGTCTATTTTAGTATACAGTACACATTCCAACACTGCTTTGGTGTTAGGTGTGATTTAAAGGGGGGTATTATGTAAAATCGACATTTTCAAGCTTTATATCATGTTATTATGTCATTCCCTCATTAAACACATGCCTGGAGTGTTGCCTTGGCTCATTCACATATTTTTGAGTAATCAGTAAAAACTTAGACGGCAGCCATTTTAGGTGAAGCTATGCCTCAGTCCTCCTAGGAACGTCCCCACCTCCTGGAGACGCCTCTGGACCTTTTGTCACCAGCCAAGCCACCAACCACTGCTCCTCAGCTCAGCAGAGCCCCCTCCCCACACAATAGTGTTGTTGTTTAGATGCCACAGCAGTGTGCTGAAGGGGGCGTGTCGGAAAGCTTCTTAAAGAGACAGAGGCCTATTTCAAGACGTTCAGTACAGCCATTTTGAGAGAGCAATTTTATTCAAGGCAGTTATTTTAATTTACTGCATATACAGACCAACAGAAGGTTACGTCATCATTGTAGTATGCTATAGACTGGTGCTATGTGATTGAAAAAAGCATAATACCCCCTCTTTAAAGCATATTCACACAAGTTACCACCTGGTGAAATATGTTGCTTCCCAACTGTGACACTGGAAGTTTTTATATTTTTAGTACCTTTTCTTCATTCTTTATTTTGTCTTTTTAGTCGACGAAAATATCTGGTCATAGCTTTAGTCATCATGAACTACTTTTCACCCCTTAACCGAGCACTCTTTCTCCAGTTTCCCCAAATCTAAAAGCTTCTCGACTGGAGAGTTTACAGCCTATAGGCCTTATTTGAAAGCCAAGACCTGCAAAACGCATCTAAGCTTCTTCTTTCTTTTTGTTGTCATGTTTTAGTCACGTTTTGGTCGTTTTGTTTATCACATTTTCATTGCGGTTTGGCTTTATTGAGTTTTCTTAGTGTTACTGTGATCAAGCCTCAAAAAAGTGACTGAAATATGTAAAACAAAAAAAGGCAACAAAAACATGATGAAAACGCAACCAAAAAACGTGACAATCATAACGAGAAAATGTGCTAGGTTAAGGCGGGTGGTAAGAGGTTAAATTAGCGCATTATGGTCAGCAAAATTATCACTTTTGACTAACACTATGAGTAAATATTGTAGTCCAAGTACCGGGACTAGATGAAGGCTAAATTTGTCCTGCTCCGGTCTAAAAAAGGCTCTAAAACCATCTTAAACCTGGGCTAAGTCGTGCTTAAACTGGCTATTACCCATATCTAAACCTGCAAAAGCCAAATCACAAACTTAAAACTTGAGCGTACATGAAACTGCATCCAAAAGGCATGAGTAAAGGCTAGACTGGAGCCCCGAGTATCACCAGAAAAAACGCCACAGTTTGAGAACCAGAATCGATTTAGTTATTTGAGGTAGTACTTGAAAAAGCATTATATCTCCTGAAGCGGTGTAAAGTCGAGAATCACTCATAGAATTAATATAAGCCAGCGTTGGACTTGCAAGGATGTGTATGTGTCGGCGGATAATGAACCTTCAGTCCAGTTTCTTTTCTCCGTGGGATCTCCTCACTATAACAGGGTGTTGCCATGGCAATCAATCACTCACACCCCCATCCATCCACAAACAAAACGAGTACAAGATCATCGCTAGACGCACTCGGGACGAACAAACATGAATGTAAATCTGTCTACATTTTAACCAGCGCTTTTTTTGTAACCAGTCACTGTGGCTGCTACCCGCTTCAGCCATGAATCAAAACACCGATCGTTTTCCTCCTACCTTCGAATGCGCCGTCGTTCGAAAAGGTTTAAATAAAAAAACAACTTAGCGCAGCTGCTAAACGTAAGGTCTTGAAATAAAGTGAAGGACATGCGGATATAGAGATGCATGGCGTTAGCGCACAGGCAGTTAGCTGGTTTTGAGTTGCATATCGTGGCTATACTCCTCTCTGGCTTTTTGTCGCCCTCTTGTGGCCCAAAGCAGCACCAGCGCAGAGGTGAGGGGTCGGCCCAGTTCTGGTTCAGGTTCAGGCCGGACTGGACTGGTTTGGAGCGGTTATGTAGGGTCTCAGGCGAAGTACATGGTCAGCAGTGTGTTGTGGTGAATCTGAACGGCTTTGGCCAAGGCCTGGGGGTCTCTGCCGTTACTCTGCCCCGAGACGTGACTGCCCTCCGCACTGACAGGACAGAGAAGAGAGAAGGTATTAAACAGAATGCCCTTGTGATCAAATATTCAGCCTAAAAAATCATGAATAAATACATCTAACATACTGTAGTGTCCAAATACTTGTATGAAAACACTAACTTTAGTGATTTACATTTTAAAACAGGGTTTCTGTGGGGCATTAAAATAATTAACCTCTTAACCCCCACTTGAACTGAGCACATTTTTTTCAAGTTTGGCTTTATCCATATCTAAACGCTTCTTTAAAAAAAGTGTCAAAAATGCAACAAAAATTTGACAAAAAGGCGTTGAAAAGTAACAAAAACATGATCAAAAAGCCACAAAAAAGCGATAAAAATCACGAAAAGTTAGAAAAATGTGTGACAAAAACGCAAAAAAATGCCACAAAAGAGTAACAGAAAAGTGACGAAAATGTGGCACAAATGTGACGAAAACACTTTTTTTTAAAGTAAAAAAAAAGCTATGAAAATACAGCAACAACATCGCTTTACCCAAATCTAAAAGCTTCTTGAACAAAGCATCAAAACGGCGACAAAAACATGCTGAAAAAGTGATGAAAAAGAAAAGAGCAGCAAAAAAGTGACAAAACGCGACAAAGAAGCAACAAAAGAGGAGCTAAAAAGTGACACAAATGTGACAAACACAATAAAAAAGCATCAAAAAATGACCAAAAAAACCAAAACAAAAAAGAGAGACAAAAACATGACAAAAATGTCTTATAACAACAAAAAAGTCATGATCAGTTTTGTAAGTCTTAGCTTTCAAATGAAGCATTACTCTGGCCTATAGGCTGTAAGCTCCAGTCGAGAAGAAGCCGAACTGGAGAAAATGCGCTTGGTTAAGGCGGGGGGTAAGTGGTTAAATCTAAATTTAATAGGAAATTATGACATTGACAATACCAAAATGATGGGCCATAACAGTGGTTGCCCTCCTGGTGGGTCTCAGAGGCCCACCAGGAGGGCCCCAAAGCTTGTCTATAAAAGTACATCTGCCTGTGTAATCCCTGTAAAATCTCCTCTGGTTAATCATTTCCTAACGCATCTCTGATCCCACAATACTTAGTGGTTTTGACATAATCTATGCAGTGGTTCTGACCTGTCGTGCTCCTTGTCGACCAGGTGGTAGCGGGCCCTGAAGGCCACGAGGTGAGCGTAGTAGGCCGGGGCGGGGATGGACACGGAGCGGGTGCAGCGGACGTATGTGTGGCACAGCTGGTACGTCAGCAGCTGGAACTCGTCTGCCGTGAAGCAGTTATCGTCCCAGAGCACGTGGTAGTGAGAGGGGCGGCTGGTGCCCTTAACAAAAGACACAGAAACAGCGCTGTCAGGTTTGTGGCTAAAGTTGGCTCAATACTTCTGCGAAACAGGTGTAACATATAGACAATTGTGACCATTAAACCCGAGAGTTTGATTAAATTGCAATAAACTGTGCAGTCACACTCCGTACCTGGATGCCCGCGTGGCTGCAGAGGTAAAAGTCAAACTCGTACGGGTGAGTGATGTCTGTGTCCACTGTGGTGCCGGCAGGAATGTTTCCACTTCGACCGACCTGGAAATGACAAGGTTCATTCCTAACAACAACTTTGCCCACATGATGCACTAGGTCTATTATAATCTTTGGCCGATCGCACTTATCGGCCTGTTTACAGGGACACTCACCCTCTCGTTGCGGTCGGCACAGAAGAGTCTGGTGTGGTGGCGTTTCTGGACCACGATGTAAGTGATGCCCGGCTGGTAATCCTTCTCCAGACTGATGCAGGCCTCTCTGATCGCCAGCAGCTCGTAGTACAGCACCTGAGTGTTTCACAAAGAGTCAAACCATTTGTCTACATCTGAACCTCAGTGTGCATTACGGGGTTTAGGTCAAATCAAGACTTCCCAGAGTGCATGAATGTTAAAGGGAAGGAAATCTTATTTGTCTAGTGCTTTTAACCCTTGTGTGGAGCTGGAGCCGCAGCCCATCAAAATGACCCAAGAAGCAGAAAAAAAAAGGAATGTATGGTAATTTTAAAGGCTCTTTTTTGGAGTGTACATTTTTTACATTAGGGTCCTGAAAGGGTGAAAAATTGAAGGATCACGACTCTGCTGCTGATCCACTTTTGTACACGAGTAAGCGCTTAGTAAAATACACTCATAGCTAGGGCTGGGTACTATTAAACTAGTATATTTTTTTTACATCTTTAGAGACCAGTTTTGACGCCTGTTGGTCCAGGGACAGCATTGGAGGAAGTGACTTGGTTGTTTCAGCTCAAATAAATGAAACAAATTGAAAAGGTGGTCTTTTATGGTCTTCTGTTTTCTGGTTCTAGATGACCAGTAATTTAGTATAGCTATCGAAAAAAGTATCGTTCAGGTATCGGTATCGTAAACCAAGTATCGTTAAAGTACCAGTATCAGATGTGAACAACAGTGAATCCTGTACAAGGAAACTAAACCCAACAGCACAGACTTGAGTTAGTTCTAACATATAAAAATCGTAACGGCTCACATGTATAGTGCTTTACAAGCCTGAGTTGGTGGTGGTAAACTATTGTAGCCACAGCTGCCTTCGGGTAAACTGACTTAAGATGAGGCAGCCAATCTGTGCCCTCTGCTCCTCCGACCTCCACCTCTCGCTCAAACACTACCCGCTCTACCTTCTGAGCCCCTGTCATCATAAAAGTGATTTGGCGTTTGCAGATTCCGATTCCTGCGGCTTCAGTACCTGTCTGAACTGCCCCTCCGACACCCCGTCCCGGTAGAAGATGATGCGCGTGGGTTTGTATCTGGTGGATTTGTAAAACTGGATGAGCAGTTCCCGGACCATCGAGGCCAGGTCCTGGATGACCTCCTGTCTGGGCCTCTGCACCCGCACCGTGGCACAGTACCGGCTCGGGTGGGCGTCCATGCTCCCCACCACCTGCAGAAAAGGAGAGAGGTTCAGTAAGAAACTTATTTTAGCATATCTTTAACATGGAAACCCCAGTAGTTTCTTTTGCTGGTGATACAAAATGGCCTCAGTTGTGTCTTACCGCTGCTATAGACGGCTTCTTCCCGTCTCCCGCTGGAGGGTGTGTGACATCAGCCCCGAGGAAGATGATTGGCTGCTGGAAAACTGAAGGACTGAGGGCAAACGGAGAACAAATCGAAGAATGAACTCAAATACAACATTCATTGTCAACAAGAGGCATCCAAGTAAAAAATATGAACAAACGGGCTTGTGTGTTAAAAAACTTTAACACAGAGGTTATACATTAAATGCTTTTGAATACCCCCAGAATAGTAGCTTCAAAATTTCACATTCTGCTGCATTTCTGATGAAAAGTTGGTTAATATCATTATTTACAAAGGCCATCATCATTTTAGCAGAGGTACACCACTTTTAAAGAGGGGGTATTATGCTTTTTTCAATCACATAGCACCAGTCTATAGCATACTACAATGATGACGTAACCTTCTGTTGGTCTGTATATGCAGTAAATTAAAGTAACTGCCTTGAATAAAATTGCTCTCTCAAAATGGCTGTACTGAACGTCTTGAAATAGGCCTCTGTCTCTTTAAGAAGCTTTCCGACACGCCCCCTTCAGCACACTGCTGTGGCATCTAAACAACACTACTGTGCGGGGAGGGGGCTCTGCTGAGCTGAGGAGCAGTGGTTGGTGGCTTGGCTGGTGACGAAAGGTCCAGAGGCGTCTCCAGGAGGTGGGGGCGTTCCTAGGAGGACTGAGGCATAGCTACACCTAAAATGGCTGCCGTCTAAGTTTTTACTGATTACTCAAAAATATGTGAATGAGCCAAGGCAACACTCCAGGCATGTGTTTAATGAGGGAATGACATAATAACATGATATAAAGCTTGAAAAAGTCGATTTTACATAATACCCCCCCTTTAAAGCTCTCAAATAATAGTAGTATTAAAGTTTTACAGCACTGGAAAACATCTTTACCGCTGGTGTGGGACGAGGATGTTGTTGATGCCTCCGAGTTTGACGTTGATTTTGAGGCAGAGGTTTGACAGAGTCTGAGGCGACGTCTTCACCACGTTTTTCACCTGAACGCACTGAGTGGCCATCCCCAGCAGAGTGTCCCCAACGCGCTTCACTTCAGCTGCGGGGACAGGGACACGGTAAGGGTTTTTGAGTAAGGTAAGAAGGCAAGAACTTTTGAGACGGACAAATAAGCAACTTAAGAGGCCGTTTGTGCCAGAAAAAGCAACAATAGGTGACTTGAAGCTGCTTATTAAATCGCTAACTCTTTAAAAAATATAATGGAAGCATTTTACGCCAAAGGATACTGGACAGGGATCTGGTACCGGACAGGGTTTCTAGCAGCAAGTTTAATGCCCAAATGCAAAGGACATATGCATTGTTTTTTTCTAAAGATTTGTAACCAAGTTGAACACTAGTATGTAAAATGTGGATAAATTACAATAAACTACATAAAGAGCTGTTTTTGAAAGTACATTTCAGCAAAACCTGCAGTTAAACATGTTGGAGCATAAATTATGGATTTTCATTGAACGCTTGGAGCAAATTAAGTTGAGCAGTGTGACTATTTTCAAAGAAATGTAGATGTGTTGCCTTTTAGATTAGGCTTGTCCAAAGTAGCTGCTGCAATTCCTCCTTTTACATTTGTCTGTCATACGAACAAAATGTGGCCATGAAAAGATGAAGTGTTTTACCATAGACTGGCGTTTTTCCCGGCAGGATGACGATGATGAGCTGCAGTCCGCCGTACGTGTTTTTCAGGTGTCTGAACATGGGCTCCACGCTGTCGGCACCCTGGGCGTATTTACAGAAACACGGCTGGCCCTGGATCGGCATCCCAGCATCCTTCGAGATCTTCCTCAGCTGATCTGTGAAACTCCTGTCACGAAACGATGGGACAGACTCATGACGGATGCTTGTGAAAAGACTAGGGGTGGGAATCTCTGGGTACCTCGCGATACGATATGACACACGATACATGGCTCACGATAACAATAACTTTACGATACGCCGATACTGCGATAATCGATATATTGCACAAAAACCTACGATACATTACAATTTTTAACCTTTTTTTGACATACAACATATTATTCAGTATTTACATTGTTTTCATTTGTCTTGTTCCCCTTTTACTTAAATAAGTGAATTAATGATCCCTGACTTACTCGCTGAAAATAGATCTATTGATCGGTCAGTGGCATCACTTCATTTACACTTAAATAAGAAAACGATTCCAAAAGATTAAATCAACCCCAAATTAACAGAATTCTGGATCATTGTTGGCCTCTATCGACTGCTACCTCATTAATATGCATGACGTAATCAAAAGATCGATATTGTAATAAAAAGTATCATCGGTATCATATCATCTAGAGCTGAACGATGGACAAAATTTCATATCTCGATATTCATGCCAGATATCTCGATATCGATACGACATGATATAACTATGGGTTAGGTGAAAACTAAGCATTTTTCATAAAATAATATCATGATACAAAAGATTGCAGTTTTATTGATGAAAATCGATATCGTTTATATCTTGCTTTTTCGATTTTAATATTTTGAATGTTCATATCTCGGTATAAATAAGATAACGATATATTTTTCTTTTGCGATATTGATATTAGGGGTGGGCCATATCGTATCGCATATCGTTATCGCGATATAATTTTTTGATATCGTAATTTTTTATATCGTCGTGGATACAATATAATTCATGTTACGCTCAGCTCCATCAGCAGCATAAAACTGACTCTAGAACATGGGGACAGGTGCTTATGAAATTAAATGAAGGATGTAAACCGCTTGAGTAGATCATATTCGCTAGGAAAGTAGTATGACGTTAAAAAAAAAAAGAATGAATTATCACTGAATTAATCTTCCCAATAGGCGTAAGGCTGGGATTTTGAAGTAATTTGTCCATTGTCAATAATATCGTCAAATACATCGTTATCGTGATATTTCTTTTTTATATCGTGATATAGATTTGAGGCCATATCGCCCTGCCCTAATTGATATCTTGAATGTTCATATCTCGATATCGATACAATAATGATATATCTTTCAGCCCTAATATCATCCCCAAAATATTGTGATATATCGCTAAATCAATATATTGCCACACCCCTAAAAAGACTATTAATGTTCTGTATGAAATGTTTAAAGGAATAGACGACCATTTTATGCATACTGAGATATGTTAGCTTAGACGAGTTGATGTGTAACTGTCTCGTCTTCACCCGTGCGCTCAGTCACGCAAAAGACCAAAGATGTTGTTAGCATTTAGCCTCTCCTCTTCTCCTTTATGGGGCCAAACGGGGGTGACAAATCCACATGTTTAATTTTGTGTAACTATACTTGGATCGTGTAACCGCTCACGTAACCGATTTAAATAAGGGAAACGTGGAGAAGCTTGGTCGCTTCTAACTTCCCTCCCTCTTGGACCCATAGAGGAGAGGAGGAGAGGCTAAACGCTAACAACATCTTCGGTCTTTTGCGTGACTGAGCGCACGCGTAAAGACCAGACAGGTACGCGTCAACTCGTCTAAGCTCATGTAGGAACATATCTCAGTATGGAAAAAACAGTGGCCTTTTCTTTAAATACTTCTCTCATCATAAACATGCGTGTAAATGTAAACATAGTGACTAAGATTGAAAGTACTCACTTGAGAATCTCCTCGCGACACTGGCGCTGCGTGGCGAAGCAGGCGATGGCCCACATCTTGATCTCGACTCCGGTGTGGAACTGTTTGCCCCTCATGTCCCACACGCCGTGACTCGGAGTGGCCACGGTGCGGTTCTGAAAACACAACGTAGGTTGATCCGCTCAGACTCGCACCAACAGTAACTACAATAATATCAACAAATTTATAAAAAGGTGCAATGTATTTTTGTGAGGCATTATGGTCAAAAGTGTCTTCAAAGAATTGGACTTTTCCTGATGAAGAGTTGCTTTTAAATAAAGATATATATACTGTACATGTGGAACTGAAATGCATTTATGTTGATGAAGGTTGAGAAGTTTACTCTCACTGCTGGAAATGTAATATCAGTAGCATCAATAAATGAAAGATTATTGCAGCATGCGCATGCAAAGAGATCAATGCCAAATCCAGTTGCCAAAGTAGGATTAAAAGTTTGATAAAAAGCTTAGAAAATAACTTTCAATAGGCAATAACAGGAATGATTGACAAATTTAGATAAAATACTAATTATCATTATTTTTTGTTTATAGGAATAATGCATTCATTCAGAAAAAGTGATTTGAATGAGACTCTGAAGTAGAATTGATGAGGAATGTGTGGGCAGTGGCTGTAGTGCACACAGAGACTGACAACATGCAAATGAAGCGTGATTAAAGGAAAGGTACCATAAAGGGTTCAGAGCTCACCCTGCCGCCATATTGCAGCATGGGGGCCGGCAGGACGCGACCCGTGACCTGAGCCATCTCGTCCCGAACTCTGAACTGGAACTCCTGCACGAACGGGTCCGCCTCGTAGTTCGCGCTGCGCACCTGAAAGACAAAGAGAGGGGTTTGGTTTGACACGGCAATCCTTTCACTGTAGTAAAAATGTGACATAATGAACAATCAGCTACACGGATTTAGATCAACTATACACCACAGAAAAAAGGGTCACATGCTCTAATATGTCATTGGAGCGTCTGTAACTTCGATTACAGCACACGTTCACTGTGGCAAAAAAACTAACTGCAATTTTTCTGACAAATATTGCAATTTCGATTTGAGATTTTCATATTTGATACATTTAAATGCATAAACTGCTAAAATGATGAGTGAAGAAATTCATGTTACCTTTTGTACATATTCATATTCTACATTAGAACAATACACATCTACTTTCAAAAATATTTGGTTTTATGTGGACAGCGCCCTCTTCTGGAGGAGTGTTCCAGACTTTCAGAGTAACTCTCTGGGGGACAACCACGTGACTAAAATAAGTCTGTGATGGAATCACATGGCGTCTATCTAAACGCTTTAGAGTCTACTTTATGGAAATGCAGACCTTTTATCTGTTGCAACTGAACCTGAGATCGCAAAGCTCAACAGTTTGTATCTGCGAACATCTGTCGCTCACATGCCAGAGGCAGAAGGAAAAACAAAAACCTCAGCCTCTTGAGGTTGGATTATTGAAAGTCAAAACCATGATCGCGATTCGATATCGACAAACCTTGCAGCCCTAGTGGCATTGTTGCAATAAGTTTTTGCAATGTCAAAATACAAAGTGTTGCATTTTCACCAAGATCTTGCATTGACGATGGGGGAGTGTGACCACTGTGCAAAGCCTTCTCCAGCACATCCCAAAGATTCTCAATGGGGTTAAGATCTGGACACTGTGGCCAATACATGTGTGAAAATTATGCCTCTCCCTGAACCACTCGTTTACAATGAGAGCCCGATGACATTGTCATCTTCATACTGTATAATAACCTGGTCATTCAGGATGTTCAGGTCGTCAGCTGATCTCATTCTTTGGGCACATAGTGTTGCTGAACTGAGACCTGACTAACTGCAATGACCTCAGATCATTTTTGCTGTGTCGTGTAGGGGCTCTAATTTATGAATGGAACAAAGTTTAAAACCAGACTAAGACTGGGATTAAGCAACGCAAAACCAGAGCATAAATTTGAAATGCCAACTTTACGAGTTACAAGACAAACCACTTTACTAACTGCGCAACTGTCGCCCGAATAACAGAAACCTTTTTAGCTCATACATTAATATTTTGTCCGTGTGGATTATGAGGCACTGACCAGTCGACTGATCTCCTCCTGTCGGTCCGGGGCGGAGCGAGCCGTGGCTTTGATCATCGTGGAGGTCTGGTTATCCGTGAGCTTCTTAATGCAGCGCTGACCAGGCACAATGTTACACACCTGCAGCACAAGAGGAACAGAAGGAAGAGGTTCGATAAATAAAGAACACAAAACTAAACCATCAAACACTTTTTTAAACGTTGTTGTTTCCATGTGTCCTCACCTCCAGGGGCAGGTAGGTGTGCTTCTGCTCCTGTCCCACCTGCAGACAGGGCAGGTGCGGGAACTTCAGCTGCAGACTGTACTTCTCTCTGAAATACTGCGCCACTGTTCGCTCCACCGTCTGACCGTTCTCCAGCTGCAAAGGAAACCTGCAAAGAAAAGAAAATATTATGCAACATATATGATACAATCTCTAAAGCCGTTGTCAACCAAACACAAATAGCATAAATTTAAATGTTTATCTTGAATTGATCCTAATGACTTTTAATTATGCATAATCACATACGTCTGTAGGCTGGCTGGTCGCCGTGTCACGTTGCAAACTCTGTATTTTCTTCTCATCGTTCCACAGTGCGTTACTTCGACTTTTAGACCTGAAAATGTCAAAACACACAACACATAAACAAAATGAAACTTTCAACCCAGCTCAATTCAACCTTGATTCTTAGCGAGAACATTATTTGTGATTAACAGAGAAATCAATTTAAAGCGTTTCCTAAAATGACCTGGAGCCACTTAATGAGCAGCAGCAAAAGGATCCCAAAATAAACCAGGCGGACATAAAAAGCCCTTTCATCTAAAAATAGCGGCACAGACAGTGGTTTGCCTCCGGGAGAGAGAGGAGACCAGGGAGTATAATCCTCACACTCTGTACCTTTGATCTCTTTGGTGAACTTGACGCGGTGAGAGTCGGTGAGCGGCCGCGGCTGCTCGTCGATGTTGTGGATATCCAGGACTTCACACATGAACTGGATCACGGGCTGTGCTTTGTAAAACGCTGTGGCCGAGACTAGAAATACACAAAAAGCATTTCATCTTAATGCTCAGCCCTGTTGGATGGTTACAGTAGTGTAAATCTGAAAACATGATGATGAGTGATTAACACAAACAGAGCTCAAGACTGACATTTTGGGTTTGTGCAACCAGTTGTATCATTTAGGTGAACCAGGACAAACACATTAGAAACATAATGGAAACTATTGAGAGTGAAGCATCTGTGTTTGAGGGATCTTTGCATTTCTTTCAGCAGATGATCTTTTGCATCTTTGTCCAGCAATACTTTACTTTGGTTTCTACATTGTGTGGGAGTAAAATTTAATGCACTCTGGAGCCCAGGCAAACATGTAGTACACTCATATTTGTCAGATCTTACGTGAATGAGGATCAAAGTGGAATAGTAAGCGTTTTTGTGAATGATAATGTTTTTAGGCAGCACATCTTCATCATGTTGGTGACGGGATGTGAGTGAACCAGCTCCTCACCGTCGATGTTGAGCATCATCTTCCACATTGCGGGGCGGACCGACTGGTGGAAGCCGAACCACACCTCCCGGCCGCCTCCGAGCGGGTGGTCGTACCCCTCTGGAGACGAGAAGAAGGACCGGCCCACAGGGGTGTATCTGAGAGAGGAGAGAGACTTCTAAGCAAACACCACGGCAACAGGACAAACTACAAGAGATTGTTTATTACATGTAATAATGTAATGTTTTCTTTCGTTTTCCCTCTAATTTTTTCCAATCTATTCTAAAACGTATGTAAAATAGGGCTGCATAATAATTACAATCAAAACATGTTTGTAATTTCAATTAGTAAAGATTGCAAAGATCTAGTTTGAAAATAAAATCCTGTTTCCCGGGCATCTGTTATGTATAAAACCTATAACCCCTATACTACACACAACTGATTCAGTTAATAATTAAAACGTAGCAGGTTTTTCTATGGACATAAATCCATCATGTCCGTCTGCCTCGCCACAGTCAAATAACCACCAAAGGGAGATGCAAATTCTGATCAACCAAACTGCATTTGTGAAGCCCATTGAACCCAACTCAAAACGCTAAGATGTTAAATGTTTCTGTGTAAACAAGACGGGCTGGAGATGGACAGTTGGCTCAGGATGTTTCCATCATTTCCTGGGCGACTTGGATCAGATTTCTGAAACGCATCAACAGGAAATACTCCACTCGTGCCTCATTTAGAGACTGTTTCACAGCGTTATGAAAAGACTGTGAATTGTAGATATATTTTCTTACTTTTTATGCTCACTACATTTTAAGATCAGGTAGGAACGTATCGAGTGGCTGAAATATGAAACCTATGAATGAACAGGATATAAAACTCCCAGGCAAAGCCTCCAAAGCCAGTCGTTAGATTGTGATATTGGGCGTTTGTTGAGGACGTATTTTAATGAACACAAAGTCCGTCCTCACTTCATGGAGGGCAGGTGTCGCAGCACCACGTCCACGGCGTGCACTGGGTTGGTGCTGATCGGTTTGTCCAGGTCCAGCGGTTCGGGAACAGCGCGCCCCGTCAGAACCTCGTGCAGCATGTGCCAGCTCACCAGAGACACAAAGCGCATGGTCACTTTAAACGGACGGTCTTTACCCCCCTCCCCGGGCAGAGTCACATCCAAGTCCACCTGAGGAGGAGAGAGAGGATAGTATTTATTTAACAGAAATTAGAACAGGGAGCTTCTGGTATCCAGAAAAAGATGGTGCTCATGGAAGGAGACAATAGAACGTGTGTCACACCCTGACGAAGGCGCAAGCCGACACGCGTTGGTTTGCTTTCTAATGTTTCTGGCCCATAAATAAAGCCTTATCTACTTTTGCAAATGATGAGTGCCTGGACCTGATTTTTCTCTGCATAGTATTTATTTATTGTTAAAGTTAACAGTGGTATTTTGATATTGCAATAATACAAAACAGTCTTTAATGTTACATTCTGTTCTCTAATGACCACAGGTGTTTTTGACGTGTGTGCACAAAGAGCACGAGCAAACAGTCGACATCAGCCACAGATAAGTCGCACTGTTGGTAAAAGTCGTCAGAGAGAGGCCTCTGTCAGGACTAAACACAGTGAGGGTGTGTTTCAGGTTTTATTTTAATCAATCAGGGACAATGCAATCAGCATAGTTACAGCACAGGTTTGCATCGGATGCGATGCATAGAGCAGGGGTGTGCAGAATTATTATTACACAAAGCAGAGATCAAATGCCTGTTAAAATACTCTAGAAATGTGAAAAATGCTGTAAATTCCTTTCAAATTCTTAGCAGACCACCCATTTAGGCCATATATGATGTACAACAGTGGCATTTGTAGAAAGTGATGCTTTACTTTGGTCTGCAATTGGAGGGTCCGGCCCACGGTCTTTTGACGATGAAGAAAATCAGCCCTCCACCAAACAGGCCGATACCCTGATATAGAGCTTATAGCCAGATCTAACTTTCAACTCCTGTCCCTGGTTCTACACACTTTAGAATTCATTAAAAATACAATACTACAAAATTCCTAAAAACTCCCTCAATCCTTTTCAATCACACGCAATAAAAGTCTACCAAACATTCTTTCATTCACACTCACTGTCATTTACAAATGGGGTACATTCGTGCCGCTAAAATCTGGAAAAATCTTCCTGATGATGATGATATGAGACAGGCCTCGACTCTGAACTCTTAAACATGGTCAGAGTTGAGTTCTATTTGGCTGCATAATATAATATGACAACTGCTGATTAATCTGCAAAGCTTTTAATCCAACTAATTAATTATTATATTTATGTTTTAAGGATTGAGTTTATCCGTCTTCCTCTAATTTCATGTAGCTGTAAAGGACTTCGACTCTTCTTCTGTGTAAATTATACTCGCCTGTAATGTGTGCGCATAACAAGGGCCAAAACGGTAACTGTGTGTGAGGCTGAGCACCTCTCAAACCTGTGGGCTGTTCCTGGTGTGTAGTGTGGCTTCTTACCCCGCTGGTGGCGACGGGCAGCGGCTTTGCGGTGTACATGCTTCTCTTCCCATCGTAAACGGGCAAGCGGTCCCCGAAAATCGTCACCTTGAAATGTTGAACCATGGAGTCCACCACCTCCCTGTGACACAAAGCAAAAAGGCCAAACTATTTAACACACGCTGACAACACTTTCAGAAATGCAGTTAAAGAGGGGGTATTTCAATCACATAGCACCAGTCTATAGCATACTACAATGATGACGTAACCTTCTGTTGGTCTGTATATGCAGTAAATTAAAATAACTGCCTTGAATAAAATTGCTCTCTCAAAATGGCTGTACTGAACGTCTTGAAATAGGCCTCTGTCTCTTTAAGAAGCTTTCCGACACGCCCCCTTCAGCACACTGCTGTGGCATCTAAACAACAACACTGTGCGGGGAGGGGGCTCTGCTGAGCTGAGGAGCAGTGGTTGGTGGCTTGGCTGGTGACGAAAGGTCCAGAGGCGTCTCCAGGAGGTGGGGGCGTTCCTAGGAGGACTGAGGCATAGCTACACCTAAAATGGCTGCCGTCTAAGTTTTTACTGATTACTCAAAAATATGTGAATGAGCCAAGGCAACACTCCAGGCATGTGTTTAATGAGGGAATGACATAATAACATGATATAAAGCTTGAAAAAGTCAATTTTACATAATACCCCCCTTTAAGGAATTACGTTTTTAAAGGCAAACTTAAAACAACAGAGCGTCATAGAGTCATAGTTTAATTACCGGTTGACCCTGCGCGGGCACTTGTCGGGTTTGATGTCCACTTCATAGAGATACACGTCGATTTTGGGGATCTCCACCTGGAAACAGTTGGCCAGGAGCCGGATGGGTTTCCCGACGGTGCCATAGCCAGGTCGCCGCGGCAACGAAAACAGGGTCTGGGCTCCTACGGGAAGAAACAAGGCACAAAAAAAAAAGTTTAGCGCACTGACTGTGGTGTTGGAATCAATATATCGTGAACATAATAACAACACTGTCAGCATTCGATTGTTTACATCAGGGAACTAAAGCATGAACCAAGGCATGAACTCTCTCTCTCTCTAAAACAATAAATGGTAAAATTGTGTAATCCTCCTTCCAACCATAGTACAGAAATACGTATGTAGTAACTAAGTAATGCAGCACCACACAAAAGTAGTGGAAAATGAAGCAAAACGAATATTTCTAAAATAATGGCACAATCAACACAACAATCTAGGGAGAAACTGAGGAAGGAAGTGGGCACAGTCGACTAAAAGATGTTCAGGTTCGTTACAATCTGTTTCCTACTGAATAAAAAAACCTGTCCTGCGTGTGTGTGATAGTGGTTGTCGTTTCAAAGGTTATGGAGTTTGGTGACATTTTGTTCTGTTGAGTAGCATGGCCTTTGCAGACGGGACGAGGTGTGGGCGTTCCCACCGACGCCAATGCGCCACCAGTTTTTCATAAATGCCAAACTCACAAGGTGGTTTCAGATTTGAGAAGACTTTGCTGCCAAATAGAAGACAGACAAAATATATCGACACATTATCGTTATCGCAAAGTAGGAGACGCAAAATTCAATATGGCAGTTTGACAAAAATTCCCTTTTAGCCATTACATTTCCAGTCTTTAATCAGATAGCAGCAAGTCAAACGAATACTTTGTAATGTAATTATAATACCTGACCCAAACTATATTTTAAAGAGCACAATTTCCAAACATTCAATCCAAGAGAGGAATGAAGGAAAATCTCAATAATCAAAAAGGAACTTGGACACTATGGGCAACTTTTGAGCAAACTAATTACGTACAATAGGTTGAATAAGTTTTGGACAATATTTCTTGTTCGTTTTAGTGAGTTTATTTGAGCAGCATTAAAAAAAACAGGAAAAGGAGTGAGTTTGTACACTTTTGTACTTTCAATTAACTTATGCAGTAAAAAAGTCAATAGTAATTAATTTTCAGTAAAGTTTTATTTAATGCCAGTCAGAATCCAGTTTAATGTTTTTTAATGACATTTATGGCCTTCATTTTGGCACAATCAATTTAATAATGAAATTAAGTCCCCTCCTTGAACCGCCACCTTAACGTGGTGGAGAGGTTTGAGCACCAGAATGATTCTGGAGCTCTGTTGTCGGGGGCTTTGTACCCCTGGTAGGGTCTCCCAGGGCAAACAGGTCCTAGTTGACCTGTCAGACAAAGAGCGGTTCAGAAGCCCCTTATGAGAGACCAACAGGCCCGGTTAGAACCATGAGGCCGTCCTTCTGTGGACCCACCACCTGCAGGAGGAGCCATAGGGGCTGGTGCAATGTGATCACGACCTGGCAACGGAAAAGTGGAAGAAAATGGATTGATAGATGACGTTGAGTGCTTTTCAATGCCCCACGGAAAACCTCCTTTCCTAATCTAGTTAAATTTGAGTCTAGTTTTGGTCCTGATTTAGTAGATTTTGTTTAGCCTGATTCACTTAGAAACTGATTCACACTGCCTCACTAACTCGCTACTTTTAAAGGCCCGTCGCTGACCCACACAGAGACAGCCTCCGCTCCAGTCTCTACACCTGATCCAGTCCTGGTCGAGATTCTCCGGGTGAACAGTCCCTGAGGCTGTTTCCATAGAGACAGGGCCAGGTGGTCGGAACAAAACAAAAAAAACACGTGCAACTGTAATAACACCTTTAATGCTGTCAATTTGGTGCTCCTCGTTTCAAAGTCTGAAATTATGAACATCCACTGCCCTGAATTCAAGTAAATAAAACATTTAGAATCCATCTTGTTACGGGACACAGAGGTGAATCTCCTCATGGCCCTCTTTTCATGGCACTCCACCCATCAATTTAGAACCAGGTCAAAACTCAAGACACTATGAAATATTATTCCGTATTTGTGGTTGCACAAACTATATTTAAAGCCACTCGGCAGAACATTCCCAGTTGTGCTTCTCTCTATATCAGACGACAAACATGATCAGTTAGACACCTACAATTCTATTATTGCAATAAAATAAAGAATTTGGAAGAGTAACATGTTCGAGACAAGCTGGTGATGTCCCGCTCCCAGCAAAGTTGCGGGTCAAGTCTGAGGAGAAGCGAGCCCGCTCACAGTAAAGAGCTAAGAGGACGCACGATTTTAGAGGTATTACTTTTCACCAATAGAAACATCTGCATTGAAATTGATTCCTGTATTTTTTCTCATGCTGGTGACAAACAAAACTTTTACTTCGACAATGTGAAAATGTTCACAAGACACAGAACACTATCAAGAAATGTTTCTCCATCATTCTAAAAGATGATTATTGGGAACACGGGGACGATTTCTGTGAACCAGTTTGAGCCGTAACCCCCAACAACATCAATAACAAGCACACGCTCTGACTCTGACACACAAACGCTGCCCCTCGGCTACAAATCGACTGATGTCCTGAGCACGCGCCATCGACCGGCGATTAACTCGGCTCCTTCCACAGCAGCGGTTAACGGGCGAGCTTGAGAGGCCCGGGTCACTATGGAGCCGCTGGGTTTCAGATGACACCACCAGACAACGCTCTTTAGACGTGGAGCGTGTCATCTAGATTCGAGCAGGGATACAGTATGTGAATTATAAATCTGCTGAGTTTGTGGAGAGAGAAACGTTTGCCTTTATCACAAACAGAGACGGCAAAGTTCAACAGTTGAAGATGTAAATAATAATACCCAAACCTACTATTTGGTAGCGTCAAAAAAACAATTACTGGTTGTTAACAAAGTACAATGCATTAGATATGTCCAGTGTTTATGTTGTAATCATGGACCGAGGGGTGTCCAAACGGTACTTGGTTGATTGTACCACTATGTGAACAATACTTTTTGCAGTACCTATACTACAATAGGCCATATCCAGATTCTACAACAATAGAATAAAAGAAAATGTTCAGAAATTCTATAAAAAACAATTTTAGTTTTTTCAATTATTTAAACTGGGGCTTTCTGTAAGTCTGTCTCAGTGTCCATCAGGCTTCAAAACTAAGCATCGCAAGAATAATAATGTTTTGAATACCTTTTTTATATTATACCAGTTGTACTTTAAAGTAATAGTCTGTAAGTTTATATGCTTTACAAATTTAAAAGATTGTGTATAATTGACCGCCTGGGTCTGAAATATGAGGTAACGTGAGTAATATTAAATAATCACATTTTTCTAAAGTCCCTGCCCCCAGGATACCACTTTGACCAATGAGACGAGCTTTTCCTGTGAACCGGCCTATCAGGTCCAATCAGGAGGGGAGGGAGCATGATCGTTTACTTTTGAAAATTCTGTTCCTGCTCTCCTCATTTTCCAAACTAGGGGTGGCTTTCTGGTCCAAGAGGGGATAGAATTTGATTGTTTACTTTACAAATTCCCTCTATCCCTCCTCACTTTGCAAACTTACAGACGATCACTTTAACGCATCCATACATCCCCCCCCCCAAAAATTTTTTTTTTTTAAAATCGGCTTTTCATTCTCTGCAGATTCTAAGAGTGCGTTCACACTTGTTGGTTTTAGGACTCAGTGATCCAATTAGTTTGGTCTGGAAGCACTGGTCCGCACCCGTTTCAGGTTCAGTCAATTCACGAACTGCACAAAATAAAGTGGACTTTCTCTGGAATGCACCAGGGTTTGCTTAAAGTGAACCACAAAATAAGCAAACGCACCCGTAACTGTGCCGTACAGCTAGTGACAAACACCCCATAATGATGTTCAACCAATACATCAATGAAACACAATTATCACTCTTTCCTATTTCACTCGGTGTGTGATATCATGGTCCCTCAAACAATCAATCGTTTTGTATAGCCCAATATCACAAGAGGAGTTGCCTCACAGGACTGCACAAACATTAAAACAATGAAACAAAACAATAAGACCGTGTAAAGTTCATCCAGGCAAACATAATGTCCAAATAAGCAGCAGGTGGTGAGGAGCCGCGTGGGCGTCCCCTTGTCCTTAGACTTTCCTACGCGGCAAGGAAAAACACAAAAACCCAGTGGTCCACATGTTAGAATCTGGCCCTCACCTCCAGCTGACGGTGTAGCGGCTGCCTTTGACAGCTACAACCATCTCAGTGACGTAAACAAAGGAGAGGAAACTAGTGGGACTGGTTTGAACAGGTTGAGGAGGGACCCAACGCGAGTCCAGTTAGACATAAAACAGCACAGTTTGGAAATGCAAATGAATGAATTCACTACACTGGAGTAATATGAGGCATAAGAGTCACTAAATGTCACGTTTGCTTGTGATTTGAATACAGTATACTGGGATAGTGAGAAAGGAGAAGAAAAATATAAAATATTACTAAAAGAAGCTGTGATTAAACAGGGCACTGGTCCTTGAGACTATTTTCAGTGTATTGACGAACATTAACTACTGTAAACTGGTTTTCAGTGAGTCAAAACAAGAAAATGTGCTTTTCCCAGGACTTTGAAAGCTTTAAACTTAAAGTTTTCTTTAGGCTGTCAAAATAACTCCACCAAGTAACATTTCATAAACCAGTCGACCCACCATGTCTAGATAAAAAAATCAAACCAGGACTAAACTAGGTCAAGTTGGAATTGAAAAACACCAAATGTAACATATTACTAAGGAATAAAGTGCATATGACACATTGGACACAATTTTTGCTAAAACAGTTAACACAATTATATTTAAGATTTTGCTAAATATTAAACCCAGTTTTCTTTAGTTTGACCATTTTTGTGATGTTTATGTTTTCACTTCCTTATTGGACACCGACAGGAAGTGACATTGAAGAAGGTAAACAATTTTAAACTGTTGCCGTGCAACCGTGTTAAGTCAATGGGAAATGAATGAGTCAAACTGCTATGGAATGTTACCTTCTTTTATGTCACTTCCTGTCAGCAGCTTAAAAATTCAAATAAAAATAACTTTTCTGCCCAACATTTCTTCATTAAAATTGCTGCTTCACTGAAAAAAATGATAACTATGCAACTGATGAACTTGCAACTGATGTAATCCGTCTAAATAAGTCATATTTTCAAGAGCATCTGTCATATGCACTTTAAGACATTTTTATTTATTAACATGAATAAAGTCTAAAATTGAAAAGTCCGACCTTCAAGCTTAAGTACCACAGTTTGAGAGCCACTGGCGAAGGAATAAAACAAAGCCGACAAGAAGACGGTGTTCTGTTCAGAGCTGCATCCAACAACCATCCAATGAATGACAATGCACATACTGTATACTATTACTGCTTCTAGACTAGACTGCACTATACTTTCAATGATATACTTTCAAACCAAAAAATACCAAGCATAACTACAGTATAATCGTATTTAGTATAATCTTACGCTACAAATTCCAACAGCTACAACCGAGAGGCAGCAGCAGCGACCACTAGCACTGAAAATAACCCAACACCTGAACGCCAAATTAGGTTAGGTAAAGCAACATGACCGTGGAGTGACTGTGGGCTCCCACCTGTTGTTCCGATGTCCATTCATGAGGTCTGTGTCCGGAAGACCCGGCTCTGATCGACTAATTCTCCCCCTTCGAGGTGTATAAACTCCTTCGGCAGCGACTCGAAGCTCCCACGCGCCCCGGGAATCCTGCGCCCCTTGTCGGACTCGCAGAGTACAGACGAGTCGGTCCACTTGGAGCAACTACGAGCTTCAAAGTTGTCAAGATGTCACCGGTTCCGCTTTAAAACAACTTATCTAACGTATCTGTGAACAAACAGTGAGTAATTATTACGTTATAATGGTTTCTGGCACTAAAATCAACCCAAACTGGAGTTGTCAGTGACATTTTTGCTTGGCTCACCTAAATGTTTGGCATTTCGTCCGGGGCGGGTCTAAAGTAAAAAACTACTACCACATCGAAAAACTTCGTATAAATAACACACAACTAAACCAGACCTGCTCCTAAACGTAACACCTCTATGTTTCTACAGTTTCTAAATGTGGGGAAACTTATTTACTGAAAAATAGTGTAACTTTTCAGTGATAACAAACACGAACCCCACTTTACCTAAGCATATCCCAGTTTCTAAAGATAAGCTGGACCAGTTTATCATTCAAGCACATGTCTAGTATCATAATCATCACCAATATAAAAAAAAAACATCAAAGCACTGAAAAGTATCAGTGGCAACGTCCCTCTATGCTAAAGCGTCCCCACTTGAACGAAATGCCAAACATTTAGGAAGTCCCTGATAGCATTAGCGGCTAACAGTCGGCTAGCTTCAGGCGACGAATGAGAACAAGCGCCTGAATGTCATCTCACAATTCAACACGGCACTGGATATTTACCTCTTCGCGTCCGATGTTTGCGGTCCTGGGTATAAAAAAATGGGGCGATTAATGTTGTCTTTACCATATGTGGGGTGCCCTGCTCGGTGTCGGCGACGGACCGGTGTGAAATGTCTTCGTTTCTGTCAAGTTACAAAAAGCGGAACCGGAAGCGTCTCTTCACAATAAAAGCATCAGGACAAAACGACAAAAAAAAAACATCCCAGGAACTCCAGGAATGTGCTACTGGGTAATGAAGAGGAAGAAAAATATGTCAACATATAACTCAGTTGGTTAGTATGTGTTGTAACCTGTTGTGACACGACAAGTTTCTTATTTCACTCAATGTAATTTAATAAGGTGTTTATTACGGGCTGTGAAAGAGGCACTGACAGGGGCCACTTCAGGACACATGTATCTCACAAACTAAAGCTGGGAGAAGAGAATACAGATGTCTCATCATAAACATACATTTCCAGCTGGTAGACCTGTAGGCCGATCACATTTTTCATATAATTGTATATTAGTGGTTTCCATGTTGTGGTACAGGTAGGCCCTATGTACACCCCTTTATCCTTAAGACTATGCATATTAAAAACATTGATGAGGTGAAGGGCCACTCACTGATGGAGACTTGTTTCGGCTCAAAAGACAAAATGTGCCCATCTAATGCAGATGGTGGTCCCTTTAGTCACCTTTAAATCTGGGGTACCTGATTTATTTTTGCCACCTCAGAGTATGTTGTAAACACAGCAAAACACAGACCTTGTTGTATTGTCTAAAGTTTTATTGAGCAATGGATGATAGAAGTCTAGTCTAAATTAGTGGAATTTATCTTGGGGGTTCACTTTGTCACCAGTCAATGCTGTATATGTGAAATGTGCATGTAATTCCATTCTTTGAACAATTTGAATACACAGGAGGGACTGTGAGAGCTAGAAACAAGTTTGGGCTAAAACAAAAAATGTCACTGTTTGAACAGGAAAAACTAGGTACCCCAGCTTTAATAGTATGAGGGATGCATTTGTCATATGTCTATAAAATCAGAATCAGAATCAGAATAGTATGTATTGCCATGGTTTGAGAACAGGTTTACAAACTAGGAATTTTTCTTGGTACAATCGTGCAACATAAAACGTACAGAATTTAGATAAAAATAAGCTATACAAACGTTTAACTATAAGGCTATAAGGGCACGCATAAAGATGATTAATATATAAATAAATGATAAAAATAAAAATAAAGGTAAGCTATGATAATAACTCCACATGTTTATAAACACGTAAACGTGGGATTTTATATGTATAAATCATTTGCATCAATAGTGAGTATATCGTATAAGTGAGAGTAGTATGAGTTTTTGGTGTGATGTTTTCTAACTTGACAGACTCTTAACTCCGAGGGAAACCCTTTAGGAAATACCGACTACGTCATTTCCCTTTTATTTTTTCTGAATTGAGTACGTCATGCTTTAATAATAAATTGACGTATAATCGAGCGCTTCTGTGTGTCATACAAAGTTTGTCTTTGTAACTGTGGAAATGATAAAAATATGACGTGGACTGAAGTAAACAAAGAACCATTTTACTGAACTAGTGTTGAACATGTTCAGACTCCGCTCTGTAGATGTCTCCATAGACACAAGTTTATCACAACAAAATACACTGACCAAAGAAGAAAATGATCAGGAAATGAAGCATTGAATGGAGAATCACCACAGTTTTATGAACAAAGTAGAAGGACCTGCTCATAGCAACCAGGTGTGTCTATTTGATTATCTTGAACAGCATGTGTGAAAGTGCTGCTAATATACAGTAGGATCGAAATAAACAACTTACAAACAGACATAGTGCTTTAAATTTTGACAATGGCCATGCTCAAAGCAAAGCTAATAGTGTATTATCTACCATCTGGTGAAAGTAGGAATATCTCATTCACTCAATTACTCTCAATTACTCTCAAGCAAGATGTTTACTACTTAATAACAAACAACAGCAGTCTATTATGACATAAGTAGACAGCTATTGCACTTGGAAAATATGGGTATCAAGTGAGAAACAAATATACTCATAGAGCGTTTTTAATACCTTGCAGGTAATTTAAAGTAGGTATGTGACTTCAAACCACTTATAAGTACATTTTGTTCAGAAAGTGTATCCAGGAAGGAAAAATGCTAAATGTGACTATGTTTTTAATCCCTTGTTTTTATTTTTGTTTTCAGGATGGACAAAGTGATCACGTGCTTCAGGAGGAGACCAGAGGCTGTGTCCAGACTCATCTGTTTCCCTTGGGCCGGAGGAGGGTCCATACACTACGCTCGGTGGGGAACCGTCCTCAACAGCTGCATCGAAGGTAAGCGCCACATCGGAACAACATCCGTAACTTCTCCGTTTGGCTGATTATTGCAGTTTTTAGTTATAAATGGAGATGTCAGATCAGTCTTTCTCTATGATCCTGTTGTGAACCTTTTGATTCACCAAATATTTTTGTTAGGGGGGCATGTAATAGGCCTAATAGCTATTGTGGGATAATATAAGTGTCAATGCTGAAATAAATGATAGAAAATAAATAAAAATTATGGAAATATATGGTTAAAAAAGAAAAGAAATGGTCTTTTATGAATGAATTAACATGATCTTACAACTGTATCGTTCTAGAATAATCAATAAAGTACAAGCATTGAATAAAGTTTCATTCAGGTACCAGTATGGTATAATAAATAGCCCGAAATAGGTGAATAAATATATAAAACCCATTCTCAAAACATGTACAATAGGCTAATATTCTATGTCAAGATCTGTACATGGGTCCTTGGGTAAATGGTAAATGGTCTCAATTTATATAGTGCTTTTATCCAAAGCGCTTTACAGCAAGAACCAACTCCTTCACACTCTCAATCATACACCAATGTACGCCGACACTGGAGGCAAGGTTGGTTAAGTGTCTTGCCCAAGGACACAATAACAGTGCGCCACTGTTGCCCTTGGGCACTGCACTGCACTGCGGTCGCCAACTCCTAACGGATAAGCCACAAACATTTCAATCTCTTCAACACAAGAACTACAAGGACTAAAGTATAACACATCATTTTTGTGAATCTGGCGCAACATGACGGCCATTTCGTAACATCCTCTATATAATTCTCTCTAATGAAAGCCGCCATTGTCCAAAGGAAATTGCGTTTGAAGCGACACATATCACATAAATCAGATCTAAAGTCAAACCCATGCGGTAGTTGACTTTGGAAGGTCTAAAATACCATGATATAGGTCCTTTTAAATAAAGGTTAATTTAAAACATGTAATAAAAACATGAATAATCCCCCTGTTGTACTTTCTGCTCAGTGTTTGCAGTTAAACTCCCCGGACGAGAGTCTCGAGCCAAAGAGCCTTTTTTCCAGAACATGCAGCAGATCGTGGACGAGGTGATCTCTGTGTTGCTGCCTTTGATGAGGGAGAAACCCTTCGCTCTGTTCGGACACAGGTTTCGTCACATGAACTAAATGTAGTAATAGTCGTGTGTTTTGGTCCAGTCTTACTACTTTCTCTTTTATGGAATAGTTTCGGTGCCTTGACGAGTTTCGCTGTGGCCAACGCTCTGAAGAAACAACACAACGTTGAGCCAGTTCACATGTTTGTGTCGGGAGCCTTTGCCCCGTATGTGAGTGAGGTTTCATGAATTTAGAATAATGCATTTCACATTGTCAAGGAGAAAAATACTTATGAGAAAAAAAAGTTGGTAGTTGTGCATATTTGACCTTGTAGTGACCCAGCGGCTGTATGAGTGGTCAGCATGGCGCCTTTACTTTCCATCAGGGTGGTCTCTAAAACGCTCTAGGATCAATTGTATTGTAGGTTTTCTGATGAGAGGGTCCGACAGCAGTGAAAACCTTCCAAACAATTGATCCTAGAGTGTCATAGAGGCCACTGTGATGGAAAGTAAAGGCGCCATGCTGACCACTCATACAGCCGCTGGGTCATATACACACAAATATCAACTTTCTTTCCACATAAAAAGTTGCATAATACACCTTAAAGACCTTATACCAGACGTTTTTATTACAAACAATGAAAGAGAAAGCCTCTAACGTATCATGTTAGTTGTGTCTAAACTTATCAGGGTCACTTTCTACAGAAATGCTAGAAAATTAGCCTGCAAGTTAATTGATTGAAATTGATTCACATGCTTTATAATTATGCGCAATGTTTTTCCCACTGAGTTTACATTATACTAAAGGACACAGCAAATTTCATTCCATTACTATAAAAAGAATCTACATTAAATGAAGCCTTTGAGAAGTTTGTTTTCTGTTATGTTTTATGGCAGTGGTTCTCAACCGGTAGACCCAAAAGTGGTAGGTTGGGCCAATTTTAGTCTAGTTCTGAAAGAAAAGTGATCATTTCTGTTCAAAGCAGGACACCACAGATTTCAGAGAACAGAGTCTAACTGCAAAGTGTTTTTATTCTAAATTGAAATAAATATTCTTTGTTTCTTATGTATATTCCAGTCAGAGACACGTCTGAATTACCCACAGAGAAGTGAGTTGTCGGATGAGGATTTTCTGCGGTGGATGACATCGATAGGTGGGACGCCCCTGAGCTCCTGTCCAACCCTGAAGTGATGAAGCTGTTCCTGCCGGTTCTGAAGGCTGATCTCAGGGTGGTGGAGAGCTACAGGTGACATATTACATTAAAAATGTATTCATGGCTAGGGTGACCAGATTTTCCAACTTAAAAACTGGGACACATTTCGGAAATATGCCACAGGGTTCCAAATCTTGATCATCTTTTCCAACGCTGAATGGTAAAACTGTTAATGTCTCATGACATGCGCCATTCGCATTGAGGAGATGCTAGATTTGACATTTTTAATTGGTTTATACTTGGTAATTGATAATCACATGGGCCAAAAACATTCATTTTCAAGTGAAGTGTGTTACTTTGGGGACTATATTGGCCAAAAACCAGGACAACTGGGACAGAACTGGGACAAATCAATAGTTTTGGAGAAATCTATTGGGACGTGGGACAAAGGACTCAAAACTGGGACTGTCCTGGGTAAACTGGGACATCTGGTCACCCTATTCATGGCATAACTCGGCAACCTGATGTATTCATGCTACTGAAAGGCCCTGCACCATATTTTATTTTGTGACAAAGAATAAAAGAGGGATGTGCTGTGATGCTGCAAAGTCACTTAGAACTTTCCTAACTCATTTCTGGCATCCTGATTCTTCACAGGAATCAGGATGCCAGAAACTTGATGAATTTATGATCAAGTTTCACAACTTTCAGGGAGCAATACTGTAATGCTAACAACAACTAGCCTGCTCCTTCATGACTGATAAACAAAACAACACCTTTAAAATTAGATCCACTGTGCATGGTCTTTTTCTTATCATATATTAAAGGACAAACCAATATTATTCATCTACTAGAACCTTTAAAATGAGCCTTTAAGTGTTGCTCAAAAGTGACTTCACACTTCAGACACAAGTTTTAGATTTAGAATTTGACATTAAGGCATTTCGTCTTATTGGAGGATGTTTTATTTTGAGAGGCCTATCTTTGTATCATGGTGCAGGTGCAACAAACCGGAGCTGCCCTTCCTGTCCTGCTCCATCACATGTTTTGACGGGAGAGACGACATTCCTCACGACTTGCAAGGTCAGCTCTCACGCCCTCTTTTTTCTCTATTTCACTCCGTTTTGATTCAATGTAATTTTGTCAAATTCATTAATACCACTAATACTAACTAACAGTTAAATGTTTTGACATAGATGAGGTCAAGGTTCTACATTCTCACCACTACGATGAAAGTTTTTACATTATCCTGTTATTATTATCCTGTTTATAGCTCTTTGAATGGTCTCTCATAAAACTCCTGTAGTTTAGACCTCCACAAATATGTTCTGTAATGCATGGGATTTTTGTTTTAGCGTAGCAGTTTATATTTCAGTCTAAATAGGCATGAAATCGTGCCCTGTGAACCAAACATTAATTTCCAAATTTCCAAAACTGCTCAGACCGTCTTTGTAAAATGTCCTTTTAAAAATGTAATTGCCCCAAAGTAATATGTTTAATTTGTTTCCTCTTGCAAAGCCTTTCAGATATAGGTTAGTTTAGTTTAGGCTGGCAGATGTTTATATGTTCATCGAGCTTGTAGCAGTTACGATGCCACACTCAACAACTCTGTACTGTCTTTTTTCCTCAAGTAAAATAGCAGAAATCGTTCAGCTATTTCTCATATTTCTCTTACAGCCTGGAAAGAAGCAACGAGCGGAGAGTTCACCATTAAAATGCTGGATGGATCTCATTTTTACCTGAAGGAGGCGTCAAATGAAAAGATCTTGTTGGACTATATCACAAAACAACTGGAAACCTCAGAACTGGACTATTTCTAAATAAATGAGCAACTTTCTGTTATTTTGTATGATTTTGTAAATGATTAATTTTTAAATTAAAAACAATACTAAAACACTGAGAGAATTCTCTATGAGCTGCTTAATATTTCTGACAGTGTCCAGTGTTCTTCAGCGTGACTTTATATAACATTGCATTTTACCAAAAGAAAAAAGACCCACTCAATTGTTTCAGAGATTTTAATGCAATAAATGGAAACTCTTTATATTCTTTACAAACATTATATTATACATTTTAAACTTATAAATGTCCTTCAAATGTTTCTGGTCTCAAACCCAACAGAAAACAAAGTAACAGAGAAAGGGCATTTTTCAATAATAAATCAATCTTTTTCTTAACACTACACATTCAGTCACCTGTTACAAATGCATCACAGTGAGAGCAGGTGCTTGGCTAAAGCTGAAGGCACGACAATGTTTAATCTTTAAAAGAGCCGTTGGCATTCGTTTATCCATTGAGTGAAATTTCCCAACGGCGCAAAGGTTTGTGTGACCGTGAATGTTTTGTCTAGGTCAGGGGTGTCCAAACTTTTTTCTCTGAGGGCCACATACCGAAAAATATACAAACAACTAGGCCGCACTCAGTAGAGGTCACATATATAACTTCACCTCTATTGTATTAAAGTTAGCAAATTCAATCAAATTTATTTTTTTTATTGAATATGCAGGGCTCGAAATTAACTTTTTTTTTCTTGGTAGCGCTTGTGCTCCTATAATTCTAAAATGTAGGAGCACAACCAAAAAAAATATATAATAATTTAAACACATCACACGCCACTTCCAGCCTTTTGTTGCATTTTAGATGTAATATTTGAGCTGTTTGCATTGATTCAGAAAGCTACTAAACTCATTATATTTTAACAATGTAAATGATTTTGTGCAATGCCCACTGGCTGCTCTGCCTTATGACCACAACACTGGAGGCCGCCATTGCTGCAGTACCTCCATATAGCCACTAGTCTCCCATTGAAAAGCATTGGACTTTAGACACGTTAAAAACAACTTTAACGCCTGGTTTCTAATTTTTAAACACTTTCTACGGCTACATATTTCTCCTGAGATAACGCTGGGTTAGTCACAATTAAAGAAACCAGGCTGGTTTTCGTAAGAACATTTTTAGAAAGCTCGTACTTAATGAGGGTCGGATTGGCCCGTGGGCCGTAGTTTGGACACCCCTGGTCAATGAAAAGCAACACTCACTGGTCAATATTTTGAGAGGAGACAGTGCAAAGTCTGCAGTTGTGTTTTGGGCTGTTTTGTTTATATTTTATGAGGGTGGTAGGGAGGAGGTGAGGGAGGAGGGGGCAGTTCGTTGCTCTGCTGTGAGGAGGACGATGTGGGGAAGTCTGTGGATCGGGTGCTGATTCGGAGTGGAGCGAGGCGGTTCAGGTTACTGGGGGTCCGGGGCAGACCGGCCTGGGCTCTTTGGGATGGGGCAACTCCAGCAGTGCTGTCAAGTTCCCCCTCGGCCAACCAGGGCGGGATCTGCACCGGAGCCCTGGGGTCCAGATCAGGCATGAAGGAGGGGTTCTCAATACCAGCTGAGGACAGAGAGGAGAGGGGATAGATTTAAAATGTGTTCCAAAAACTGTACAAATGCACAACATAAAAATAAATGAAATTGAATTCACATCATTTCATTATTACACACTTTTTACACATCTGTAACAGATCTTTAGAGGGGAAGGGAATCCTATTTGTAAAGCACTTTTCTTGTGTGAATTCACACAAGGGAAAGGGATTTCTTCATTCACTCCATACTGAGCGGTGATAAGCTACGCACACTATGTAGCCCCGGTTGCTCTCACACATAACATCTACATATGGGCAACGTGGGTGAAATGTCATGCCCAAGGACACAACAACAGTGTTTAATTTGAAATGGATCAACTAAGTAACCAATAGCAGTCACAAAATAGTGAGTTAGATTGAATATATGATACACACTAAAATGCTCAACATTTGCTATTAAATATAAAGACAAAAACATTACATATTTGACAACTTATTCTTTGCCTATAACATGTTCACAGTGTCATAAATAAATACAATTACTTTCATAATTTGGCAATTCAATATATTCTACAACTGACTAAATATCCACCCTGTAGAACAAAGTAAAAGGTGCATCATTGGTGAATATTATGTGTGTGCAAAAATGAACTGTTCCTGCTCCAAAAGCTTAAAGAAGTTCTCACTTCCAGGTCTGTGCGTCACTCTGGGGAAATATCCAGAAGCACTGTCTCCCTCTGAGAACTCAAAGTCTGCAACAAAACAGTTTAGTTACTTAAAATTCAGCTGATATTTTTCACTCTTTACTGCACATTAAAGTCAAGGAGCTAACCTTCATCACCAGAATAATAGCTTCTTTTTTCTGTGGATTTACCATTTGGCATCTGCAACAATAGAGTCCCATGTTAACAAAAAAAAAACACCATTTTAGTTAGTTATTCTTCATATTAGTACTATTAAGTTCATACCTTCTTTTGCGTGTCTTTCCTGGGATGCTTGGTGATGGGTTTTGGTGGAGCGACCCCCAATTTGGCCGATTTAAACGACTCCAAGCGGTTCCTCATTGTTCTCTGGAAAATTTCCTGCACCTCATTCTCGTCTTGGTTCAAGTCAAAGTGGCTGCGGCTGTATCTGAAACGATGCTGCAGCACAAATTCACACGTACATAATATTAACCACTGAATAAATAATCTAATGAACTCGGTTAATGAAATGGTCCCACCTGATTGCGGCTCTTGTACAGATGCTGCTGCAGCAGGTGGTGTGTGTTGATGTTCTCGGACTCTCTCAATCCGTAATTTGTCTGTTTGTGCATTTCCAAACTTATAGAAGGCACAGCGTCACGTCTAAAGAGCAAGTTGAATAAAAATAAATGAACCAGCAGAAATGTTGTTCTGAAGTGTGGTCAGAAGAGGGCAGCGCCTCACAAAAACTGACCAGTGTAATACTATTTTTAATGGAGCACATTGTCTCCAGTTCGGCTCTACCCAAATCTAAAAGCTTCTGGACTGGAGAGCTTACAGCCTATAGGCCAGTGTAACACCTTATTGTAAAGCTACGACCGACAAAACCGATCTTTTTCCTCGTGTTTTTGTTGCAGTGTGTGTCACTTTACTCACGTTCTTTTTAATCGCTTTTTTGCCACTTTTATGTTGCGTTTTCGTCACTTTTTTGTTGGGTTTTTTGCTGCACTTTCATTGCTTTATTGTCATATTTTTGTGGCTTTTTTGTTGTTATTTTGGTCACTTTTTGTTGCGTTTTCTTCTCGTTTTTGTCGCTATTTTGACATTTTTCTCAAGACGCTTTTAGATTTGGATAATGCCAAACAGGAGAAAATGTTCTTGGTTCAGGTGAGGGTTAAGAAGTTAAGGCAGGGGTTCAGAGGTTAATATAGTTCAATAAATTATTGAAGTCAAAGTATGGTTATTGTTATGCTAAGAAGTGTGACAAAGTGTAGGAGCAAGTTATTTGATTTTCATACGTTTGCCTTGCGTATGGATTGGCAATAGTATCGTCTCCCATGTCAATTGTGAGGTCAGGCATTGAGACGTCGGAAAAGTCGTCCTCGTAGTTTTTCTTGAAGTCGATGAAGGCGGTGTCATTACGGATAAACTCCAAAGTGCCGTTACTTTCACCCTAGACGAAAAATAGTCACAATAGTTATTATTTTCTTAATATTCCGTAAATTTAGACAGCAAATAGTTAGTTTGACCGTACCTTGTCCACATACTCCAGAGCGTCTTTGAGGTTGATCATGTGGAAAATGTTAAACAAATGGTCGTGCTTCTTTCTCGCTGAAGGCTTCATCAGAAACCAGGACATCCACTTCTCTTCAAAGTGCGTCCACCTGGGAAAATATACAAAAACATCACAGAGATCATTGACTTAGGCATTTACAATCTGGCAGAAGTTGACTGGTTGTGTGATTACTGATGCGCTGAAGAGTTTTATACGGATTTTGAAACAGACTGTAAAAGGAAAGAAGGAAGACACATGAATTTATAGCAATACTTATGTAATGCTCATCTAAGTGTGGAGATAAAGCTGAGAGAGGGCAGGAGTTCAAAGAGAAGGAAGCTTAGGTGGGGTTGGTCTCTAAAAGTTATTGACTCTGTTGACTTTTTACAAACACAAACACACTCATCTCTTTACTCACTTGTCCCTCATGTAGTTATTTCCTTTTTGTCCTGAAATGTCTTCAATGGCCACCAGCATGTGATTGAACACCTATAGTGTACACAAGATATATTATTTTGTTCATCCATATTACCGTAAGCTGAATGTTTGTGACTGAATGTGAGTTTTATTGTTGGTCTTTCTACCTTGTTCTGCACTTTCTCTATGAGCGTGAGTTCATTATTTGTAGCTCTCTTGACTTTAAGCCACGTGACCAAAGGTTTCATGGTAATTCCCTACAAAACATAAGACACGTGAAGTTAGAGAGTTCAAAGTTTGATCAGTTTCATTTTCTTGGTTTTAATTTACACCTGAAGGACGACAGTGAAGTACACGATGATCAGAGTGGTCCCAATCATCAGCGGTTTCTCTTTGATTTTGTTCTCATCTAACAACGCCGCCAGTCCGTACGCCACTGCCCCCCGCAGGCCACCGTAGCTCATGATGATCCGGTCCATTAAGTCCAGCGGCACCAGCCTGAACTTGTTCTGGATCCAGGTCAAGAAGAAAACGCCTGTAGAACATGAATCACTTGTCAAGGAGAAAATACGTACTTTGACCTTTTTATGAAGTGTATGCATTAGAGAGGGACTTTTAAAAAAAATCTTTAACAGTATTTGGACTTAAACAACATCAACGCTAATTAAAGCTAGGGTAAGAGCACATGACCTATTTATATTAAATATAATAATTATAATCAGTGACAGGTCCAACTGACTGAAGGACAGCTTCATCCACCAGCCTGGTGGATGAAGCTGTCCTTCAGTCAGTCAGTCAGGAAACTGAACTCTCCCCTTCCCTTCCACTGCTGTCCCCATTGTTTTGTAAACTACTGTCTTTTTTAATGGATGACTCAATCGCCTCAGGGTTTTACCGATGACCCTGTAGACGAGGACGAACAGCAATGTGAGGAGGATGAAGCCTGTGTTCCAAACCCAGATGGTTTTGTCGATGGCCGTGATCCCGAGGAAAACAAAGATCATGGTCTCGGAGCCGTTGGCGAGGACCTTCATGGCGTAGCGCACCGTGGTGACCGACTTCTCATCCATGTTTGCGTTCATGTACTTCTGACAGCACACGCCGCAGAACGTGATCCTGGAAAATCAGGCATTAGTTTATGTTTAATGATTGAAGCAGAATGGCAGCCAAGTCTCTGTTAGAGGTCTAGGACGACTGTGCAGTTACGCCTCCATGCACTAGTAGTTGCCAAGGCTGGTTGCTCTGGAGCAATTTATACAGTATATATTTTTTTCTTCTTCATTATGCATTTTTTGACTGGTGCGACTTATACTTCGGAGCGACTTATAGTCTTGAAAACATGGTAGTAGATGAGTATTTTCGATTTAATTGTAGCAATGGTGCACCTGCTAGTAAAGGAACAACAGAAATGTGTTCACTCATTTGATTACTTTCCCTGGCGAGTCTTACTTATAAACAAATTGTAAAATTTAGAGTGCTTTCTAAATCACATTTCTATAACACTTTTTGTTGACACTGCCTTCTGTATCATGCAGGACTCACGAGAGGATGGCGGACAGAGAGAGCATTTCGGCGGTCAGGTAGGAGAGGTATCCCACAACGAACACAAATCCAGGTTCAATGATCTGGATGTTTTTGGTGCATCGTGTCAGAAGAGACAGCAATAACCCGAAAACTAACCCGACCAGCGATCCTCCGAAGGCCACCACAAAGAAGGAAACTGGAAGACAGAGGTTGATTTGACAATTTTACATAACTAAGCATTCATTTGTGATCAAGTTTTCCATTAAACTTCACAGATATATTCTTACTAATTCCTTTGACGATCTCCGCAGCATTGATCGCAGGTCCTCCCAGCGACACAAAAGAATCAAATACGTTGAAAAGCACCTGGAGAAAATATTATGAAAATGATTTTGTGTATGTCGGATATTTAACAAGACCAAGCAAAAACGAGGCATCCATTAACAAGAAATAATAATATTAATAACTGCGTAGTAACAATAATAATAAGTGAGTCAAAAAGCCAATGATCAGAGTCTGGCCACATAAAACTGCATTTTTTTTAGCAACACTTCCAAACCAATCTGACAGATCAAATCGTATTGGCACGCAATGTTGTTCATATAAAAATTTCACACCTAACGCAATAAAACCACATCAAACAACAGACTGTAATATGTCAAGTTAGCCTGGTTTTACCATATCCTCGTCCTCATTTCGTTTCGTATTGACCGGAGTTTACGGATGGCAAAGGCCAGGCTAATGTCAAGTACTCCCTGAGTGTTTCTGTGCCTTTGATAGTGCGACTTATTTGATTTTAGAGCCACTTCAAATCTCAATGGTGTATTTTCTAGGATTGGACAAAAACAAACTGCTTAGTTCCTCTTCCATTTGACATAATATAGGTAAATAGTAAGTAGATATGAGAGCAGTTACAATAAAAGGTCTATTGTTAACGTTGATTCTGGCGTGTGGCTGGATAAATAAAGCCGGACAATGAACCATGTCATCAATAAAAATCATTAAGTTCAACTTCACTAAGACATCGATACTGCTTTTGAAAACTTTACAATCGAGGTAAACTGGCTTCTGTCCCGATACAACAGCACATTCTACAGTGTGAAAATAGTGGGCAGCATACTCACCACGGTGACTCCGTCATTTAGAAGAGACTCTCCGAACACCATGATGAACAGCACTTCGTTCACATGGACCTGCTCAAAAACTGCAATCACCGCCACCGGATCCACCGCTGAAAGCAGACTCCCGAACAGGAGGTACTGCAGCAGCCCTATGTCTAAGTCACCTGGGAAAAGCAGGATTTAACAACAATAGATCAGGGGTGGGCAACATGAGTAACCTGAATAGGAGTAATTGCTGTGTCGTCATGTCCGAGCCTTTGCTGGGCAACACAAATGTATTTAATCGATAATAATAGTTATGGTGGGTCAAAACAATGTTCACAAACAGAGGATTGATTCCATTGCGCTAAGAAAAAACGCTCCTTGTGATTTAAATAAACAGCTCTTCACGCCTGGATAAATCAGCTGTTTGCCCACCATTCACCAAAACATCAGGTGAAAATTTCTCGCTGCAAAATATTTGATAAGTGGAAGCTCTGCACACCTGAGTAGGCAACAGGTGCGTAGAAGGGTAGAATACTTAACTTGGAAAAAAGGCTCCCGCACACTGTCTCACTCTTTTACTTGGCTTTTATTGCAGCAACGTTTCGGTCACTCTGACCTGATCAAACTAGTTTGATGAAGGTCAGAGTGACCGAAACGTTGCTGCAATAAAAGCCAAGTAAAAGAGTTAGACAGTGTGCGGGAGCCTTTTTTCTAAGTCGCTGCAAAATATTAAAATATTACTTGTATGAAGAGATTTCACAGTATTATGGATTCTACAAAAATACTTTTATCTAATAGATGGTGTTTAGAGTTAAAGAATGTCTTACTGATACAGACATTTAAATTTAAACTTGAACTCATCATACAAAAGACCGAGAGAGTTGACTCTTATATTCACAGTAACTGGAACTAATCAGGCACATGGCAGCACAATTTTCTTTTTCGTATTTAAATTCCCCCCACATTTGGATTTGAAACTTACTGAATCTTGGTAACAGAATAAAAAACTATAAACCACTTTGTCAAGATGCATAAGAGTAGACACAATGCATATAATATAAACATCCTCTTACCCATGGCGCCTCCCATGTGGCAGCCCCACAGCGACAGGCCCACAGTGGCTGCATTCCAACACGTCCCAATGACTGCATGCAACAAGATTCCCCCCAGGTTAGTGAAGAACAGTTTATTGGGCATAGAGTACCCCGCATCCAGGATGATTTGCGGCAGTAGGTAGTAGAAGAAGACAGTTGGGTTGAGTTTGAAGGTCTGTTTCTTGTCTGCGCCCCAGACCATGCCCCCCAAAATGAACCCGGAGCAAATGAGCAGAGCACTCTCTGGGATCACATTGGTCACATGGTGGTTGGCCTCAATCACTGAAAATACAAAAGCATAGAAATTATCTGCATTTTGAGCATATTCATAAAAAGCCACACAGTCATTGAAAACAATTGCCTTTAAAACATTTGCACAACGATTATGTATTAGCGCAGGATCACAGTATTTAAAAACATTAATGAGTTACTATTCAGTAAAATTATATTTTGAAATCAAAATACTTGGAAATTATCAACCACAACACTAATTTCAGGCATATCATTAACCAGCCCGAAGTGCCAAACAGTCATTTCACAACTGAAGTTTTGAAATGATCGCTCTGATCAGGTAATAGTGATTTATGCATATTCTGCTTCGGGCTTGCTTAAGTTTGACTTGTAGGACCTATATTTATTTGATAAATACAGATATTACTATTGTTTATGGTCCTGTCCAAAGACTTTCTCTATTTCAACAACCTAAATGCTCAGTTGTGCCTCGTGTTTTCTGAGAACAAATTGAAAGAATGTCTTCTATTCCTCCTTCGCTGATAAGGCCTGTGAACATTTGTGACTCATGAAGCACATCACAGCAATATTTTAAACTATTCAACTGTCTAGCATTCTTAATTTACAAAGAAAATAGAACGACGCGTTCTGGCTGATGCAGACATGAAAGAATAATAAGTATCAACCGGGTACTTTAAAGTGCCATTCAAACAGTATTATAATTTCAAATAGGTTGTTGAGAACAAATATTTGGGTCAAAGTGCACAAATTAGGACCTATTCTCTAGTAGTGGCAACAATGTCTTAGACTGACTCCAAAGGAAATACTGTATTAGTAACAGTTTCGTGTGAGGCCAGTAAAAGGCATATCAGTAAGTCCGAAATATCCCACGAGAGTCCAAAATCCCCTACTTCTACTACATACCCAGTTTACAGAGCCCAGCCACAATTATCCACAATGCAACAGTGTACGGCGTCTCCACATGGTGCCACTTGAACGTGACGATGGGGATCCCCGAGATGCTGGAGGCATTTTGGTGATGTCCGTTTTCGCTATGGTGATCCGATTTAGCGTCTGCTTCGACCCCAGAAAGTAACACTAAATAGAAAAACGCCAGTGTTCCGAGTAGCCAGCAGTGTCCATGTCCACAGCGTCGCATTGGACCCGCAATGAGACAAAAATCACTCCCAACAACGTCCCGTATCTTTATCTACAAACTGCCAAGGTCAAAAATATAATGAAAGAATCTAGCGACCCATATCTTTTGTTCTGAAATGCTGTATCCGCTCTGGCCCGACAGTTTGCAGCGCTACCACGAGCCTGGGCCTTTTATAAGCCCTGGCTACAACAGTGTTACATTATAGCTGATGTGTCTGAGAGAAGTTATTCAGTCACACTTAAAACGTGTTGGGGCTCTCTCCGGCTTCTGACGCATGATGACATGGTAATCGTTTGTGAGTTTAAGTAATGATTGACATTTAGGTAGGATGTGAAGCCTCCTGACCTTATCTCAAAGGAAGCTCTCTTGTCTTTAAGGTGTGCAGCAATTATATGCTTTTGGCTATTTTCAAAGATGGAGTCAAAAGCAGAGATACTGGTGATGTACAACTGATGACAAAACAATATACACTGGGAACTGCAATAGAAGAGATTACCAATAGCTTAGAGGGAAAGAAACATGCAGCTGGAGTATTTATTGACTTAAAAAAAGCATTTGATACACTTAATCATTCTATATTATTAAAAAAAATTAGACAGATATGGCATAAGGGGAGTGGCTTTGAGTTGGATTCAAAGCTATTTAACTGGGAGACAACAGTATGTGAAGATGGGGAATTTACATCAGGATATTTGGACATTGGTTGAGGGGTCCCACAGGGATCTGTCTTAGGCCCAAAGTTGTTCAATTTATACATTAATGAAATTTTTAATGTGTCCAAATTATTAAAATTAGTCATTTTCGCAGATGACACAAACATTTTCTATTCTAATGACAATTATAGTAATTTAGTAGCTAATTTAAACTGTGAACTAAGGAAATTAAAAACATGGATGGACATTAACAAATTGTCCCTCAACTTAAATAAAACAAAAGTACACAAAGCAAGAGAAAAAATAAATAAAAAATAACATTCTAGCTGGAAAAGGAGTGGGAAGACAAGCTTATTGACTCCCACCCCCATTCATATACTTAAATAATAATAATGTGGTTGCAACAATAACAGTGTTTAGTCTTTATTTACAACAAATGCAACAATGCATTACATTAAGTCAACAGTAACTGAGTACAGTACTCACAGTGCTCAAGTAAGTCCTTTTTTACTCTTACTTGAGTAATTATTTGAGCCACTACTTTTTACTTATACTAAAGCAACGCTACTTTATTACAGTGTTCCGACCCTAGGAGGCGTCCGCAATCCGGTGTGCTCCTGAAGGCAACCCCAAGCACTGACAAATCAAGGCATCACTCGCTCTGAATGAAGACAGACAGCTCAATTGTGAATTTTCCCAATATGCTGCTGTAACCTCAGGAGAGTCTCACAGCAGGTGCAGACAAAGGACAAAGGCCCCATTTGGACAACAATAAAAACTGGTTTAATCTCAGGTGCATACATTATCAACAGGAAACGAAGAGAAAGAAGAATGAATGTAAAAGCTAATATTTCTAAGGTATTATTTCAGAAATCCATGTGTTTGATTTCCGGGCAGTTCATATTTGAACTTCTCACAAATGTAAATGATCGCAGATGTGTTTAAACAGGGTTTATACAGGCAGAAGCAAGTCAAATGTAATGCTTTTTAATGCCATTTTTAATGCCCAAATACTATATTTTAATGCCACAAGCGCAGAATATTTAATTTCTTTGGGTTTGCAAACATTTCATCAAATCAAAGGAAATAGAATTGGACAAAACGGGGAACTTTTGAGCAAAAGATTTGGTCAATTTCAGCCAGAACTGCAGCTGAACCTGTTTTAGAATAAACTTGTATAGTAAAAATTGTTGAGCGATATGATAATTTCCCAATAAATTTATTTTTAAATTTAATGCCAGTTTGAATTAAATGTAATTATTTTTATGATATTTAGGGCAAAATTAATTGAATGACTTTAAAATGATTTTGCCCCGCGGAAACTCTGTTACAATATTCACTGAATGAACTGAATCTTTTTTTTTTTTATGAAAATCTAATCAAGGCTGCAATCCATAACTGTTCAGTCCTTCAGACAACCAAAAAAATAATACAATAAAAATGTTTTCATCCTTACACGATTCAAGCATGGTAAAGCGATCATGCATAAATGTTTGGTTATGGCTTTTTAACTAATGGCTGAAATACTGTACAGTATATCATATTAACTGCTGCCCATGTCATTATATATGGGAACCTTTCCATTTTATTTTATTTTATTTTATTTAAATGTGGAGGTCAGATCTGACAGGTCTGAATAATGCATTATGGTTCACAAAGAGTACAGTTATATCAACAACACATCAGCAAACTAAGTTTAAAGCTACCTTGGATAATGAGTAAATGTACCAGTGACATTTAAAACTGTATTCCTTCTGGTTTCAGCCAAAAATGCCACAATGAAAGGTTGACAAGAGTGATAAACTGAAGGGGGATATCTCAATTTCAACCTTAATTGTTTTGATGCCTCCAATAAACTGTACTCTGATAACGACAAAATCTAATAAAGTGAAGTTTTATGGAAACAGAGAGAGAAGTGAAGTCTGCTTTTAATTGTGGTGAAATACCAATATTCAAATGCTGTCAGAAAATGGCTTACAGGCAGGAATAATGAGCTCTGCAAATGATATCAGTCACCTTGAGTCTCTCTCTCTAAAACCAAAAAAATCAGGTTAGAAATCTAGGAGTAATCATGGACTCAGACCTGAACTTAAACAGCCACATCAAAGCAATAACGTCATCAGCTTTTTACCATCTGAAGAACATTGCTAAGATCAGAGGAATAGTGTCAAAACCAGACTTAGAGAGACTCATCCATGCATTTGTCTCCAGGTTAGACTACTGTAACGGCTGCTCACTGGCCTTTCTAAACTTTATGTTGATGTTTTATTGATTGATTTGATCTGTTGTCTTGTAATTTTATGCAACTGTGAAGCACTTTGAATTGCCTTGTGTATGAATTGTGCTCTACAAATAAACTCGCCTTGCCTTACAAACCATGCCAACATCTTCGCCAGCATGTTCTGAAATGCGTGTGATCCCAAATGAATTTCCTTTTTCAAATCCATCCAAAAAGACACAACTTGAGCTGTCCTGAAATCGTATTGTCTATTGTTCTTGAATTACACACAACCTGAGGGACTTTCCTGCAGCGGCTGAAACACATAAAGGACACTCGTATAAGGAAGGGAAGATGTCACTATTTGAACATGTGCCGAGTGATATGAAACAAAAGAGCCAATATTTACAGTGCACCACAATCAGGTTTGTGTAATGTTACGCTTTATTCAGCCCATTTATCGCGCTTATGCATCAGCTCTCACACAAAAGCAGTATGTGCAAAGCCTACACAAATTTAACTGTGATGGTTACAGAACAAACAGGGCACTCAATTAAATATTTACAAACTCTTTTTAAAAGTATATTGGGCAGAGTTTAGAAACCTATTGGCTACATCACTAGACAGTAAGGCTTCTCCATTATGTGCAAATTGTAATTTATGCAACATCAAATTAACAATCCAATATCCATAATAATGAAATCCTTTTGTCAGATCAGTATTGTTTATTTTAGCAAAAACTACCCTCTTTAAAAAAAAGCTAAACTCAGACACACAGGGCTCAGGCAGGTAACGGCGTTGCGGAAAGATTCCTTCATGTATCGAAACTTAAAACATGTCAATGTTTTTGGACTCCTTATATCAACAGTCAATATTGATTAAGGAAAAAGGAGAATACGGGAAAGTCATGATTAGATTCTGAAGAAGGAAGTTATGAGACACTATAGTTTGAGTCAGCACTTTTACTTCGTCTGCGGTTTAATTCTGTTTCTATGATAAAGCAAACCATTATTTAATTCTCTCATGAAACAACAATAATCTTAAATGAAAGCTTGAGACAATACATGTGACATTGTGACATTATAAAGAGCCCACAGTTCATGATGCTGAGGTAGAGAAAAAGCCCAAATTCTGTGGTTGAAGTTAAAATTTAAACTTCTACCATAAAATCCTAGCTTTTCCTTTTTAGCAGTTTGTCTAGTTTATCTCTTTATCTGTCAAAATGTAGACTTTTAGACTTAGTTTCAGCAGGTTAATATCTATGTTATTACTGGGCCTATCCACAAGAAACAAAAACTGGCATAAAGTATTTGACTGCAAAAAGATTACATTTTTGGCCACTATGATATTTCTAAATGGTAGAGAGGTAGTGGTACTGAGTCATATAGTCCCTTGTCCTCCATCTGAAATGTCAGTTTCTAGAATGTCATGAACGCAACCTAATGGCTCAACAATATCACCTACAAACACATATGTTACATTTAGTATCAACAAAATCCCACTGTAACTATTTTTAAGAGGCATAAAAGGTCAAAGCGAGTCTAATGCACTCCTCACAATGTCACTTTCTGCCCGTACTGCCCTTAAACGCACCATTATTTATGTCACTGCGGATGTCCACAAACAAAAACACAGACTCACAGTGACATACTGTTGCCATTACTTTACACTGAGCTCCAGTCCATTTACATCTGTTGTGTACACAGGCATTAATCAAGTCTTGGGCGCTCACTGGGACAGGATAGAAGTAGGTCCTTGGGCTTGAATCAGTGAATTTAAGGACTTCATACAACCTTAATGAGGAGGACTAAGAGTACAGTCTATTCCATATCCACATGTATTTTAATTCTACTGGGTAATTAACAATCTATAGAGGATAGTTTATAAGCATTTCATGCCTTTCGAATTATTATTTGACTGTTATTAGCTGTACATCCACACTCGGCACCTCTATTGCAATTAAATGTTCAACCTACAGTGACCTTTACTTTAACTTCAATATTGTATACAAGCACTATAAAAAACAACAACTTTCAAAACCTAAATGTGGAATGTGTGTGATGTCACAGCATCAGCCTGGCAACAGAAGCCAAATGAGTGACAAATCTGCTCTACGTACTCTACGTTACTCAATACAAACTTTGAGGGTTCTGTTTGAACTGAAAATGATGTATGTGTCTTCCCACTATAGGAAGAGGGACAGTAAAGTAGGTTTGGGCATTCATCAAGGAACCAGATGGTTCGAATGCCTGTTGTCCTCGGCTATATCATGGTATATCAGCCACATTGTAAAAAGAGCAGGCGCGCACATCCAAGTACCTGAACGAGCGTGCTGGACCCAAGAAGATAAATGAACAAAGAAAAAAGCGAGTACCGCACAGCTCACGTTTGCTCCCAGTTTATTAAATGCTTGCACCAAAGTCGTGTAACGTTTCGGGCGTCAAATCAGCCCTTCCTCAGACATGAGGAGGAGTGGGGACACACCTGTTTAAATACACATCTGATGAGGTCACATGATCTCAATATTTCTTTTTACAATCTTTTAACACTAACACACGCATACATTGTGTGCGGACCACAAGGAAAAATATTAAGTAGTACAGAATATTATATATAAAAAAACATCAAAGGTACCTTTGTTACACTTAGTAAAGCAATGCATAGCAGCTGTATGACGATACTTCTCTGATGTTATGCATTGCTTTACTAACTGCGGTACTCGCTTTTTTCTTTGTTCATATATCAGCCACATTGCCCATGCATCACTGTGCCATTCTTCTGTAGTAGCCCTACATCCTGAGTAAGTATCCACCAAAGCAGCTTGTACCCCCATCCTGACTATTAGAAGTGGAATAACACAATCCCTGACTTGTGACGTCTTGGACCCATTAATCTGACCCACCTATCCTCTGGACTCACCCAGTTTGCAGAGCCAGCAGACCAGGATCCACAACGCGACCAAGTAGGGGGTCGACAAGTGAGGCCACTTCCAGGTGACGATGGGTAAGGTGGTGATGGGCGCTCCGTGCTCCGAATGACCGTCCGACTCATCTGTGCCAGTGTGGTTGTCTCCATGGTCATCTGTGTGGTCGTCTGCGTGGTCATCTGCGTGGTCAGCTCTGTGGGGATCACTGGCCTGGCACAGCCATATAAACAATAAAACACAGAAACAAAGTGCGTATTGTCTTAAAACTGCCATGTTGAAGTATGACAGACTCCAAAAGCAGTCGTTTAAGATTAAAATTTAAGTGCTCAAATATCGTCCGGCTCCTCTCATGCCCTTGCCATCATGTGTCCCTGCACCTGCTCCTGAACACTTTCATCTCTTTGTGACTGAGAGGCCCAAGTGTGATCCAATGACACCTTTCTGAGGTCAGGTAATGCCCGGCCCTGATGCTGGCTCCTCCCACTACCCTCCCACCTCTACTGTGCCATTAGTCACCAATATACAAGTGTTTTCATATGATTAACTTCATTTGCCTTAATTTCCAAAATTCTGATTCTTATTTCAGTGGAGAATCCCTAAGGTTATTGGCCAAAGTCTGCTAGTGTGGTTTAGCTATTTATTTATTCAAATGTATTTAAACATTTTAGGAAGACGTTCTCAATATTCTCAGGATAGAAATAATAAAAAATAAGGTAACTCTTTAGAATACAGCCCGCGAGTTCCAGGTGTAAGTACGGGTAACAAGAAAGGAATTAAACATGTAAGTACAGGTACTCTTACTTAGGGGGAACACTGTGTAACAAGGAAGTAGGCAAGGCAAGGCAAGTTTATTTGTAGAGCACAATTCATACACGAGGCAATTCAAAGTGCTTCACAGTTGCAGAAAAAATTACAAGAAAACAGATAAAATCAATCAATAAAACATCAACATAAAGTTAATCAATGACAGTAAAAGGCAAGAGTGCAGATAAAATACTTTCAGTTTTCATATGCACGGGTAAAAAGAGCTGTTTTCAGCCTGGATTTGAACAATGTCAGAGTTGAGGCCTGTCTCACATCCTCATGAAGACTGTTCCAGATTTTAGCTGCATGAAACTGAAACGCAGCCTCACCGTGTTTATTATTGACTCTGGGAACCACCAGGAGACCCCTCCCTGAAGTTCTCAGGGCCCGAGATGGTTCATACGGCTCTAACATGTCAGAGATGTACTTTGGTGCTAAACCATGAAAAGACTTGTACACAAGCAGGAAGCCAGTGCAGAGACCGGAGCACTGGACTAATGTGGTCGTATTTCCTGGTTTTTGTCAGGACTCGAGCAGCAGCGTTCTGGATGTTCTGCAGCTCTAACAGCTCGTTTAGAAAGGCCAGTGAGCAGCCGTTACAGTAGTCTAACCTGCTGGAGACAAATGCATGGATGAGTCTCTCTAAGTCTGGTTTTGACACTATTCCTCTGATCTTAGCAATGTTTTTCAGATGGTAAAAAGCTGATGACGTTATTGCTTTGATGTGGCTGTTTAAGTTCAGGTCTGAGTCCATGATTACTCCTAGATTTCTAACCTGATTTTTTGGTTTTAGAGCGAGAGACTCAAGGTGACTGATAACACTTTGTGTCTGTGGGCCAAAGACAATGATCTCAGTTTTGTCTGAATTTAGTTGGAGAAAGTTGTTTTGCATCCACAAACTGATCTGTTCGATGCAGTGACAGAGTGTATCTACAGGCCCATGTTCACCTACCGTCAGTGACACGTAGATCTGAGTGTCATCTGCGTAGTTGTGGTACGACACATTGTTGCTGTTTATTAGCTGACCCAATGGAAGCATGTACAGGTTGAATAAGAGGGGTCCCAAGATTGACCCCTGGGGGACTCCACAGGTCATGGAAATTTTGTCTGAGACACAGTTGCCAATTTCGACAAAGTACGTCCTATCCTCGAGATAGGACTTGAACCAGTTTAGAGCAGTACCAGAGATTCCCACCCAGTTTTCTAAGTACAATGTGTAACAAGGAAGTACAAAGTGTAACAAGGGGGAACAATGTGTAACAAGGAAGTAGAAAGTGTAACAAGGGGGAACAATGTGTAACAAGGAAGTACAATGTGCAGCTACGTGTCAAGGTGTAGTAAAGGTATTCAAAGAGCAATTAATTAATTGTGCTGAGCTGTCACATAGTTGTGGCAAAAGGGAATGTGGTATTATAAATTGTGCATTAATTTTAATGTTGCAGGACAACAGTATTACTGTTGTGAAAGTAAAGATATGACTCCAGGCATTTTTATTGATTGTTGTTTATTTTTGTAGTGACACCGTTGCCTGTAACAAGCAGAAACAAGAGTGAACAGAGAAAAATAAAGCGAAACAAGGAAAAGTACCACGTTATCAATGTGCATGTAAACTGTAACTAATGTGTAGGGACAGGAGAGTGCGGGCTGTAAATTAAAGTGAGACACTGTTGCCTTAACAAGCAGAAACAAGAGTGAACAGAGAAAAAAAAGTCTCCAAAAATTATCACACTATCAAAGTGCATGTACACCATGTGATATGATGACACAGTGGTTAGCGCTTTTGCTTCACAGCTAGAAGGTCTAGGTGCATGTTTTTCCTGTGCCAATAGATTTCCTCCCGTTTCCCCTACAACTAGAAACAATTCACATCAGCACAGAAAGGCTCCGTCTGACTTAGGAATGATAAGTGTGATAATTTTTGGAGACTTATTTTTCTCTGTTCACTCTTGTTTCTGCTTGTTACATACAACAGTGTTTTACTTCAATTTACAGCGCGTGCTCTCCTCTACCTACACACTAGTTACAGTATACATGCACATTGATATCGTGGTAATTTTCCTTGTTTTACTGTATTTTTCCGGTTGTTACAGGCAACTATAAAAAATAAATAAACCACAATCAATAAAATGCCTAGAGTCATGTCTTCACTTTTACAACAGTAATACTGTTGTCCTGCAACATTCAAGTATATACACAATATATATAGCTCAGCACCATTAATTGCTCCGTTTCATTAATAGTGTATTGGCTTAGCGTTTTTGTTGTGATTGTATGATGTTACTTTTGAATGAAATAAATAAATTTAAAAAATGAAAATGAATAACTTTACTACACCTTGACACGTAGTTACACTTTGTACTGCCTTGTTACACATTGTGCCCCTTGTAACACTTTGTACTGCCTTGTTACACATTGTTCCCCTTGTTACATGTTGTAAGAGTACCTGTACTTATATGTGTAATTACTTTCTTGTTACTTGTACTTACACCTGGAACTCGCGGGCTGTATTCTAAAGCGTTACCAAAAAGGGTAATAACACTCCAGTACCGTAAAGTTATCCTGCCAGTATATTACCAATAAGCATTTTGCCACAGTGAAATCAGGTATAGTTCTGTTTCTAAATATAACAACATCTAAAGAGGTTTAAGAATAGCACATTTTTGTCATCGGCTTGTCTAAATATCTTGGCTCAGTCTTGAAACACACGTTGATGAGACATCTCAAGATAGAGAATCACTCATTCAAAGATATAATATCTATCGTAAGGATAGGAATGTATATGGGGTGGTGTTGCGATATGTGCCGAGTCAGATCCCAGTGAAAATTAGATATGATTTAATGAAAAGTAATCTTGAAGTTATGAAGTTAAAGTTGGGCGGCACGGTACAGCGGTTAGAGCTCGTGCTTCACAGTCTGGGGTTCGATTCCCACCTGGACGGGGCCTCCCAGTGTGGAGTTTGCATGTTCTCCCTGTGTCTGCGTAGGTTTCCTCCAGGTATTACCAGATTTCCCCTACAACTAAAAACATGTACAACAGGCCAGGATGTTTGAGAGTGCGCATAGGGGACAACGGACCACTTTACATTACGGGCCGGTAAGTCCATGGTACTTACAGTGGTAATTACTATTAATTACAGTGGTACTTCTAGGTACTTATTGTGGTACTTAGAGTGGTACTTACAGTGGCAATTAGAGTGGTACTTCTAGGTACTTAAAGTGGTAATTACAGTGGTACTTATAGTGGTACTTATAGTGGTAATTCTAGGTACTTCTTGTGGTAATTACAGTGTTACTTCTAGGTACTTCTAGTGGTACTTCTAGGATACTATAGTGAGAATTAGGTATGTACTGTGATACTTCTAGATACACTTGTAACTTATTAGTAATTCAAGGATACTGCATCAATTTCTAGGTAGTAAATGTGGTACTTCTACATACATACAGAGGTCATTTCTAGGATTGTGTGACTATAAAACAACATAAAACAACATTATGGTGTCTTTATTAATATGGAATAAGTAGCACAGAAAGGACAGTAGCAATACAGAGCTTATCATTTAATGCATATTTCAAAACAAGTTTCAAGCACAAGGGAAACACTGCAAGTACTAGGTACCTAACACAAGTAACAAGAATTACACATTAACACACCAGTAATTATAAGGTAAGTACCTGGTACTTGCCACAGGCCACAGAGAAAGGACGTTGTCATAATATGTCAAAAACTTTACCGTAAGTACCAGTAACAACACCAGTAATTATACATCAAGAACCAGGTACTTATCAGAGGAACTGGCCCATATTATGACAAAGAACTTTGTTGTAAGTACCAGTTACAACACCAGGACTCATACAGATGTAACGCCCAGAGTTCTGTCTGACCAACCAGTGTGATGTGGACAAAAATGCAGGACCAAGTTGTGGTTTTAAAAGATTAAATTTTATTACAAAGGTCTTTAAAAAATATTAAAAGGAAATTAAAATGGGGGATTTGTCCAAAAGTGCAGGTGTGCTGTATTGTCAGGCAAGGGGGAAAATCAGTGGAGGAGTTCGGGTCAATTCCTTAGCTTGATACTGGCAAGACCATGCAGCGCTGGCACAATGCAGAGCTCGGGTTGCGGTTCTTTATCCGACTTGGAATTTGGCTGAGACCCGCACAATTTCTCCTCCCAGGGCCACGCCCGTAGATTCCCCTTCCAGCACACCTGAACCGGAAAGACCAGAGACACAGAGAGCGGTGAAATGCAAAACACATTTGTTTTACAACAAGTATGGTCAGTGGTTAAAGTGTATGTAGTTTTGTGAAAGCAGGCTATGCATTACCTGAACCGGAGAAGACCAGAGACACAGAGAGACAGCGTGGTGTGAGTCTGCTGCTTAAAGGCCTGTTCATACTCCACAAGACGCGAGAATTTTGTTCTTGTTCTTGAGGCAAAAAGAACAAGAACAAAGTTCGTCTGGGCTCTGACATGTCATACTCCACAAGACGTGTTGCTGCCGAACTGCCACGCCCCCTTTTTCGGCAGCCAAAATAATCAAGGAATTACAGAAATAACCCCGCCCACTAAACATCCAGCCAATCACAGCAAGAGTTCTCGCAGCCCTGCAGAACAAAGTTCTGCTCAGCTCAGGTGTCAAGAACAACGTGAAAGAACTGCCGAACAGGAGCGCCAAGAACAAAATGACGTCATTTTGTTCTCGGAGCTCTGGGTGTGAGAAAAAAGTTCTCGCATCTTGTGGAGTATGAACAGGCCTTAAATGGAGTGTGTTTCCCAGAGCTGATTACCTGCACCTGTGTCACCACACCCACAAGACACGCCCACAGCACACACACAAAGAGGTGGAGGATACAGCTCTACCAGGTTACACAGAAAGTACAAAATGTTGTTTTATGTTTTATAGTCACACAATCCTAGAAATGACCTCTGTATGTATGTAGAAGTACCACATTTACTACCTAGAAATTGATGCTGTAGTATCCTTGAATTACTAAGAAGTACCACCTTTTATTACTAAGAGTTACAACTGTATCTAGAAGTATCACAGTGCATACCTTGTAATTCTCACTATAGTATCCTAGAAGTACCACTAGAAGTACCACTGTAATTACTACAAGAAGTACCTAGAATTACCACTATAAGTACCACTATACGTACCACAATAAGTACCACTATAAGTACCTAGAAGTACCACTGTAATTACCACTATAAGTACCTAGAAGTACCACTCTAATTGCCACTCTAAGTACCACTCTAAGTACCACAATAAGTAAGGGTAGTATTTAGACTCTATCTGTGACATGTTGGATCATGCGTGTGACACAAAATATGAGGTGTATTTTATGGGTGATATAAACATTGACATTGACATTGACATTGAATTCTACGTATGAATTGCTCACAAAAATCTAGATTTGAGGCATGTGCTGTGGCTTGTGGTCTAGCTCAGCTGATTAACACAAAAACAGAATAATAAGGAAAGATGACACTATTAAATCCTCGTGTATCAAGGGTAGATAGAAAAAAATTAAATATTGCTGCTAAAGACAATCTTAAGATTGCATATGGACGATCATACGAACACTTTTGTTCTGAGAAATTTGTATGTGAGGTTAGAAAGCTGAACTGGTTAAATGTTTTATCAGATCCTGAAATAGCACTATTGATCTTTGAATCAATTTTCTTGACTGTTGTAGAAAACCATGCACATCTCAAGAAACATACAGTTAGAAAACAAAGCTGTCCACGGTGAGATAATGAGCTGAAGTAATCTATGGGAAAAAGCAATCACTAAAAGTGGAAGCAGTATCATCAGGAAATGAATCAGACCAACAGAAAGATAAACGATTGAGAAATCTGGTGACAAAAATGAATAGAAAGAAGAAAACGCTATATGATGAAAACAAAATGGAACCTAGGAAAATATGGATTACCCTGAATGAATCAATTGGAAAAAACCAGAAGAAGCCAATGGTTAGTTTTTGGAAAAAAAGGTCAGTTTCTACCTAAACCTACTGAAATTGAAACAATTACTTCAAAAACAAAACATGTGATTTGAGAAACAATATGCAGGTCACTATGAATAATAGTATTCCTTTAATACTAAATACAATTATTAAAAGGAAAAATTGTGAATTTAAATTGCAAAAGTAAGTACAGAGGATGTAATAGTTGCACTCAAATCTTGTCAAATGTACAAGTTTGGTTTTCATTAGAAGAGATTTGCGCTTCAAAAATGTAAACAAAAACGTTGGTCTAGCTTTATGTGAACGTAAAGGCCTTTGACTCCTTTGTCTCCCTCATTCTCTCTCACGCTATCACACGCTGCTGTTGAGCCTTCATGGCCATGATGTCTGTTTGTTTAGGGGACAGACTCCTGTAATGACTGGATCATTACAAGATCCATTACAAGGTCGCTCTCTTCTCTCAGACGGACACAATCTTTCTTTGGTTACAATTTAAACAGCCTTATCCGCCGCATTTGTTCTTCAAGCTAACCAATTTTACTATTGACTGGACAAATGTATTCTGTTAAATGTCCTCATAATCCTGAACAAATGGAGACGTCAGGAAAGAAAAACTAATTCCCATTTCCCAACTCAAAAATAAATGTTTCATGATAAGAGGATTTGCTGTGGAGAGCAGAGATTGTCCTTCTTGTTTTAGGCTACGTTAACATTGCTGAATTAGTACTACCTTGTCAAGAGAAACAGAAAGCTGTAACACTTGAGAATGGAGGACAATTTCTCTGAGATGAGCAGCCACAAACACAGGTATGAAGTCCTATTGTGTCCTATACAGTGCTTCTCGAAAGTACTAATACACCTTGTATTAGTACACTTTGTATTGGGGTGTGCACAAGTATTCACACAGCATTTTTCTGAGTGCATTAAATTGCCTTTATAACTTTTATTTTTTGTTTTTTTTGTTCATTATTTGTTGTTACTTTGCTCTATGTTCCTTTGTTTATGATTTGCTACCCTGCAAATGTTAAATGTAATGTTATTGTACCGGTACAGGACACTACGCTCTGAAACGGGGACAAACCCAGGAGGCGGTGCACCGTTTCAGAGGATCAGAGGAGACAGCGAGAGAGGGCAGCCATCCAGGTTTCTTCTGAGTGCTACAGTTCCCCTGACCTCCAAGGTCATGCGGATCAGGTTGACAACTTGACACACAGTGGCAGCGCGGCTCAGCCGCAGAAGCTCAGGACTAACACCTGAAAACTATTTCGTTGTACGCTTGTACAATGACAATAAAGCACTTACTTACTTACTTACTTACTTATTGTTTTTATTTTTGGGGTGGGCGCTTATAAGCCTTTGGCTTCGGCCCACTCCCTTTGAACAGGTCAACTGCTCAAACAAATAAATAAACTAAACTAAACTAAACATTCCTAATGACTGCAGAATGTTCACACCTTGCCCTAACCATTAAATAGAGGCCACCTGTGTGTAATCTACTCTCAGTATAATTACAGCTGTTCTGTGAGGGCCTCAGAGCTATGGTCAGAGTGTATTGGTCACTAAACAACATCATGAAGGACAAGGAGCACACCAGAGAGGTCAGGGATAAAGCTGTGGAGAAGTTTAAAGCAGCGTTAAGTTATACAAAGATTTCCCAAGATTTGAACACTTTGAATTGCACTTTAAATTGCCTTGTGTATGAATTGTGCTCTACAAATAAACTCGCCTTGCCTTGAACATCTCACAGAGCACTGTTCAATCCATCATTTGGAAATGGAAAGAGTATAGCACCACTGCGAACTTACCAAGACACTGCCGTCCACCTAAACTAACAGACCGAACAAAGAGAGCACTGGTAAGAAATGCAACCAAGTGCCCTAAGATAACTCTGGAGGAGCTGTGACGTACTGCCGCTGAGCTGGGGGAATCTGTACATGGGACAACTATAAGTCGTACTCTACACAAATCTGGCCTTCATGGACGAGTGGCAAGAAGAAAGCCATTATTGAAAGGAGGCCATAAGAAATCCCGTTTTGAAGTTTGCTAGAAGTCATATGGAGGACACAGCTACCATGTGGAAGAAGGTGCTTTGGTCAGATGAGACAAAAATTGAACTTTTTGGCCCAAATGCAAAACGTTATGTAAACCTAACACTGCTCATTGTCCTGAGTGCACCATCCCCAGTGTCAAATATGGTGGGGGAGCATCATGCTATGGGGCTGCTTTTCCTCAGCGGGGACTGGGAAGATTGTAAGAATAGTTGGGAAGATGGATGGAGCCAAATACAGAGAAATTTAGGAGGAAAACCTGCTGGAGTCAGCAAGAGAATTGAGGCTGGGGCGGAGATTCACCTTCCAGCAGGACAATGACCCTAAACACAAAGCTAAATCTACAATGGAATGGTTTAAAAACAAACATATTAATGTGTTAGAATGGCCCAGTCAAAGTCCTGACCTAAATCCTATTGAAAATCTGTGAAAAGACCTGAAAACTGCTGTTCACAAACGCTCTCCTTCTAATTTGACAGAGCAGCAGTTGTTTTGTAAAGAGGAATGGGCTAAAATGTCAGTCTCTAGATGTGCAAACCTTGTAGTCATACCCCAAAAGACTTGCTGCTGTTATTGCAGAAAAAGGGGGTTCCACAAAGTATTAAGTCATGCTGTATGAATTCTTATGCACGCCCCACTTTTCGGTTTGATATTTTTTGAAAAATAACAGAATCATGTATCATTTTGCTTTCACTTCACAGTTGTCTGTTACTTGTGTGTGAACTTTCAGTAAAAAATTCAAAATGAAATCTTTATGTTTATGATTGTAAACATGACAAAATGCGCAAAAGTTCAAGGTGTGTTAGTACTTTCGAGAGGCACTGTATGTCGAGGTATCAGCAAGAGGCCAGCTCAGACTCGCTCCAGGTCAACATGGACGTTTCTGTGTAAATAAAGGAGACGATATCAAGAGTCACACTGTATGACACAACTTCCTAACTTTTCAAAGATCTTTCGGTATTCAATTCTGTTTATTGAACTTGCAAATGACGTCTAAAAACATATCAAACTTTGTTAAAAAGGAATTATTTACTTTTGAGTAAAAGACACCACCTGAAAGATTAGTAGAAAAAGATAATTAATAGAATTAATAGGCCTATTGTGCACCAGAGACCATCAGCTACAGGGAAACCCAACAGTAAAAGTGCAAGTCAGAGACAGAAAATAGTATCACTTTGATCATGAAGACAATAAATTACAAATCTTCCTCATGCTTTTAGGTTTAGATATTAACTGCACAATCAGGGAGAACAATCATTGGGAAATTTAGACGCAATGACTAAGACTAAACTACTTTGCTTATCAAATCTTGGTAAATATAGATATATTTTTTGTTAGCATCACTGTAAAGCAATTCTTTGCGTTGGATTTAAACATGGTCCACAAATTAAATGAATTATTACAAGAGCACCATATTGAAGGTACATACATAGTACAACAAGTACTGGGTCAAAGGTCCAAACATAAAGTCACTTCACGGCAGTGTTTATGGTCACACTTGATTAAAGAGAGTAAATAATGGCACAGACACCAGCATGATGGACACGGTCAGATCGAGGTAATTGTTAATTTATGGTTTGTATACGTTACATGGAAATAGTGGCTCTGAAGGGGACACTTTTAAACGTTTCTCAAACATTATGTAACAATAACATCTATAGATTTACTGATTTTCACCTGAAGCTTCCCTTGCAAACTTCATATTGAAAATGCATTTAAAGGCGTTTGGTAAGATATGCTTAATAAACTACTTTCCAAGTGACAAATCCAAGCTCTTCCTCGGCTGATACAATCTTGAAAAAACATCCAGGCCTACATCAGTTCACGCTTTTCATTACTGAAGCAATTTGTACACTTGACTCAGTCCCGTCTCCCTGCACCATCTACAGCTTGTACAGAATGCAGCTTCCCGGCTCTACATCACTCCTGTCCTCAACTCTCATTGACTCTGGATCAATTTAGAATTCAGCTCAACATCATATTTTTGTTTTCAGTTCAGTCTATTTCCTTGCACTGACTTACAAGTGTGGCATCCTGACCCATCACCGACCCAGCAGAGCTCTGCATTCCTCTGAATACCTGCTGGTGGTCCTGCAGTCCAAGCACATACTGTGCGGCGATGGTGCCCCACATGGGAGAAGATTCTGGAACTCTCTGCTTCTGGGGTTCCTCTTTACAGAGTAAATACCTGGCCGTGACAGTTCAAGGCAAGGTTGAAGATCTTTTTATTTATGATGCCCTTTGACACTCGTGTTATGTGAGACTGACTGAACTAAAATGTGTATAACTGATAGCATTTTTATTTTAGTCATTGTACAGCACTTTGATCATTTGTTGTTGTTGTAAAGTGCTTTCAGAAATCAAATTAGATTGATTGATTGATTGATTGATTGATTGATTGAAATACAATTCACTGACAGAAAATCATGTTACAAACCAATTACAGCACATTTCCCTCTGGCAAAAGAATCCCACCACAGATGAGACGACCCTTTATGAACAGAAGCCATAGAAAAAAAAGAGCACCCCAGACTGCACATCGTTTGTCGATTTCTGTAAAGAAATTATAATAATTACATTTCACACTTTAAGTTAACAGACAATCATTGTGCCCATCAAAATCCCTCTCATTCCCAGAACATTCGCTGTTGTAGCAGTATTTATCTACACCTGCCCTACCCATTTCTCGTAAACAGAACTTAGAACAAGGGTAGGCACAAAATCTGGCCCCCCAAGATGATTTTGAGAAATATCATCCATCCATGGCACCCGGCAAGTTGTCCGTTGCCGGGTCGTGGGGGCAGCCGTTGGAGCTGCCCAAATCACATTGCACCAGCCCCTATGGCAGGTGGTGGGTCCACGGAAGGACGGCCCCTGGGAGACCCTACCAGGGACACGAGGCCCCCGACAACAGAGCTCCCAGGATCATTCGGGCGCTCAAACCCCTCCACCACGTTAAGCTGGCGGTTCCAAGAGGGGCATAAGGAAAGATCATCATTATGCAAAATAGAGATCAAATACTTGTTAAAGCAGGAGTGTGATACCGTTAGTCCACTGCAAAAAAGGAAGTAACTAGATTAGTTTAAAATTCTCAATTTGAGCATAATAATCCAAATTTGAGTTGTTTTGGTGAGTTAAAATGTAGTTGGACTTTTGACCTAGATCATTGAGATTATTGATTATTGACCATTCACTTGTTGTTGTTATGTTTCTGACCCGTTTCAATACATTTAGTCTTTATTTCAAGTAATTTCATCTGCCAATGGGGTAAGAACATTGTCTTGTCCCATTGGCAGTTCTACTTTCTTATATCAAGTGAGATTTACCTTAGAACTAATCTGAAATGTCCTCAAACTGGCAAAGTAAACTTGGTCAGATCAGTGAGTAAAAAAAAAGTGAGTAAAAAAAACAAGATTTTTATTTAAATTAATTTAACCAGCAAGTCCCTTTAGATAAATCTCTTTTCCGAGGGAGACCTGGCCAAGATACATTTCCCCAATTTAAAAATTATTTAAGCCGATGCTTAAAGCCAATTACTTTTTGTAGTGTATTTTTTAAGTCTGTCAGAACACCCCACTTGGTCATATTCAATGTAATGTATTGGCATTTGCAGAAAATGGTTCTTTACTTTGGGCTGAGTATTGTGGCGCATAAAAAGTTGGATGAACTCGTGCTATTGGCTATGTGCAGGATGATTACTGTGAGAAGGAAACAATACCAGAGTATTGCAGATGTCGGATATGCCAATCCATTTATTTTAGGAAAAATGACGAAAACTTACAGCTTTGTTGGTTATTGTTTTTAACGCACAAGCACGCTCAAAACCATTTGCCTCTGTAGCACCACACCTGGCACTAGATTGGCGCACCCTTTAACCTTTTTGGTAGAGCCCGTCCCATTACGGTTTGGCCCTTCTTCTTCTTCTTCTTCTATTTGGTTTATTGGCAGTTGGCCACCCTCGTCGGGGCATTACCGCCACTTACCGGAAGGTTTGGCCCTTGGTGTTTTTGGCGATTATCAATATCGGCCCTCCACAAAGCAAACTTTCCTACCCCTGACATTGAGGCTGGAACAGATGTTGATACATTTGGCAAAAGAATGTGCCAAGTCCCAACAGCCGTAACAAAACACACGCGAAATTAAAATACCATCATCGACGTACGTGTCTTATAAATAGCGATATGAAATAGATGAGTAAATTTTGTTAAAAAGTCAAAGTTTTCATGCCGTTGCGCTCACCTGTTGCTAACCGCGTTGCTAGGGTCGTGCGCTCCTCCCTGATGCGTGACGTTTCCCAGCATTCCCCGCGGGCCGACAGAAACAGCAGCACGAGCACGACAGGAGGAGACGATGCGTGTGGGTGAGTAAACTCCGCTTCAAACGCGTTTATTTCCACTTTTCAAACCCGTGGGATGATCATTTCCCTTGCGTCGATCCCGGGATTAAGTGTCACCTTAAAAGCTAGCGTAGCTGTGCCGTCATTTGCGTTTAAAACGGAAAAGGAAGCCACAGTTACAGGAAGAGGGCTCATCAAAGGGTGGAAAAAAGTTAAAGTTGCGTTGTAAAGTTGACGCCTTATTTTCAACGAGAGGGTCGAGCGTTTGTTGTCGTCGGATTACACGGAACCTGTAGTGTCGGGACAAACTAACTCCAGGTCCAAATGTGTCTCGTGCGCTTTCAACAAAATGAGAAAGCGATAGGTCTCTGGAAACGTGATCCGTGATCCCCCAGCGAGCCTCCTGTCAGTCAAGCAGAGCGCGTCATCTGTCAGCTGAGTGCATATACAAGTGTTCTGGCTCAAAGCAATACAATGACATACCAGCGAGTAATCTGGAAATGTATTTATATCCATGAGTCGTGTTGAAATGGTCGTGATGCTGGGCAAACCCTCTCGTAACTTATACTGTCATTGGGTTAACAAAGAAGCATTATGATAATAGACAGATGCCCCTTTGATTAAATTGGCTCAGTCACAATAGATGCATAAAGGATCAAATCATCCCCTCGAAAGTATTTCCTTTAACAATGGGTCAGTGAGAGAGAAATATGTTGCTATAAAACACAATGACACAATGTTTCTGATAAATATTATTAATTACAAATACAATACCGTACCTATATCTCCTAAACAGATGTCTACCCTTGAAGAGGACTTCCTTTACAACTGATTTAAGGTGTTGCAGAGCTTGCGTTGACACAGATGATAAACAATACTCTGCTGACTGCCGGTTAAAATCAGATTTGAACATTTGTCATAATGAAGCAGCATAGCAAGTCTGTGCAGTGATACAAACCAGAGCAGTCTCGAATATTGCCTCAAGTTCACTCTGCTTTAGTCTTTGATTTATATTTATTCTGACAGCAGCTGATGATGCACAAGACACTGGCCTGACTGCACAATGGCTACAAGTGGTTGAATTGAATCACACACAGATCACATGAGTGAGGCTGTAAAGCAACATTTGAGACACATATTACATTGCTTTTGTTGTTGTCTAGAGTCTATATGTCTTATGTTTTAGTTTGTGTTTAAAGCATTGTTGTGTTTAACTCATCATGCTGTCTGTCTGGTTAAAAACCCATCTTGGTTATATCGTCTTTGCACTTCAACCTCTGACCGAGCAGATAACAGGGCGATAATGCTTTATGTTGTGTTTACATTGTACATCACATGTTTCCTGTCACCTGTGATACAACTCACTAATGCTTAAATTCATTCCTCAACTCCTTGTTTGCATTTCTCTGTCCCAGCCTCAGACATGGACCACAAGCTTGTATTTTCAAGCTTGAATGAAGCCTGTGAGGACACTATAGCTGCTCTGTGTGCCCCAGAGGAGGACTTGCCTTATGGAGAAGTTGCCGAGCGATTAACCACGTGCATGAGAGAGATTCAGAGACATGCTACAGCGCTGGAGCCTATTGTTACCGGCCTAACAAATGTTTACCACCTTTATGACTTTGATGAAGAGACGCCGGGCAATGGTTACCGCACACTCGTCAAGGTATAGTTCTCCCTCCAACTGTGAGAAATTGTACATGTTCATACTGTGGGGATAGATTTGGCTTGCCTGGTTATAGACGTCTTTCATTGGGAGCCACTTGAGGCCAGTTTGATTTGATGGACCTGCCAGTTTGTGTTTCAGAGGGTGTTAAAGGAAACCTGCTCAGATTGCTGAGAGAGTGACTGACTGATTTCAAGCTATTGTCAAACTTCTTCAAGTTTTAACTTTTTGTTATTGGTTTCCGCCGATAACTGTAGCCCACTGCGCTACAGTTTTTACGTGCTTTCAAAACAAGGAATTGTTTTTATTTCTCTGAAGCGAGTAGCTATCCAGGAAAGGCTGATAAGCTAGCTTTGTTTTGCTAAACAAATTTATCTCATCATGAACTTGCCACATGGAGCTGTTTCTTTACCAAATCAATATCACACACGAAGTGCTCTAGACCCACCACAGAAGTGGCTCCAGATGGGGGCTGTTCTGATGCCCCTCGGATTGTTTCACTTTAGGTGGTGGGAAAAGCCACAAACTGTTCCATCCCGCACTGTTCCTCTGCTGTGAAAATGAGCCCTATGCCCTATGGCTGCATTTGCATCATCAGTTAGAAAAACATTACGACATGAGTCCATCTGTGATTGTGTATCCATGGTAATAACTGAACCATTAACTACTGAGGTAATTATTTTGTACAACGCAGGACAAGTTACACAACAAACAGTAACATATAGACAAACATTAAGGACACATTTTGCTCAGCTACCTCTCATCATGGGAGAGGTATCTCAGTATATTACAGTTACAGAAAATATATTTTTTGTATATTATTTTGCACAGTTCAAATGTTTGTTGTTGTTTGTTGTTTTACATTTATTAACTAAGCGACCCCTAATGAGGCTTTTGTATATTTTATACAGTTGTGTTTGTTTACTTTTTAGGTCTTGCTGTCGTGCCTTTTACACATCATCCACAAAGGCCGATACATATCGGGTAATGTCGGAAAGGCCTTCTTCAGGGCGGACCACAATGCCTCAGAGATGGAGGCGTATCTGAGTGCGTTGTGTCAGCTCCGCGCGCTGCTGCACCTCGCTCAGACACTGCTCAACGACACTCCGTGTGGCCAACTGTGCAAACTACAGGACGCTGAACTGAGCCGCTGGTTCGTACAGGAATACAGCTCTATGCACAAGGCCTGCTTCTATGGACGCTGTCTGGGCTTTCAGGTCAGGAGATACAGTTTTTTTTATTTTTTTAATGTACTATTTGCTGTTTATTTAAAATTCACAATGTTATGCCTGTAAGCTCTGTTGATTTTTACTTCTCTGTACAGTTTTCACCATCTCTTCGGCCGGTCCTCCAGACAGTGGTCATCAGCATGGTGTCCTACGGTGAGACCTATGGCAAACAGCAGTCTGGAATTGGTAATTGATTTATGACTTATGTCAGCTTACACATTGAAAAACGATATAATGTAATAACACTGTATTTGCTTCTCTCTTCTCGAGGCAAAGCAGCTTTATCGATTCTAACCTCAGGAAAATACGTCATGGATCCAGAATTGAGGGGGGCAGAGTTTGAACGGATCACTCAAAACCTGGATCTGCATTTTTGGAAATCCTTCTGGAATCTCACAGAATCCGGGATAATTACAGTAAGCACGGCCGAATAACACATTTCAATTGTTGTTAATTACTCCAACTGAATTATCAGATGTGAAATATACCAGTATGGAGCCTAAAATAATATCCCTCAAGTAGAAGTTATAGGTAAAGATCCCAATAATTATGCCAAGTAAATGCAAAAAATAATCCAATGAAAAAGTAAAAAAAAAAATCTTACTTTATGCCATAATACTTTTTAAACCAATACAAAATTATGTTTGTAACATGTAGATCAGTGGTTCCCAAAGTGGGGTCCGGGGCCCCCTGGGGGGCCTTGGAGACACTATAGGGGGGCCCCAAAAACCTTGTCTAGAAAACAAGTACATTGAAAAAATATATATTTTAAAAGGAAAAATACATTTATTCGCTAAAATGTATTACTTGAAACCAGTTTTAAACTCCACTCATTGCTAGATGTTGCTTTTTATGTAATTTTAGCTGTAAATCAATAAGAAAATTCCAATGAATAGGATAAATTATTTTCTATTGGGGGCCCCGAGAGAATTTCGGATCGACAAGGGGGCCGCGATGTTCTGGACTTTGGGAATGGCTGATGTAGATAATAGGCCAGAAATTGTGAGCAAGGACTTTCCATACAAATATTAGCTAAAGCAGCCATTCCAAAAGTCCGGGACATCGCGGACCCCCTTATCGTTCCGAAATTCTCTCGGGGCCCCTGATAATTGTTTGTTTGTTTGTTTGTTTATTTGGTAGGGACAGTGCAAGTTAATGAACAAGCCACACCGGATTGTAGCCTTGGGCTAATTTCCATCCGTCGTCCCCCATGCGCACTCTCAAACACACTCACATTCATCCTGGCCTATTGTACATGTTTTTAGTGGTAGGGGAAACCGGAGTACCCGGAGGAAACCTACGCAGACACGGGGAGAACATGCAAACTCCACACAGAAAGGCCCCGGCCTTGGTGGGAATCGAACCCGGACCTTCTTGCTGTGAAGCACAAGCACTAACCGCTGTACTACCGTGCCGTAAATGATAATTTACTCTATTCAAAGGAATTTGTTAACAGCTAAAATTATTAAATTATTATAAAAAGCAACAACTATGACGGTGGGCAAAATACTGGTTTAAAGTAGTACATTATAGCAAATAAGTAAATAAAAAATATAATGTTTTTCAATGTACTTTGGGGGGCCCCTGCAGTGCCTCTGAGGCCCCCCAGGGGGCCCCGGACCCCACTTTGGGAACCACTGAGCTAAAGTATAATACCTATAATGCACAATACTATATAAAGCTCTGATATTATGCTTTATTCCGGGATTTAACACTGTTTGACAGCTATTACATGTTTTATTTTATAATGAATACGTCATAGGGAAAGTAAAAGAAATTCAGCCCTGATTACAGTTAATAGAAAATGGCCTTGCGCCAACAGTATGATAGATAGATAGGTAGGTAGATACGATCTTTATTGTCTGTTGCAATAGAGACTGAAATTAACCTTGACATCACTTAAAAGGCATTCAATCATTAAAGCAAACAAACAGACACTTCCTCTCTCTTGGTACAGCTGCGTTTTTTGCCTTTTTCTGTGAACTGCATTTGTGGTTTCTGTGTTACACATTGTTTTACGGGATGCTTTTGTATGTCTTTGCCATGTTTTTGTGGGGTTGGCGGGAGTCCATAATGGTCCTGAAGAAAGCCGCTTTTTAAAAGTAAACAAACAGCTAGCTTATGAACTAAACACATTTGAGACCTACAAATGTATTCTTCTGAAACACTGAAGAGGCATCAAGAGCCCCCCACACCTGCAGCACAGCGGAGGTGTCACAAGGGGCGCTACAGGAAACAAGCAAGGGACAAATGAGGAGAAGATGGTGAAAGACTGTTGTGGAGCGGAGGGAGCTGTGCAGGAGGAAGGAGGTGGAGGAGCTAACCAGTGCAAGACACATCGCTCTGAAACAAGGACAAACCCAGGAGGCGGTGCATAGTTTCAGAGGAGCACTCAAGGCAGCCAGTCAGGTTTCCTCCAGGTGCTACAGTTTCCCCTACCAGTGTTTCCCACACATAGACTCAACATAGAATCAACACCTCCCGCCACATATTGCGTTTTGTCCAAAAAAATAAAAAATGTTTTTATTTTTTAAAATTTTTTTAAACGCTATTTAACACGCATCGTATAGAACCGCCACAGCGGTCAATTTGACTGCGGGGAGGGGGGTTTAAAATCGCCGCTCTCCTGTCTTCCGCCGCTCTAGGTGTGAGGGCACCGTCACGCGTCTCTCTCCCTCTCCCATAGCCCACACACACAGCCCCTCCCCTTCGTGCACACCGCGTGTCTCTATCAGCGATCATCGCTGGAAGCGTGGCAGCTGTGTCTATTTGGTGCCCCGACCGCCACAAACCCCCCCCCGCGCGCCACACATTGCCGTCAAACCTGTGGGAAACACTGCCTACTTCCAAAAACATGCCGGTTAGGTTGGCCTGTAATGGTGGTGCGCTCAGTCACAACGACTCGGGTCTAACACCTGAACACAATTTTGTTGTACAATGACAAAATAAAGGACTTATTTCATTACTTACACACAACACAAATACATACAGATATACTGTAGAAGAAAGCGGGTTACTTGTTCATGATTTTATTGCAGATGGGATGAATGATTTTTTTGTGTGTGTGTGTGTTTTTTATATATAATATGGACCCTGTAAGCCAGTTCAACAAAGTGATGTACACAAATCCAGTCCATGTCATGTAGTATATAATATATTTTATGCAGTACTAACAAAAAGACAGTTTCCAAAGAATAATACATAGATGAGTTCTCAAGCAATAATACAAATATTTCTCTACTTATTCCCACCATTAATCTACCTCTACAGAGTATTTACAGGCCGTCTGTCTCTCCTATGACAGGGTTTTAACAGGATCGCCTCGACCCCGGTGCAGGTGAACCTCACTCTGTCGTTGCCCCCTGTCCCGCTGCAGCTGCCTCTTGCCTCTGACCCCAGCCTCACCACGAATGTGTCTCCTCCCATCGCCCACTGGGGTCCCGGGCCCGTGCTCATGAGGCTCATATCCTTCGAGATCCGGGAAGGGCAGGTAGGGAAACTTGTCTTGTAATTGGGTAAAGTTAAATCAGAAAGCTGTCCTGAGTCTGATTTTACATGTGTGTTGTGTAGGACAGTGAGGAGCTGCTGTCTTTCTGTCGGACGGACACGCGTCCCATCTCCATGTCACAGCTGCCGTGGGTTCAGAAGCAGCCCCTCTCGCCCAATCTCCTCATCCACATCCACGGAGGAGGCTTTGTGGCACAAACATCCAAATCTCATGAGGTTAATGTTTTGGAAATCAGCAGAATGCAATATTAATCGCCAGCCCGGCTCACGTACATGTGTCTTTGATTTACAGAATTATCTTCGAAATTGGTCGAAGGAGCTGGGCGTTCCTATCCTGTCCATTGATTACTCTCTGTCGCCCGAAGCGCCTTTTCCCAGAGCCTTGGAGGAGTGTTTCTACGCTTACTGCTGGGCGTTGAAGAACTGTCATCTTTTAGGTTTGTAGTGGGTTGTTCATATCAATCAGGTTTACAATTTTACAGAATATATATAGATGTCGCTGTAACGTTATCTAGCACACAGTATTAAAGGGATACTTCAGGATTTTTGACATCGGGCCTCATTTCCTAGTTATCCAGAGTGTTGTTGATGTCTGGAGATATTTTTTTCTTAAATTCATGCAGTTCTTATATTTGAAGAGTCTAGTTGCGCTAGCCTAGAGCAAGGCTAAAGCAGTTCTATGGTAAACGCTAGCCCGCATTAAAAAACAGTCTGGCGCACTCCACAGTGCACCTGAGGTAAATCACTTATAGCGCCAGACTAACGATATAAATGTCTGTGTCGATAGGTTAATTTTAACCATTTTGCGTTTAAAATAACTTATATTTGAGCGGCATCTAGCCTGGCTAACGCCAGACTGCTGTGTGCGCTCGAATCTTTTCGAACTTCACAACAGCCTGGGGACCATGGCCGACATTTTTCCATGGATTTGGGCACCAATCACAGAACGAGGAGGGACGGTAAGACGATGACGCGCTATTTGACATACGGAAGCTTGTAGTTTGTTTAGGGATTAAAAAAAATAACTTTAAATTTACGGATCCAACATGACAGTAGCAGACGCGATGCCATCTTTCGATCAAGCTTTAGAACGTGTTCTAAATAGTTTAGCTCAAATGTTTACAGCAGGTACGTCATACGTCATCTGATACCATGATACGATTGGCTATGGCTACGTGCAGACGCATGAGAGACATTCGTAGCGCCCAATAAACGGCTATGGACAATCGTAAACCACACCTCTCCTACGAGAAAATGAATTGGTGGTCCCCAGACTAAATATCACTTGTGATTTTAGTCTGGCGTTACTCTGGCGTTAGTCTGGCGTTAGCCAGGCTAGCGGCATCAGCTTCGTGGCTGTAAGCTAAGGCAGCGGCGGAGTGATCTGTGAGAAAATAGTCTCTCAAAATGCGGTAATTCATGTGATACAAGGTCAGTTTTATTTAAAAAATTATTCTATTAACACAGACATTTATATGGTTAGTCTGGTGTTATATGTGATTTACCTCAGGTGCACTGTGGAGTGAGTCAGACTGTTTTTTAATGCAGGCTAGCGTTTACCATAGAACTGCTTTAGCCTTGCTCTAGCCTAGCGCAACTAGACTCTTCAAATATAAGAACTGCATGAATTTAAGAAAAAAATATCTCCAGACATCAACAACGCTCTGGATAACTAGGAAATGAGGCCATATGTCAAAAATCCCGAAGTATCCCTTTAAGGATTTATTGTTCATGGTATTACTTATTGATTGTAGCAGATGTAAAATTCTCTCAAATTTGACATAGCAGCATCTCTACTTAGCAAAGAAAGTTATTATAAAGGCGGGACAATTACTGAAGATAGAATAAGTGTTTAAGCCGTGCTGTTCTTTAAAGCGGTGTGGAATTGAATTGTTTTCGCTTCAGCAGACAGTGGCCTTTTTGCATTTCACTGTCCACTGCGCTCATGAGTGGCCAAACTAAAGCAGCAGTGTTTGCAAACTGTCAAAAAACTGCAGACCATTAAAGGAAAGACTGCAGGTTTAAAGCCAGCAAAATAAGCAAACTGAGAGACCCGCAGAGAGTAACTTTTGCTTTGTAGGAATGAACCTAAATATCCTGAACTCTTACAACCGTGACATTTTAACCAGCAGAGAGTAAGGAGCCAGGAATGGTTCACTGAATAGATTGCTCATATCCTGACCAGTCAAGGTGTCAGTAAATTGGTCATAAAATGTGGTCTGATCAAAATCCCCCCAAAAGAATGTTTAATCAATGTCTGCTTAAACTAATACCACCCAAACAATTACATGTTATCATAGTTTTAATGACTGCCTTCATTTGTTGTTCCAATAATATTTATATATTATAGAAACAGTGAGACATTGTGTACTGGTACATGATCTTTGCCCCTAATCTGTCCGGTTTAAACTGCGCCTCTGCTGCCGATGTGCGTTGTCAGCGTTGCCTGAGAGACTGTGAAAGAGTTCAGGAGAGGAAGTGAGTGTTGTGAAGTTTGTTCTGGTCTCTAAACGGGGACAAAATGCTAAATTAACACTGCACAAATGATTGATACATATCTTTGCTCAATTTGTACTGGGCATACGGTAATCCTGCAGGCTTTCTAGTGGTTATACAACCTATATGCACATATGGGAGAAGCTCCATGAAACGGTGTAATATGATTAAATATGTTTGTATACAATAATAGGAATGAAAAAAATGACTAAAAAGAAATTATTGACTAAATGTTGACTAGAAACTAAATTGAATATTTTTTTCTAAATTAAGGGTTACAGGAGGTGTGTAGTCTAAAGGGAGAGTATTATGTATAACTGACTTTTTAGAGCGTTCATGACTGGTTTGAAAGGCAAAGATACCAGGCTGCGATGGAATGGAGAAGCAATGTAGGGAAATATAGTCAGCCTGGTTTGGTTTACGCGTCAGTTTCATTATTAACTCTGAGGCCAGTCTTAAATTTATCTGTGTGCTTAATCGCTCAGGCTCCACGGCAGAGCGGGTTTGTCTGGCCGGAGACAGCGCCGGAGGAAACCTGTGCATCACAGTGTGCATGAAGGCCCTCACCTGTGGGGTCCGTGTCCCAGACGGCATCATGGCTGCGTATCCCGCCACCCTCCTCACCACAAATGCCTCGCCCTCCCGCCTGCTCACCTCCATCGACCCTCTGCTGCCGCTAGGGGTCCTCTCCAAGTGCATGAACGCCTATTCAGGTACGTGTGTGTTCTCAGCATGAGCCGTGTCCCGGTTCATGGATCATTAAGTTTTCGGGAATGTTCCGGCGCCGGAGGAACAGCAAACACAACCAGAGATTTATGTGTAAACCTGACGATGTGGGCAGACGGACAGATGACAATTATTAACAAACTCCAGTTTATAGTTACTTTTCATTCATGTTTGAATGTCTTTGATGTCAAAATAAGGGCTGTATACACTGTGTTCAGTGATGAGAAGCATTTTTGTAAAAAGGTCACTTGCAAAGGCGACCGTATGGTTCTTCGAAGCAGCTCGGTCTAGCAATATCGTCTGCAAATTGCGGTATACATCACCCTTTTTAGATTTATCACTCATTGTTCATATATATTGAAGAATGCTCAAAAGTAGAGCTGAACAATATGAAAAAATGAAATGTTCAACAACTGTCTTATTGCGATATAGATATTATTGAGATGTGGGTTGTGATTTACAAAACCATTTCAGTACTTTAAACAGTATTTCAGGTGCAAAACAAGGCTGAAATTGAAGAAAATTACAATAAATATAGCCGCAAAGCGGCGATTATCTAAAATTACGGTATTGCCTCTGTCTTTATGTTTGTTTTTAACTTTTTTCCCTAGGGTCTTAGTTTTAGGATTTTTGGAATGCGCTAACACGCACTCTCGGTAACCGTCGAAGTTTTTCTCAGAAAAAAAAGAGGTTTTTGTGTTTTTTGACAATGCTCGAAGTGCTCAAAAATTGAGCACTCCGCGCTCAATTTTGACATTGTACAGAGAAAATTAGTATGAATTTGTATCACACTATATCTGCAAACTGAAGCATATTTTTACATTTTACTTAATGCTCACTTCTTGCTGAATTATGGAGTTTAACATTTTTCCATCAGAATAAATGGGACGTTCTGATCATCGCTATGGCAACACCGTGAAAAATATGGCATGGGTGTGACTGACTTTTCTTATCGGAACGACCAAATAGAATTTTGTGCCAAATGATTTTAATTTTCGTAAAACAAAAATTTGTACTCTCCATATAATTCCTATAGGGGGCGCTATTGTGCCCAATTTGAATTTTGCCAAATGAAAGTGTTTAGGACTGAGACTTTAACAACTGAACAAAATGAGCAAAATCGGGCTTCATATGTGCGAATGGGAGCCATTTTTTGTTTGCGAAAAATCTCAAAATACTTCGTACAGTTTGCGGTTTCGCCGCATAAAAACCATAAAACTTAGAAAAGTTATTTGGATAACTTTTAAAGTTCTACTTCTCAAGATTATTTTCCACCCAAAATTAGCTGGTAATTTTTTATTTTTTATTTATTTATACAGGGAAGGCCCAATGAGAGTACGAGACTCTCTTTTTCATGAGCGCCCTGTTTCATTCTATCGCGCCACTATTTTGACATTCAAAATTTGGAAATAGTCAAAAGTTGTGTCGGATCGGGTTTGAATTTTGACTTTTCGTTGATGTTCACTGGGTGAAAATTGCGAAAGAAAGAAAGAAGGAAAGAAGGAAAGAAAGAAAGAAAGAATATTCCCATATGAAAACAATGTTCCCGCTTACGCGGTTACCATAAACTATATATTTTCGGAAAGCACTCGCGCATTCCTACCTCATGGTAGAGGTAGGAATGCGCGCCCATTGACTTTTATGGGCTCTGTACAATTACATTGTTGATTTTTGCATTATACAGCAGTGGTTCCCAAACGGTGTGCCGCGGCACACTGGTGTGCCGTGAGGCAAGTCCTGGTGTGCCGTGGGATTTTGTGACAACCAGACGTTACATTAACCGAAAATTCTCCGTCATTTACGGAATATTTTAAGCTTTGACAGAACATTTCAAAGGCCGTCTGTCATTTTGACAGATTGAAAATCAAGCCGTGATAAAAATAAAAACGCAGGGCTGCTTTTTTTCCAGAGCGCGCGGGGCTCTCTCTCTCTCTCTAAACGCAGCTTCACTGTTTCACTTGTATCACTGCCTAGCTAGCTAACTTTCTGGGCGCTAACAACAACACGGGGAAGAAAACCACGATCCAAACGCGGTTAAATATCCTTCTCATCTGGAGCCGCTCTTTAACTTTAACTCCCGTAAATCTCAGGACGAGCTCATCTATTTCTCTCCCCTCTCTCTCTCTTTCCCTCCCGCGTGTGTGTTTCTGTGCGCGGCGCGCTGTGCAGTGATGCGAACTGGTAAATATTGTCTGCTGTTTCTTAAACATTAACGTTAAAAGAGAAAGTGCAAATAATAAGCTCCACTTTACATTTGTATTAGTGTAATATGAGCCCTGATATGAGGAGCAGATGACGCTCTGAATAAGCCTCTGAGAATTTTACGCACGAGTTCATACACATTTCTGTAGCAAAATTTGTGTTCCATGATTGTTCAAATGTTTAGTTAAACTCCATTTATCCAGCGATCTCACATTTTTCCTAACATACACAATATGCAGCTTATATATAGCCTATGTAAATGTCTTTAAAAATTGCTTATAATGTGAGATTAATTCATGAAGGATAAAAATAGCCCATGACGAATTTTTTATAAACCTGCCCGTCAAAATGAAGGAGAGAAATTATCCCTAGTGAAACCACTGGTGACAACCATACATTATTATTGCAATATACAACTACACAAAAATAATTATTTTTTCATTTACTATATCAGTACTTTGTATGCACTCATTTAATAATACAGAGGCAAACTCTATACCTAAAAACAATTCTTTAAGAAAAAAAAGGAGAGAGAACGCAATATAAAGGCTATTTTGCACAATAGGTGTGCCTTCAGATTTTTACTTGTCCTTTGGTGTGCCTTGGGCGCAAAAAGTTTGGGAACCACTGTTATACAGTATATGTATGTGCACGGGACATGCACGACAAGAAGAGCGCATTAGTGAGTGTTTGAGAGGAGGGGAGTGCTTCGCGCTCCAATTGTCCGCATGTAATTGGTCAGCAGTGTGCGAAGCGAAGTGGAGCAATGTTCGTTTTCTGATACATGTGCACGTGCACGACGAGAGGAGTGCGTTAGTGTATGTTCGCGCTCGTTTTGTGCTCCGCTTCGCTCCGCGCACTATATACGATTGCAAGAGCCCCTTCGCCAGTCCTGATGGCGCTCGGGCCTAATAATAATAATACTGAGCGTCTAAAATAAATAAAATCCTCAGTACTTTTGTGAGTTGCTGTTGCCACTTGTGATATGACTGTTGGATCACCTAATATTGCAATAATAATCATTTGGTGCAATGTGCTGCCCTACTGAAAAAGAATACAAGAAAATTAGTAACAACTTCATAAGAAACATTTGTTGAGCTGTATATTTGAGGAAGATAAGATAAGTCTTTATTGATCTCACAACGGAGAAATTCCCTTGTTACATTCAGCTCTCAGAAACACTCAGGGTGCAGGATAGACGGAAATGTGCAGTTTAGATGGCAAATAGAGGTATCCTGATCTACAATGACGTCAAGAGGGCAAAAGTATAAAAAGTATACAGTAAAATAAAAAAATATAAAAACCTAAACACACTATAGTAAGGGGGGACAAAAAGTATATAAACTTTTTTGGTACTACTCCCCAAAACAGTCCCCCGTTATCATGTTGTGTGCCTTTTTTTTCTGCGTCATCTGCATCTCATTCCTTTTTCTTGTGTTCATTTTTAACCCTCTCAGGTATGGGCTCTGAGGCGGTGGTGCCTTCAGTGGGAGGCGGTAGCTTCAGCGCTTTGACCCGAGACACGGCTCTGCTCCTTAGTGACCTCACGCAGGGCGCCTCCAACTGGATCCAGTCGTTTCTGGACCCGAGGCGGACCATAGACCGATCACGTACACAGCCCCTTCCTCCAAGAGACGCCGTCGCCATTAACAGCACTGCGGCCTCGGCTCCTCTAAACCACTCTGTGCACTTAGACTCCTTGGTGGCATACCCGGAAGGTTTCCAGCCCCTCCGCTCTCAGTGCCGCTCTGTGATCCAAATATCCTCTTGTCCCATTCTGAAAAACCCCTTTGTGTCGCCCCTTTTGGCCACGGAGCAGCTGCTGAAAGGCCTGCCTCCTGTTCACATCGTGGTAAGTTCGACTGTGGGTTCTATATATTTACAGACAGACCATTTGATGCACTGATCGTTCTGTGTTTTTACTTATGTTAGTTTAGTGGTAATGGTTGTACTCATTAGATTTCTTGTTTGGGCACTACTTTGCAGGATATTGTCACTACCAATTAGGACTGAGTGACATGGCAAAAAAAAATATTATGTATTCTTTTTCCTCATATTGATCAATATTGATTATCTTTTTAATTTGATATTAATAATAACAAATTATATATTTTACTGATATTGTTCACGAGTGTAGGCAAAAATAGACTTTTTACAAGGCAAAAATGCAAACTCGACTTTTTGGAGCTTTTTACCCTGTTACAAAGGTGTCTCATCAAAATCATACCTAAATCTGTGATTTGACCCACTCGCGCTTCTTGAGTAATCTTTGAATCTTCCCTTGAGGCTATTCTGAGCAGCGCAGAGAAAGCTCCTCCTGAGTTCATACGTACGGTCGAGGGCACCATTCACCATGTGCCTTGAACATTCCTAGTTGTGAGCCTGTTCACTAACAATGGCAATAAAACTGATTCTGATCCAGGGAGGCTTTTCTTAAATCTCGATCTCTTGCTTTAAGCGTAATTCTTTCATCGCAAAGTAAAAACACTCTGCATAACGTAGCTTCACTACAGCCTCACGAGCCGCACGGTCTATTTCTTTTTTCTCTCTATTGAAACTGCTGCACAGCAAAGGGGAGCAAGAGGAGGGGCAGGCGGAAGGTCACTTGAAAATCAGGAAGAGAAACTTCTGAGTATTTTTTTCAGATCAATATTGCATCATTTAACAAAGTCTAAGATTGTGATAAATATGTGTTTAAGATTATTACCAAATACCTGCAAAACGCATACTACCCCCTCTTTAAATTTACCTTTGCTTAAAGCAGGGGTGTCCAAACTACGGCCCTACTTTTAAATTGCCCACTGCAAATTAATAATAATAATAATAATAGTAATAATAATAATAATACATTAAATATATATATATATAATTGAATATGTCCCACATATGAAACAAGCGCTTGACTTCATGTATTTTTCAGTCTTAACGCTCGTTCGCGCTGCTGTCTTAAACAAGGCAGTGGCGCCGGCCAAATCAGAGCAACAGAGAAAAAAATCATCCAAAAGACAAACAAAAGATGGCAGAGAAAAAGAAACGCAAGATTGAACATAAGGGCTGAACATTTCAGCCACAGTGGGGAAATAATTATTTCTTGACAGAGCTAAATGGGACATGTGTTTGTTTAATCTGCAACGATACTGTTGCAGTAACGAACACAGTGTTAATAATCACAATTCCTAATGAATTCAGTCAGTTGATGTTAATATTTTTTTTGACGGGATTCATGTTAAGTTACTGTGGGCTATACATCTCAGTCTGTGCTGGTGAGTAACTGTGTTATTTCGCTGTGGATTACCTTCTTTCTTTTGTTAAAAATAAATGAAAATCCATTAATAGAAAGCTGTGATGAACGCTGTTTTTTTTTTTTTACTTTAAGCATATTCTTATGCCTTAAGTTTGCGATCTAAAAAAGTTTGCGATCTCAGGAGCATATTATATGGTAAACTACGATCTGTCCTCTTTAGACTCAGCGCCGCTGTCATTCTTCCCAGTCACACGCGCTGGGCCGACCTGCACCAGCCCAGAGCGTGGTCTCTGCCTATAATTTGATCATCAGCCCGTTTGCATTGAATGAGCCAATGTTTTTATGCAACTGTAGTCTCTTTATGAGCAAACGAGGAATATATATCATTCATAAACTCATTGGGACTGGGGGCATCTCTCAAATGACCCTCGATATGAGGAGGAGAAGCAGCGCAAACTTCAGTCCAACCCGCTCGCCCCCTCGTGCGGCGCTGAAAGCGAATCATCGCCGCTCCCGCAAAATACAAAACGTAAAATGTCACAAATGCAATGTCAAACACGTCTTCAAAGGTTCTGACAAAGGAGTTTGCCGCGTGTAGCGCGATCTATGGAACTGTCCCCGCAGCAGAGAGTGAGGAGAGTGAAGGTGCAGAGTGCGGAGACGAGATGCAGTGAGTGCGTTGAAGCAAAGGCGGAGCAGAGAAAGTCGGGGGTTCGGAACATAGACTGTTAAAAAGAATTGACAACTCCTCCTCACTCCTCTCCGTTTACCACAATGACCACGTTCGAGGGGGAAATCATGGCGAATTTACAGACTCCTCCTCCCCAGCTCTGACGAAGCATGTTCCTAAAAAGGGCATAAGGGCGGGATCTTCACTGTAGACTCGGCCCTTGTGTGACGTGTAGCTCGCGCAGCTCCAATGCTAACAGTCCGACCCTCATTAAGTACGAGATTTCTCAAATTTATCCTACAATAACCAGCCCGGTGCCTCTGATTGTGTCTAACCCAGCGTAATCACAGGAGGAATATCTAGCTGTAGACAGTTCCAAAAATTTGGCACCGGGCATTAAAGTTGTTTTTAATGTGTCTAAAGTGCAATGGATTCCAATGGGGACTAGCGGCTATATAGCGGTACTACAGCAATGGCGGAGCAATGGTGGCCCTCAGTGTTGTCGTCGCAAAGGAGAGCAGCCAGTGGCCATTGGTCCTAAGCAGCCTGCAAAAAGTCCTTCATCAGACAGATGAAGGGCCTGTCTGATGAAACGTTACATCATCCTGTGGTGCTAATAAAATAACGCTTGGGAGCTCAAGCTGTGCAGAGTCATCTCCATTTTTTCATTGATAATTTCATGTTCACTGATTTTCAGTATTGTGCCTTCTGTCTGTTGTGTTTGTGCTGTGGCTTAATAGTTAAAGCATTTAGCCCTGACTTGAGCAAGAGTATCCCAGTTTGTGTCCAAGGCTCTTCACTATAGCAATGCAATAATGATGAAGGGCGAATATCTCATTGTCTACTTGAACAGATGTTAACAAAATGGCGTCTGATTTCGATTGTCTGTGTGTGTTTTTCCACAGGCCCCTGCTCTGGACGCTTTGCTGGACGACTCGGTGATGTTTGCGAAGAAGTTGAGGGCAATGGGACAACCGGTGACGCTGACGGTGGTGGAGGAGCTGCCCCATGGGTTTCTGAGCCTCGCACAGCTCTCAAAAGAGACTGAGGAGGCTGCAGGAGCTTGTGTGCAGAAGATCAGGGAGGTTTTCCAAGGACAGCACCTCAACCATGGTTTACAAAATCCATTAGAACAGGAAGAGACGCAACCAAATGCAGGTCAATGATTTGCGCGGAATAAGCAAAAAAAAATAGGCCGTTTTTATACGCACAAATTTAAAAATGGTTTAAATCTGTGACGAAAGATATGGCTGATATTGCACTTTATATTGTCCTGGGATTTATGTAATGTTGTTTTTAAAAAAAGGATAAATGTCAGGGATGTTTGCAGTTTTGGGTTGCTGTAATTCAGTCAGTGTTTACAGTTAAAAACTGTATTCAATGAATAACTTGGAATACAGTGTTTTCTTAATGGACTACACTTTGTACAGGAGGAATCACAACATGATGACCCCTCAAAGAGCACTCAAAATCTCAAAGATTATTGGTGACCTTGTCCACAACAGTGCTCTGGGATTAATTAAAATGGTAGAAGGCTGACTGATGATCCAAAGGTTTTATTCAAGGACACTGAGCAGCACCTTTTAATGTGTGCAGTTAGACCAAAAAGAAAATGTAATTGATACAGTTGTGTATTGTACTGTATATACAAGTCTGAAGAAATATATTTTAACCTTTAAATACTTTGATTTATTGACTTATGTGCCTTACAAGTGGATTGTGAAGTTTGACAGGGAGAAAACTTTTATAACTTTTTGATGTACACAGCTCTGACGTGAGATGGGGAGAATGGACTCCCCTCTGTCAAATGTTTACAGAAATATAAAGAACACTCTTTAGTGTTTTTGTTTGTTTGTTTTTATGTGGTGGTGGTGTTTTCTGTGCCCAGAGTGATACAGGTAAAACGGTAAAATACTGTTTTTTTTATATATATATATATATATATATATATATATAATAAAAAAAAAAATGTAATGTATGTTCCATGGTTCCATGTAATCATATCATTGGTGATCTGTGTGTAAAAGAGTGAAATATCTCCCATTTTGTACAATTAAAACATTTGCAAATATTGTAAGTAACACAACATGCATTACATCACATCTTTAAGATTTCAAGGCATGGCATTGCAGACCGTAATAAACTAATATTCTGACAAATCCCAATTGTCATTGTACCTGCAATATCACAGTTCGACGGTAGGTGGCGCCCGCGTTGTTTGGCCCGAGCTGTGAAAAGGAGGAGCGAGTCCCCGAGGAAGAGGAGACGAAGAAGAAGGCGACCATGTTGATTTAAGAAGATACACAAAGACGCGATCTTTTCAACTAAAATTTAACTTGTAAAAGTCAATTGTGAAGAAATACTTGATTACCCGCAAGCTTGGCATCCTTTGTTAAGGGATACAGTCGTACAGGTATGCACTTTGCAGTTTAAAGTTATGCGACAGAGATGATATCCCAGTTGCTCTGAGCAGGTTAGCCAACGTTAGCAGTGCAGCTAACGCAGCATCGAGGTTAGCACACTTAACTTTAGTATCGAACTTCAACGAAACATCTTTCTAAAATTTGGGCAATTTTGTATCGTAAACATAAAACGTAACCTCGAGTGATAACTACAAATCATTTTTGAACGCTTGAGAAACGATCACATTTCGTGCACGTCAGCGGCTAAGCTCTCAGCTTACCGTGTGGCGTTAACTCGAGCTAACCTTATTAGCATGTATCGAACAGATGCTGATTTCCGTCAACAGACACGTTTCTGGTGGGTTTAAAGTATTAAAACGTTAATTACTTGGTTACAGTAAGATTTAACACAATTAAAATAAAAAAATTCAAACCCAGTGCTAATGCATTTATTGTGTTTTGGCTTAGCTTGAAGTTGATATTTTCATGGGACTTGTTAAATTTTGGCATTCATTCGAAAAGAGCTGACCCAAAAATGGGTCAATGAAATCAAAAGCTAATAAAACTGCATTTGCAGATGGTTTATTGGCAGCATTCATTATTTTATAGTGACGTTTTGCTTGGAATAATTAAGCAAAAATGAACGCGTCTATCGTGCTATTCACTGAAATAATAACTCAACCTGGAATAAACAACTCTGGCGATCTCTAGAATACTTTTAAATAGGGCGCGGAGATAATTACCGAAGAAACGAGTTGAACAGCTGTGCCAACTTGACACTGGATCAAACTGTACTTTCGTTTTCCCTTGTGTATTAAAGTCTTGTGGTGGATGGTCTGTCTTCAGGTGAGCAGTTGGACTCTGTGAAGCAGCGGGTTGATCCAGGCCACAGGCTCAGAGGAGTTCAGGAAGCTGAGGTCCGGCTCCTGCTGTGGGACACGCACTTGCTAAAGACTCTAGGGGTGGAGAGCAATTTTTGCTTTGGACTTGAAAACCCCTCTTAAGATTTGACATTTCAGGCTCTTATTTGTTTTTCTCTTTGAAGCAAGAAACAAAAACATTGCTGTGGAAAATAACGAATTTAAAAGACTCTATGGTTTTTGGAAAAAAAATCTTGTACAAAGTTGGACATTCTTTTTTTCAAGGAGCAACTCCTACGGACTCAACAGTGGAACCAGGAAACATTGATTTAGAAACAAAAGCTAAGTGTTGAACTAAGATTATTTTGAAAGAAACTATTTCTCAAGCTCAGATTGCCTTAGTTGTTCTATTTCAGGACTTGAACCGCTTTGATACTTGTTCACGTATAATTTTCTATATTGTGGACAAGTAAATTCATGCATTTGAGTGCAAATTTCTCTTCATTTTGAAGAGCTCTTGTGTATAAAAGTGTTTTTTTGTTGCTGTACGTCAGTCACTCTGGTTAAAGGGACCGAGCTGTACGTACATGTGTATATGTATATAAGACAAATTGACTTCTGTCTACAAGCTTTGGACTTAAGAATAGAGAATATTGTTTGTTAATGCTTTATTGAACTTTTTTTTACATTTTGAGAGATTTTTTAAAGAAAAACCTAAGAGGTGCAAAAACCTAATACTTTGAAGAAACTTAAGAAAAGAGAAATGGCAACAGCCAGAACAGAAAGTGTTGGACCCGTTGTGATGGGACTGAACAAACAGAACGGGCAGCTCAGAGGACAGACCAAGCCCTCTATCCCATCAGCTCCAGGAAAGACTCTGGGTGCTCTTCAGAAACCATCAGTCCCACAAGAGTCCGGGGGCATCAAGTTTGGAGACGACTGGAAGAAGAGCCTCCAACTCCCTCCCAGAGACCACCGGGTCAGAACCTCGGTGAGTCTCATGCTTCTGATTACAGACCTGCTCCTGGTTTAGCTATAATGACGCCAACCTCTGTCTGCTGCAGGATGTTACGGCAACAAAGGGGAATGAATTCGAAGATTACTGTCTCAAACGTGAACTTCTAATGGGCATCTTTGAGATGGGCTGGGAAAAGCCATCACCCATTCAGGTTTGTTTATCTGTAAGGCATGTTTCTTCTGTATAAAAATACTGGGATAACTTGTATTTGCTGTTTTTAGGAGGAGAGTATTCCCATTGCCCTGTCAGGACGGGACATTTTAGCTCGAGCAAAGAATGGGACAGGAAAGAGTGGGGCGTATCTCATCCCGATGCTGGAGAGGATAGACCTCAAAAAGGACTACATTCAGGGTGAGTTTTACTTTAAATAGATCTCACATGTGAAATGCAACAATATTTTTATGAAAACATTTCTATTGTTTCACAGCACTAGTAATGGTGCCGACCCGTGAACTGGCGCTGCAGGTGAGCCAAATTGGTATTCAGATCAGTAAACATTTGGGAGGAGTTAAAGTCATGGCAACGACAGGAGGAACCAACCTCAGAGACGACATCATGCGCCTGGACGAGACCGGTGAGCCCCGTCTCAAACTCCGCAGGTCGAGGAAATGGTGACGATTAAACTTAAAATGCTTATTTTGCCCCTCAGTGCATGTGGTCATTGCCACACCCGGGAGGATCCTGGATTTGATAAAAAGGGAGTTGCAAAAGTGGATCGTGTTCAGATGATGATCATGGATGAGGTAAAGAAAACCAGACCAAATCTAATGTTGTTCTCCTGTGTACTTGAGCTGAAGGGTGTCCGTATAGAACTGGACACATTTTGAAAACCAAATTCACTAGTTTCATTTAAATATTTCTTCCGCTTGGTAATGGCTCCAATAATCCCATCTGATTTGAGGTGTAGTAATAGGTTTTTTAGATTTCTTCACTCCCCAGTTTTTCTGATGCGGTACTTGAGCCCAGGGTAATTGCTAGAGAGCCAGTAGAACACCACATGTTAAAAGATATTCAAGGATGAAAGCTGAACCGCAGAACACGCGGCTCATGTTTTAATAAACTCCAAAGAATAAGTGAAGGCATCAAAGAGGGGAACATGAATCCTTTCACTATTTAGAAAAATACAGCATGTGATCAGATCGCGTGGCCCTTCATGTGATTTTCTTTTCTGAAACAAAATGTTTGTTTTGTGTCCATTGTCGGCATATTGGAAACTGCTGTGCATCTTATTCTAAAGCATTTCTACACTTTTCGTGAACTGAACAGCCGGCTTTTCATTTCTGTGACACTGAAAAGTAGCCTTGAAGTTGTGTAATGTGCTTAGAAACTCATCCCTGTGGAGAAGTGAGAAACTTGTCAATAATATGAATGAGTTTGCACCACAATGAACAGTTCAATGTACAAGCTTCCTCTTTGGTTTGGAAAAATGGGCCTTATTTATTACATATTCTTAATGTTGTGTGAGGATTTTCTAATGTAATCTTTAAAGCTGAAACCGATGCGTTGTTGTAAAATGTGCAGTTTTCAGTCTCTCAACCTATTTTTCAATGTGTTTGTCCCGTCAGGCGGATAAGCTGCTGTCTCAGGACTTTGTGGTGCTCATAGAGGACATCATTAGCTTCCTGGCCAAGAAACGACAGATCCTGCTCTATTCAGCCACCTTCCCCGTCACCGTACAGCGCTTCATGGTGAGAACGGCCTCAATCTCTGATCATGTCGATACAATGCTTCAAATTATTGGACGATTTGAGAAGCAGCATTTGTTTCGATGTGATTTCTAGTCCGTAAAGAAGAAGCTAGGACAGGCCTTTCACATGTATCACAGTGTTTTCACACGAGTGGCCTCATTTACTGAAGTGGCTCTGTGAAATAAGCGTTTTGTTTTTGTGTGGATTCAGCCTTGGATTGTTCTGCAAAAGATTGTTGTTTTTGGTCTAAGTGGAAGTTTGACAAACAGAATACAGAAGTTATGGTGATCTGTCCTCTCAGGATTTCATTTTTCCACTAACTTCTTACTGTAATGGTTCTTTTCTCCTTAGTAACACTAGAGTATTATGTTGTGACACCCCTAATAGTGATTGTGAAAACTGTGCAGCCAACTGAGCCCCGCACTCTGGGCTCTGAGCCATGTGGCGCCTCCTCTGCCCTTCTCTCTCTGCCTCTTGCTCCGCGCTTATCAAGCCGATAACGACGTGCGGCCTCGAGGTTTGTTTGTGTTTCGAGTGCGGCTGTGGCTTGTGGCAAACTCGGATTGTGTCATTGTTTTGATAAACCGGTCTTCTCTCTAAAAATAAAACAAGCCGTGGGCAGATTTAATGCCTCTGTTCAAAGATATTTTTAAAAGTGGCCAACGTCATTTGGCTTTGGGACAAACCCTTATTGAATGTTCAGATCAGATTAATCAATTTAAACCCAACAAATTGGTTTAACACAATTAGTGTTTATTTTGAAAGTGACTCGGGCCTTTTGAGATTTAGCTTAGGCTCAGTTCAATCACATACTTGTGCAGTTGCAATTAGCAAATCCGCAAGATCCATAATTATCTAGGCCGGGTGATTTTCTTTGCGAGCTTTAAAGTACCGGTATGTGGTCTTGTTACTTTCTGCAAACCCTGTAGTTTATACCTGACAAACATGTTCTGAAATGCGCGCGTGGTTTATGTATTGGTTCAGTTCATATTTGTCTTCTGAGATATTAAAGAGGGGGTATTATGCTTTTTTCAATCACATAGCACCAGTCTATAGCATACTACAATGATGACGTAACCTTCTGTTGGTCTGTATATGCAGTAAATTAAAATAACTGCCTTGAATAAAATTGCTCTCTCAAAATGGCTGTACTGAACGTCTTGAAATAGGCCTCTGTCTCTTTAAGAAGCTTTCCGACACGCCCCCTTCAGCACACTGCTGTGGCATCTAAACAACACTACTGTGCGGGGAGGGGGCTCTGCTCAGCTGAGGAGCAGTGGTTGGTGGCTTGGCTGGTGACGAAAGGTCCAGAGGCGTCTCCAGGAGGTGGGGGCGTTCCTAGGAGGACTGAGGCATAGCTACACCTAAAATGGCTGCCGTCTAAGTTTTTACTGATTACTCAAAAATATGTGAATGAGCCAAGGCAACACTCCAGGCATGTGTTTAATGAGGGAATGACATAATAACATGATATAAAGCTTGAAAAAGTCAATTTTACATAATACCCCCCTTTAAAGGAATAGACCACTGTTTTTCCATAATGAGATATGTCCTTACCTGAGCTTAGACGAGTTGATGTGCAGCTGTCTGGTCTTTGTGCGTGCGCTCAGTCACACAAATAGACCAATGTTGTTGGCATTTAGCCTCTCACAGCATATTCCTATGGCTCCAAACTGGGGTGAAGTTAGAAGCGACTAAGCTGTTTCCCATATTTAAATACAGTTGCATGAAAAGTTACACGATCCAAGTAAAGTTACACAAAATTAAACATGTCAATTTTCTAAGTGGATAAAAGGGGGGACTATATTGTGAGGCGTAATGACACATTGGGAGCACTTCGACGTCCGCGCAGCATAGTCGAGATATTACTGCACGGACGTCAAAGTGCCTTGCTTGTTTCTCTGCTCTATCGTGGCAATTTAAAAGCTGCTGCTATAGTTACAATTGTTTGGAAAAAATCTGTCGAAGAAAATGAGTGAAACGGTGACTGACTAGAACAAATGAAAAGCTTCTGTTGCTTGTTTTGATGTGCAAAGATCCTGTCATTTCATTTCACAAACTGTTGACACTGTTTGACACTCCCTTAACGTGTGCGCTGTCGTTCGCTGTAGGCCGCTCACCTGCAGAAGCCGTACGAGATTAACCTGATGGAGGAGCTGACCCTGAAGGGAATCACTCAGTTCTACGCCTACGTTACCGAGCGCCAGAAAGTGCACTGCCTCAACACGCTCTTCTCCAGGGTAAGAGCGCTCAGTCCTTCTGCTAAACGCTCATTATAAAGTGAGATCTGATTATGGAGCAAAAATAAGAAGTGTTTGAAATATGTTTTATTGTGCACTTGTGTTTTCTTTCTGGTTTAGCCTCAAGTTTTGGTTTTGTATTTTCGAATTAGAATTGTATCCTTGCTACAAATTTCCTGTGGTTAGAGACTGAATAGAAGATTTCAATTCATCTTACAAGTTGCCATAGCAATCTATTGAGTAAAGTAGGGCTGGGCGATTTAAGGGAAAAAAATAATCACGATTATTTTCCCCATATTGATCGATCTCGATTTTCGATTTTATTTTTTCATAATAAATTAAATGCATCTTGCTGATTCATGAAATTAGATACATCTTTTATTCAAACCTCAGCTCAAATGCTTTCATCAAGTCTCAGTTAATGCTCAAATCTCTTCCATTGTCTCGTCCAAACTAGGTCCTGTTTGTGCCAAAGAAATGTCTGTAAACCTGTCGCTTTATAAAATCCCATGACGATTATTGAGATTGAGCAAAGTAGAGATTGCGATTTCGATAAAATTTTAATTAATTCCCTAGAGTAAAGTACATTTGAAATAATTAAACATCTTAATGGGCTGCACAATGTATCTCCATGTTATTGTAATTGTAAGATTGATGCACTTTCCACACTGTAGTGAAGTCACTGAGGTTTTCCTTAGATGTCGACCGATCTAAGCCGATATCGCCGGAACTGAAAGTGATTTGCATTGGAAAAATCTGAGAGCGTTAAAATGACAAAGTGGTTACACATCGGATTGTATTTGATATATTTATGTTGTCGACTTTTGCTCATGATTTCGGAACCATAAGTGACAGAGACTTACTGTTTTTAGTTTTGGAATCTACCGTTTTATGTCTTTAAAACGAGCTCAGGAATGTCTTAAATTAATCGGCCTCTAATAAAGCGCCCCCTGCTGTCACAGTTACACATTTTACAGTTTAGAAACATCGAACACAGGATAATAGACATTTGGAAAAGTCGGCCAAAATAATCAGCCGTGCATTTCGGCCTCTGCCGGGGCTGATTCATGCTTTTAAAACAGACGATGTGGAAAATGCCTAAACCGTAAAATCGTGTCCGTCGCTCCATGTCCCCCTGACGTGCGTCGTGCTGACAATTTAGCGGCGTTTCAGACGCTCTGTAGCGACTGTTTTTGGAAATGACGCCAGTGGAAAACCAAGCGACGATCTCTGCTGCTTTACAAAGTGTTGTGTTTTCATTGTGCGCGATGGAGTTTTCTTCCGCTAAAACAGACTTTTTTTCCCCCGGTCTGATCCTCTGCACTTCTCCCACTCAGAGCGGAGACACAGCACCATTTAACTCCGCCCCTTTCCCCTTGAGTCTCCATAGAGACGGTTGTCAATCACAGCGGAGCTCGAAGCATGAGGACGATAAAACTAAAACGCTTTTGTAAACTCCATGGCTTGATAAGAAGTTTTACTTTTGAGAACAGACGAGGAATATTTAAAACAGAAATAACTCTTTTTAATGGGCCTAATTCTTGGCTATATTAATCTAAATATTAATGATCAGGACTCTGAGCAGTTTTCTTCATATGAAAGATCTGGAGACGATCGTAATCGTCCAAACTGAGTTACGTCTCCCAGCCTGAGCATCGGCCAATAAAAATCCCCCAAAAAACGGCACCAGCCCATATCAGTCGACCTCTAGTCTTCCAGGATTTATACCTCTCTTGCAAACGGCCTAAAAGAAAAATATACGTGGTTGTCTAATATTGATTAATCTGTTCCTCCACAGCTTCAGATCAACCAGTCGATCATCTTTTGTAACTCCACTCAAAGAGTTGAGCTTTTAGCCAAGAAGATCACGCAGCTCGGCTACTCCTGCTTCTACATTCACGCCAAGATGATGCAGGTAAAGTGTCCAAAGTGTAAACGATCAACAGCACAAAGCTCTTTCTAAACAATCTTTTCAATGTTTTCTAGGAATACAGAAATCGTGTTTTCCACGACTTCAGAAACGGACTGTGCAGAAACCTGGTCTGCACTGGTGAGGATCTTTTCTGTCCTAAATGTTAATGAGTGTAAGAATCAGTGCGGCGCTGATGAAACGTTTTATGTCCAATAGATCTGTTCACTCGAGGTATCGACATCCAGGCAGTAAATGTGGTCATCAACTTTGACTTCCCCAGAAACGCTGAGACCTACCTGCATCGAATTGGACGATCTGGTAAGTTCTTCATGTGTTTCATAGTGTTTAAAAATATGAGGCGGTGGCAGATGCTCGAGTAGAAACTGTCCCCGGAGAGAAGCCACGAGAGCAGGTGCAGCGCGGCCATGTTTTCCCCCTGAGAGTTAAAAGTAACTTCCTTTTTATCACTGAACATTGTATTATCGCTGGATGTTGCCGTGTTGATGTTGAGTTTGAAAACCATTGTCAGTGACTTGAACAAAAATCCTTAAGAGCTGCACCCAAATGAGCTTGATTTGTAACTGTTCCCCCTCAGGCCGGTTTGGACACCTGGGTTTGGCCATTAACCTGATCACGTCCGAGGATCGCTTCAACCTAAAGGCCATCGAGGACCAGCTGGTGACCGACATAAAGCCCATCCCCAGCTCCATCGACAAGAGCCTGTACGTGGCCGAGTTCCACTCTTTGGACGGCGACTGCGAGGCCGACGAGGCGGACGAGAAACGCCAACAGGACAGCACCTAAAACTGTGAGCGTGGAAAAAACTAACCAAATCCTTTTCATTCTGTGTGAATATTTCATTTGATATTGGGTCAACTTTGAAGATGAATTCTCCAGACTTCTTTAATCGATTGACTGTGCACTGTTCTTCCTCTTGGTATTTCCCTTGGAGTTAGTAGTGGCTTGTCCAAATAAATAAATGGCTCCCGATTACAATGCAGTGCGTTCCTCATAGACCGTCACTAGCATCATCATCACTTCTGTGCTCAGGGATCTCCAACCAGCAGCTCTCCAGCCCTTTCTAGGGAGCTCGCCAAACAATTTCTACATTAGATGCGTTTTATTTTTGTTCTGAACTTGCTGAACACAATCTGCAAAACCTTTGGGTCAATATAGTAAAGTCTTAGTACAAAACTCGAGTGATTTTCTTTGAAATATCATCTTCGCTACTAATTCTCCTGGTAATCTCCACCGAAGTCGCATTTTCCTCTGGTGTTTTTGAAGCACAAGTAGCTCTACATTGTTTTTGTTGCGTTAAAAGTAGCTCGCTGAGTAATAAAGGCTGGAGACTCCTTTAGCAACGTTTTAGACGAGCCTGTTCAAAAAATAGCTGGCTTATAAATGCTTTTTTTCTTTTCTTTCTTTTATTGTCGTGGTGTTTTATGATGATATAAACACGACTTGATGAGCACAGGGCGTTTCCTCCTGTCGAAGCATTTGACACGTAGCCAGTGACCATCAGTTACTCACTGTCCTCACTGTTTTCATTAAACTAATTCTCTATTTGTGCGAGACGCCTTCGTAGAGTTCACTTGGTTCATCTATTGAGCGACGGCAACAATAAATATGATCTACATACGAATGACCTCCTTTCCTTGTGCTCAATACGAGTAGGAAGTAGTAACCGAGGTGCACCTACCCGACATCAGTGTGCGTTATGATTGTGGAGATGGGAAAACTTTAAACACTTTGTCATCTTGGTGAGATATAAAGTGAAAAACTGCACTATGGGTATGAAACTTGAACGCATTGTTGTGTTCATCAAAGTTCAAACTGTGGATTGATGTGTTGAGCTAAAGTAGAAATATTGTTTTGTTTTTTACGCTTTATTATGCAGAAAAATATAAAGATAAATCCAATCTGATTTTGATAAGGAGAATTCGTCGTCCTTTCAATGGATTGTTCTAGCGACTTTTAAATTGCCTAATACTTCATATATATATTTTGAGTGGAAGAGTCTAACCTGCCTTTTCTGTGTTTCAGAAACGCACTGGGCTTTTGCACAGACCACAGGCTCCGGGCGACGCTTCAGTTTCACACTTCCTGTTTTCGCCGCCTGTGACGCAGATGTTTAAAGCTACTTTTTATTTTGAAGCAGCTCTTTTTATTTCCAAGTCAAACGTTTCCCCCCCCCTCCCCCTCACTGCTTTGCACCGGGTGATTTAAACTCCTAAAACAATCAAAGCTGGTCTGAACCCCGGTCCTTTCTGAGACGGTTTGTCGCCTGCCGAGCGCGTTCCACGGTTTTAATTTCGACTGTTGTCACTTAAGTGCCTTATACTCATCCATTCATCCAACCTGCTGTTTGAACCCACGGCAGACAATGAGCACAATACAACGAACAAACAGATGAATTTTGACTTTAGAACTTTTTTTTTAACGCTAAATTACAACTCATGACTCGCAAGACTCCAAACTCCTTCATCCTGAATGTGATTGTTGCAATAAAAAGGGCAGCTTTGTTCAAATACTGCACGACTGTTTCCCTCCCCCTGAGTACATGTTTGAATGACCAGTACTACCTATAACGTGTAGAAGACGCCTAATGAGAAAATTAGGCTGCGAAATAGATGGCGTTTTATGTTCATATTTGGGCGCGACAGACCACATGTGTTTTTTTGTTTGTTTTTTAAAGCTCAATTACGACAGGTGTCTATTGTTCAACACAGGCCAGACTTCAGGCTCTTCACGACAAAGGGACTAAAGCGTCGGTTCAGAACAGCTTTGGTTCATTTCAAGTGCGTTCCCAGAAACTATCGCAAATGTTTACGTTTTGGGCGCAAAGCAGTGAGGAGTTCATGCCCCGTGACTTTTGTTTTGTTTTGTTGCTTCCAAGCCCCATTTTTTGTCAAAGTAGGTGAATGTACTTGTTGCCAATGTTCTTTTGTTTTTTTTTAGCGATTTGGATGCCAAGCTTTTAAGCGTTGTCCTTCATTGCTACTGGATAATCACTTTTGTTCATATTGACCGAAACCGCAGGCATTTTATTTTGTGGACCACGATTTTATTTTAATTCTCCCACTTTCACTCGATTTCAGAAAACACGATAATCGCAGTAGCAAGTTTTTTATTTTATTTTTTTTTTTTCCCTCCCTGGACATTTTTCTCTTTCTTTTTGAGGAGTGGGATGTTTTGTCAAAAGCAAAATTGTAGCATCTTTGAAGAGGCAGCTGTGACTTTTCAGTTTGTTCCCCTTTACGGAGCGTACTAACGATACAAAAAAAAGAGTATTTTTTTTTTGCTTTTTAAATTTTATTTTTGATGCTTAAAAAGTGGAAGGGAGGATGTATAAAAAGTAAAATAGTGGAGTTTTCGGGTGGGATTTGTCAGAGCCAAGTTATTGCAAGTGCTCTAGTTCTTTAAAGCAACCTGGAAAACGTTTAAATCGTTTATTTTAGGTGCTAGAGAAGGCGCGAACACATGAGCCAAGTAGCACAATGATCATGCATTACATTGGCATAAAGGGGGATCGATGTGCGCCGTTTTTAGTTCATTTTTTGAAAAATTGGTCCAATCTTTTTTTTTCCATTTTTGTTTTTTAGTTTGCAAAGCTAATTGTAAATGATTATTTTTTTACACTAGTCGTTTACAATTGCACAAAATAGAAAATACCTTGCTTCATACGTTTTGGTGGAAAGATGAGTTTTATTTTCCTATTTTTTTTTTTTTTTCTCGTATTCTTTTCCAAGATTTACATTTGAAGCAAAACCAAAAAGTGAAGTGTGAATGTCTGTGTGGAAGTTGGAAAGATGTGTGAGCGCGTTTTTTGAAAGGGAGATGTGAATGATTTGAGTTTGCGTGGATTTACGCTGGTTTTACGCGCAGCTTCAACTGGACAGATCTCCTCAAAATCAGCTACTTCAGTTTTTACCCAAATCTATCCATAAAGTTTTCCATCTTTTAAAGCTGCGGGTAAAACGGCGTAAATCATTCCCTGTTTGGTGTTTTTGTTGACGTCGTAACGTTAATTGTTTGGCCTGGTCAGGGATGTGACTTTGTTTTTTTTGTTAATTTTATAATTTTTTCCCCCTCGCTCTACGGATTTTTAAGTTCAAGATGACATTTTGTTTCCAGTAAGAGACACTTTGGTTTGTTTTTGCAAGTCTATCCCTGACCAGTGTTCCCAAAACTCGTATGTGACCCTTTTAAAAAGTAATTAGCAATGCATTTAAATTGATCAAGTCATGTTTTATTAAAAAATTCTAGTCATTGCCTCGAAACATAAGTGGCCAAAAATGTGTGCAAGTAGAATTACTGTATTCAATATACCATTGGAATTATAGGGTCACAAACGGGTTTTGGCTAAATGCAGTTATGAATGTAAGTCAATGTCTGTCAGGACGTCTTTTTGTTTTACGTGCACTCTCAAAATCTGTGCAAAAAAAAAAAAGATGGGGGAAGGGAGGGACGGGGTGGTTAAAATGTTGATAAATTGGGGGGGGGGGGGATGACAAAAAATTGGATTGTAAACGTTTAGGATTTGGGTTATGATTGAGGCATTTCTTGAGGCTCTACAAGTTCTCAATTGAAAAAATGAATTGGAGTCTCGACAAAAACAAAAAAAAACTAGCGGAAGTTGTGCCAAGCTTGATCTAAATTGGAATCGTTAATTTGATGCACTAATTTACCCGTAACATCGCTTTTGGCAACTTCAGTCGAGTTCAATGTTAAAATTGGCAAAAACTAAATTTGAGTCAAATGCAGTATTTACCAACAGCGTGGATTAATCTGAACGGATTTGTCCTGAAATCCTTTATTTTAAGAGATGGAGTTAACAGCTAAGAAATTCTTTAGATTTCCCATGGCTTAAGAAATCTGGCCCGAAATATACTTTATTGACATTATTTGGACCCCTGGAGGATCTCATGGTAAATTTTGGAATTGTTTTCGCTCTGTATTAAAAGTTTATATAATTGAATCACTCGATTTGAATGTGGTCTTATTTCCTCAATTATAATTGGAATGTATTACAAAAATGTGACTTGTTGTCAAAAGTCTGAGATCCACATGTCGATCACACTCTTTCCCACTGTTGAAATACTCGCAAGGTGAAAACTCAATAAATTGGATGAAACATGCACTTCTGGCTCATTTGTTCATTTTAACACACTTTTCTAGCAATACAAGAGGACTGTTAAAATATTTTGTGTGCCTTATTTTTGTGTGACTTAAAGTTGCAGAGGTGAATAAGTTACATTTAGCCAAGCACTTATTCTAGAAGTTTTTGAAGTGATCCTTCTTGGCAAACTTTTATCACAGTATTAATTTTTTAAATGTAATCTCTGAATTAAGGGGGAAAAACACTTTCCAATGATAAATCTTATGTTGACATTAAATGTTTTTATTTTTTTTATTGAATGTAATTCTAATTGATGAAAATGGCACAATTTTCACGTTTATGTTTAGTCAGAGTAATCATGTCGCTTTCTTCACCCCAGTTGTGTAAATTTCATCACGGAAGAAAAGCTGATAAAAATGATAATCAGCTAAGCTTATGAACCACGTTTAAGTTTAAGTACTATTTTTTTACAGAATGTATTCAGAATTCCTGAAAAAAGTCTTGTTCAAACTTGTCAAACACACATTGTTTATGTTGTAAACTTCAGTTTGACCTTGAGAAGGGTCTTGAACTGAAGTTGTTACTATAACAGCATGTCAACCAATCACAGTACTGGATCCTCCTTTATCCCACCCATTTACACTGCTCTTGGCCAATCACGACTAAGTTAGGGCCTGACGACACTACCGTAAAGTACACCTGCACGGGTATATAATTGACAGATGTTTAACCCAATCACTGATGAGCTTTGGGGTCCTTTAACCAATCAGAAGGTGGAGTAGTAGAAGTAGGCGGGACTTCAACGGGTCACGTCATTTTTCAACTTCCGGATTCAACTTCCGCCGCTGCATCGTCCTTTGGAAATACAACGTGAGTGCATCATTAGCCTCGGATTATATCTAATTTACTTCTTAACCTGAGTAGAAAAGGGTTCACATTTTTCCACTAGCCTGGAAAGAATATCAGCATTAACTTCAACCTGTTATTATTTACGGCTGCTGTTGAAACGACCTGTAAGGATTGTGTCTACTTTAGCCGGTGGAGCTAGCCTCAAGGCTAACCTATTTGACAGGTTTCATTCATACCACTAGATGAGGCATATCACACACATTGCCTTATAAAATTATAAAATCTGCGATATGTTGGTTTTGGCGATACAGTTTTAACTGTGTCAACATTTGATACGTGATTTATATATGTTTTACATAAAATAAAGTAGCCTCGTTACAGTTACAAGGTTACAGCTCATTCCAATTATTATGATGGGAGTTTGTCTTGATGTCTGGGTTTTTCAATTATTTGATCCTTTATAAATATGTCAAACACAGAGACGTTATGTGTGTCTAGAAATACTAGTGTCTGCTAATTTATTTATGTTCTGTAATATTTTGGTGTCTGTGATTAAAGAGGATCAGTTATTGTAGACACAGTTTTCAAAACTCTGAAAATGGGAAATGTCTTTAATGACACTTTTGTTTCATTATTTTCCCTCTGGTACTATAATGATTCTATTTATCTTCCCTCAACTGGAGTCAGACACAATGTGTTTGTATTGCATAAATTATGGATTTCATATTCTCCATCATTTATAACAGATAAATCAAAATGCTATTGGCTGTGACTAATTACAGTATTATACACACTGTATTGTAAAAAACCTGAATGTCAATTTGTGGGCATAAATATTCTTTTTATGTTTTCTTTCAGAATGGGCAGTGTGTTGGCTGCCAGTTCACCGAACCAGCCTCCCCCGGCCACAGGGAGCGCTGTTGTTCCTCCTGGACTCACTGTTCCTCCAGGGTTCGGGATGCCCCCAGTCTCCTCCGTCCTGCCCTCGTCTGCCCCAACAGAGGAGACAGAGGGCTCTTTACCAAATCCAGGAGGGTTTGAAGAGTGTCATCGAAAATGTAAAGGTATAATGTTAGTGTGTTTTTGGAGTAGGTTTTTTTTTTTCGTTGAGGAGCTTCGAGTGCCAAGAAATATATAATAATGCATTTGTTTCATAGCACTTTTGCAGACGCTCAAAGTCGCTTTACAATTTTGTACAGTAGTTATTCATTCTATGTTAGGTGATGATGATGAGGTGATGTAAGCTCAGACCAACACCAACCACTCACACGCTACCAACCTTAGCCTATTGTACATGTTCCGTCCGGCTGGGGATTGAACTCAGGACCTTCTGGCTGTGAGGCACGAGCGCTAACTGCCGTGCCACCATATGAAACAATCTTCTTATTTTAACTATCAAACAATAAACATGTTTTACTTGTGTGTTTGCAGAAGTCTTCCCAATGCAGATGGAGGGAGTGAGGCTACTTGTCAACAAAGGGCTTAGCAACCACTTTCAGGTAAATGGAAAAGACAATCCTCACTTTTTAAATATATTTTTTGTTTATTTAGTTAAGATATTTCATTCTTGTTCCCAGGTGAGCCACACGGTGATGCTCAGTACAATGGGAGACTCGAGCTACAGGTTTGGCACCACATACGTTGGAACAAAGCAAATGGGTCCAGGAGAGGTACGTCCCAGGCATCATCCATTTCACTGCATTTCACTCAAACACTGGCTTTACAGCGCCATTTGGGAAAGTTTCTGACAAAAGCCATGATCAAATGTATTCCCAAAGTTAAAACTGGAAAGGCAACATGATCCAGCTTTGTTGCTCTGCTTATGAAATTCTTCCAATTACAAAAATGGAATAAAGAAAAAAAAAAAGTTTATGGCTGTATTTAACAACATTGCCACCAGATGCCACCAAAACTGCAGATTCAATAAAGAAAAAAGTAGTTCCAACTTCCATATTTATCTACACTTGCATAACGCTCACATTCTAATTCAAATATAAATTAAAAAGTATTGCCAACATAATCAATGATGCTAGTTTTCCCAATAGAGGAGACAATTTTTTTTGACAATATAAAACTACAGCATGCTGGTAAAAAAAGACCTGTTGAAAGAAGAAATAAGTGGCTTATTTACTCAATTAAAATAGTATCAGCAAAATGTATCACAATTCCGATCGGCAGAGCTCCATAGTTTCAGTAAACATCTGTGGAAAACACTGTTAAAAGTAAAATATTTGAAAACCTAAAGAACCATTGATTAACTATTGTTTTATTTTTGTGCAGTTTTTCCCTGTTATGGTGGGAGACATGGATAACTCTGGCAGCCTTAACGCTCAGATCATTCACCAGGTCAGCAGCAGGATACGCTCCAAACTCGCATTTCAGGTAAACCACTACGCTACACTTTGTTTTGCTTGGCACGGCGTAATTGTCAGGATTTTTAGTTTTTTAGCATTTGCTTGATTTTTTTAATTTATTTTTTTCTCCTTCAGACACAACAGAACAAGTTTGTAAACTGGCAGGGAGACGCGGATTACAGAGGAGACGACTTCACCGCGACGGTTACTCTCGGAAATCCAGACGTTCTGGTGGGATCTGGTGCGTGTGTTCACTTTACTAACGCGTATTTTTGTCTTGATCCTCGTGAGCTTTTTGTCAAACCCCAAACCAGCCTCCCTCATTTATGATTCTTTAACCACTTAACCCCCGCGTTAACCAAGTGCATTTTCTCCACTTCAGCTTTACCCAAATCTAGAAGAAGGTTTCAGCCTATAGGCCAGAGTAACACCTACAAAACTGATCTAGAAGGATCTTTTTCCTCCCATTGTTATCGTGTTGTCACTTTTTGGACATTTTGTTTCATTGCTTTTTTTGTCCGTTCTTGTCACATTTTTGTTGTTTTACTGTCACACATTTGTTTCACTTTTTCATCACTTTTGTGCCTCTTTTTAATCATTTTTTCATTTTTTTAATCAAATTTGTCACTTTTGTGTCCGATTTTTGCCTCTTTTTTAATCATTTTTTCATCACTTTTGATCAAATTTTCGTCACATTTTCATTCCATTTTTTGATGCGTTTTTTGTCACGTTTTTGTGACTTTTTCATCCTCGTTTCGTTTTTGTCTCTATTTTGACACTTTTTTTCCCCAAGAAGCTTTGAGATTTGGTTAAAGTCGAACTGGAGAAAATGTGCTCTGTTCAGGTGGGAGTTAAGAGGTTAAAATGTTCCCATTAGTCAAAACTTAATTTAAACTCGTCTTTAATTAGCTATACGTGAAAAGACAGTATGGCAAACATTAATCTCACAGATGATGACAAAATGCTCACGTAATCTTTCGCCCGGCAGCCGAAATGGATGGTTCCCTTGTGCTTTACAAAGAAGTTTAAAGAGGGGGTATTATGCTTTTTCCAATCACATAGCACCAGTCTATAGCATACTACAATGATGACGTAACCTTCTGTTGGTCTGTATATGCAGTAAATTAAAATAACTGCCTTGAATAAAATTGCTCTCTCAAAATGGCTGTACTGAACGTCTTGAAATAGGCCTCTGTCTCTTTAAGAAGCTTTCCGACACGCCCCCTTCAGCACACTGCTGTGGCATCTAAACAACACTACTGTGCGGGGAGGGGGCTCTGCTGAGCTGAGGAGCAGTGGTTGGTGGCTTGGCTGGTGACGAAAGGTCCAGAGGCGTCTCCAGGAGGTGGGGGCGTTCCTAGGAGGACTGAGGCATAGCTACACCTAAAATGGCTGCCGTCTAAGTTTTTACTGATTACTCAAAAATATGTGAATGAGCCAAGGCAACACTCCAGGCATGTGTTTAATGAGGGAATGACATAATAACATGATATAAAGCTTGAAAAAGTCGATTTTACATAATACCCCCACTTTAATTATCCGATCAGAGAAACGTGATAGTCCATTCATATTAAACACTTTGGCATCTCTTTGCCACGCATGCTGCACTAAACCTCCTGCTTGTTTCACTGTTTGAAAATGGTAGAAATCTGGTTGTGTGGCGGTAATGCGTGATCTTGCTTTATGTTGCTTGTTTTCAGGTCTCGTCGTAGCTCACTATCTTCAGTCCATCACTCCGGCTCTGGCTCTGGGCGGGGAGTTGGTTTATCATCGCAGACCTGGAGAGGAGGGCTCCGTCATGTCTCTGGTCGGCAGATACACAGGTGCAGGAAATATTTAGTTTTTCAGTAATGTTCAACAACTGAAATATACTTTCTGTTGTTTTAGGGAGTAACTACATTGCCACACTGACCCTGGGTTCAGCCGGAGCTCATGCCTCATACTATCATAAAGCCAGTGACCAGGTATTCACTCTATAATTATTCTTACGTACTGTGTATTCCTATATGCACTGCCCGACCAAAAAACGTCCACTTGGGTTTAACTAACTGATCTGATCTGGGGTCGCTGGAGTTGGTCAGGTCTAGGTTCAGTAACACCATGAGCCCAAAGAGACCAGATTATTCCACCAAAGGATTTCTTCTTCAGGGAGCATGACACATTATTTTCACACATGGATTGGCTTTCACAGAGTCCAGGTTCGATTCCTCCCTGGGCAGGACGTCTGTGTGTGGAGTTTGCGTGTTCTCCCCGTGTCTGCAGAGGAATATACCCATGCATATCCGGTTTCCCCTACCACTAAAAACATGTACAATAGGCCAGAATGAAAGTTGTGAGTGACTGGTTGGTGGTGTTCGGAGGGGCCGGTGGCACAGACTAGTGCCTCGCTTTCGTCAGTCTACCCGAGGGGCAGCTGTGGCTACAATTAATCAAAGCTAAAGGCGTCAAACCAAGTATTAGATCATGTGAGGTGTTACTGATAGATGTGGAAACCCTTATTCATGCGTTTTATATCATCTAAGTTGGATTATTGTAATTCCCTGCTGGCTGCATGTCCAAAATCGTCCTTGAGAAGCCTTCAACTAGTCCAGAACACAGATGCACGAATATTAACAGGGACCAGAAGACGAGAGCATATAACTCCAGTGCTAAAGTCTCTCCATCGGCTTCCTATTGAGTATAGAATCAAATTAAAAATTCTGCTTCTCACTTACAAAGCCATTAATGGTGTCGCTCCGATTTATCTCCGAGAGGCCATAGAGAGACCATATCAACCAATTAGAGCACTTCGCTACCAAAACTCACGGTTGCTTGTGGTTCCACGCATTTTTAAAACAACAATAGGAAGTAGAGCTTTAAGCAATCAAGCTCCTGTTTTATGGAATCAACTTCCATTCTACGTCAAAGAAGCAACACACCATAGGCCATTTCAAAGAGGAACGTTTTAGCCTAGTCTTATGGGGAGACTAGGCTAATAACGTTCCTCTTTGAAATGGCCTATGGTCAGGTCAGCCTAGGATGAACTGATTCAGCTTTTCATTGTATTCTATTTTTTTTTTTTTTACATACAGCTCAGGGTGTATGGCTGTATAGTGATATGCTGTTTATGGATGTTTTAATTGCATTGTTTGTATTTTTTATTCCTGTTACAGCGCTTTGAGATGCACTGTGTGCGTGAATAGCGCTTTACAAATATGTTGATTGATTATTTGTGCAGACCTTTTTTGGTCCGGCAGTGTCTTTTAGTCCTTAAAAAGTAGCAGTTCACAGACAATCTTATTCTGACTTTTTGTCTGTATTTTTCGTAACTTAAATCGTCTTTAAAAGGAGTTTACTGCAGAGTTTGTGGCATTTGTATCGTTATGTTCACATCTTTACGTAAATGTCAAGCTCTGCTACTGACTAACTTACTGAATATACTTTTTTTTTTTTATATCTTTAAACCTCGTTCCAAGGCGTTGACATGTTTTTCTTAGTTTCACTTGGTTCTTCGCTTGTGTCTCTGTGAATAGCTGCAGGTGGGAGTGGAGTTCGAGGGGAGCATGAGAATGCAGGACACCAGTGTTTCATTCGGATATCAGATAGACGTGCCTAAAGCCAACCTACAGTTCAAAGGTGCGTTTTATTTATCAAGTATTCATCAAGGACATGCTCCGACGGCAGAGTTGCACAACCCTTTTATAGAGTAATTTATCTCACTGTTCGAGAGGTCATTAAAGGCACTCGTGCTGCCCGTCATGATTGTGATTTGTTTGATGAGCCAAAGTGTAAATACTGAAAGATTAACCCTGTGTCCTGTTGTGCCTAGGCTCTATAGACAGTAACTGGGTCGTCGGTGCTACATTAGAGAAGAAGTTGTTGCCTCTCCCTCTGTCACTGGTCCTCTGCTCCTTCCTGAACCATCGTAAAACAAGTTCCAGTGCGGCTTCGGCGTCACCATCGGTTAATGTTGCGTTCACGGACCTCGCAGAGAAACGGACAGACTATAACCGTCCAGCCTGACCTCTGTGGCCAACAATATCATGGTTTCAATATGGTGTAAAGGTGTTGCAATCAAAGCCAAACCAAAAGAGGGGTTCAGTATTAAAAATAAAATCAGATTAGAAATGTATTATAAGAGCTATCACTGTATTTAAGGTGGACTGCATTGTCCCTGTTGGCATATTTGTCTTCGGCATTTGACCCAAATCGAAACCCATCTCTTGAGCTTGAGTTAGCTTGGTTTGGAGTATCTACTGTAGCTGGAGGTTTTAGTCCAGTGGTTCTCAATCATTTCATTCCAAGTAATACCTCATAAAATATTTGACATTTCAAACCATCAGCCTGAGATCAAGACTAAACAGTGTCTAAAACATAGAACCGCATGTACCACGGTTTGAGAGCTACTGTTTTAGACGATTGTGCATGTTTTGGGTTGATTGGAGAAACTGGAGCATGCGGAGGAAACCCTCTCAGACACGGGGAGAACTTGCAAACTCCGAACAGAGCGGCTTCACACGGTCCAGGAATTGAACCTGTAACCTTCTTGCTGCCAAGCCTGAGCGCTTAACCACTGAGCCACTGTGCCAACTCCAAACAGAGCCAGCTTAAATGAACTGAAATAGTCTTATCCGGGTCTGGAAGAGATTAAGTAGTTAGTACTTCAGTTATGTAAGTAAATAGACTGTGGTGGCGCACATGTTCCAATACATTTAGTAACTAATGTGTAAATAACGCAGGTCTTCCTCTTCTGGCTGTTTATCCACCTCCATCCACATTTGAAGGGGGGTATTATGCAAAATCTACTTCTTTTTAGAGCTTTTTACTGTGGTACAATGTAGTTTAAAAATACATATCTGGTGCTGTGTTTCGACCCACTCGCGCAACTTTGAGTAAGCTTTGAATTTTCCCCTTTGGCTGTTCTTAGCTGCGCGGTGACCGCTCCTAAGAAGCTCCTCCTGAGGTCCTACGTATCCAGGAAATGCTCTCTTCGCCTCTTCATCTCTTGCTAACCTTAATCCTCTCATCGCAACCTAAGGATCTAAGACCTACAGCCACGCGAGCCGGCAGCCTTTTTTGTCTCATTCTACTTTTTACTTTAGTCGTTTCAATCATAGTTTCTGTCCCAGCTTTGATTTGTTTCTGTTAGCATTAGCATGCTTCCATTAGTATTAGCATTTTTCTTCTGGCCGCAGTATTTTGCGTAGCGATAAAAAATGTGTGTTCTGTGCTTCAAATGGCATGTAGCCTGGTGGGACCAGAATGATTCCCCTCTGTACTTTTTTATACAGCGGTGAGTCTGGATTTTTCTAGGCTATGCAGCATGTCCATATTCACTGAGGTTTAGTGAAACTTTTAACAGTATTTAACAAACTTTCAGACCAATTTTCATTGCGATGTTCCTCAGTTCCCCTGAGGCCTAAGAAGTTGTGGGAGGACTCGTTTTAAAGCCCCGAGTTCACTCTTTCACTCCCTATCACTTTCGGTTGCGAAATATCGGCTTTTATCTGCGCTACATCGGCCGATAGCCGATATCGTAAAATCCCTAAATATCCTCTAATCAATACTGCAAGAAAGCAATAAAGATGTGTTTGAGATGATTAGCAAATACCATGAAAAAGCATAATGCCCCCACTTTAATGAGTCATTTGAGATTAGTTTTACAGATGCCCTTCCTGATGCATTGCTTTCTCCAGGCTTGGGACCGTCGCAAAAATGATTTCTGACCTCTTGTGTATTTTTACTGTCAACCATCCACAGCTGCCAATACGTTTACTTGAACTGTCTCACCACACAACACTGGGCTTATCCTTTATCTTCCACTTTATTTATATATTTAATTGTGTACTTTTTTCTTTTAAATATGTCGTACAGTTTACACCTCTTAAAGTCTGGGCTTGGAATGCAACACTTTTACTGAAGCTCTGAAATAATGTATCCGCTAAATCAAACCTAAATGAACACGGAAATATGTAAAGAAAGCGATCTCTGACCAACTGCCTGTACAGGTCCCATTGTGAAGCCGGAGCTCGATGCCTGTCGCGTTTTAGTTTATTTTTTTACTTTTTTTTTTTTTTTTAGTTTTTACAGTTTTCTGTCTCTTGGCATGATGTGAAAGAACTCATTTTACCGAAGTTTACTGTAAGGGGGCGGTCCATCCTCCTGTTCACGATGCATCTGTGTTTTTTGTTGCCTTTTTTTGTGTGTTACTTCAATGTGGAACAGTGAATATAATAACAGTGTATATATATATACCTCTAGGAAACAAGTAAACTACAATTTCTTACTAAAACTGGCTTGTGTCTTTCATCTTTTGCCCACCTCTGGTTAAAAATGCCCTTTTGTTTGTCTCTCAGGCTGGGCACCGTTAAACGATACCAGTGTAGTATTGGGGGGGAAAGTTTAGGTTTCGTAAAAATAAAATAAAAATATCTTTAGATCCAAGTTTAGATTTTTTTCAACTCAAATTAATTATTTCTTTATTTTTCCTGATTCTCCCCCCAATATTTTTCTTATGTTTCCTCCAATAGGCGGCGTTCACGTTTTAGAATGTGATGTCATAATGTCAGGTGGAGGGCAGGTGCCAATGCAACTCTATGGGAGAAATACAGTTCCTCATCAGTATTTGGAAGTGATTGGATTCACAAACCTGACACGTTATTTTTAAGGCTGAAAGTCCTTTCCACTGGACAACATCACGCTCATGTTTTCAAATATTGTCACCGCTTTGGACGCCTTGGATCTTTCCAGTAATGACTGAGATATTAACCAAAGACAAAAAATCTGCAGTTTGCTCGTTACCTCTACGGGCTCTTTAGAATGTTGTGATATCACGTGAACGCAAACTATTCTTTCTTGTCCCCCCCTCATTTTTGCCATGTTTTTTACAAACATTTTCCTTATTTTTCCTCATTTTGTTTTCTTTTTTCTTCTTTTTTTTTATGTTTTTCTTATTTTTGCCACGATTTCCCCCCAATTTATTCCCCATTTTTCACAGATTTCTTGACATTGATGATGAACCCGATATTGTAGATTTGCAGATCTTCGACACATTATTGTTCTGTTTTCTGGTTCTAGACCGCAAATATTTTAGTACAAGTATCGTTCATGAACAATACTTTTTCCAATAGTTGTACTACTATTTGCTGCACGTATTGGTATCGTAAACCAAGTATTGTTAAAGTACCGGTATAAACAGTTATTTACTTTTAAAAAAGTTTGGAGGCTGTCTTATATGTTACATTCACTCATACAAGCCCTGGGGCTTCACAATAGATAATTAATAACTCACACCCGCTTTTCTTTCTTTGTAAACTTACATTTTTAGATCTTTCTTTATATGAGTCGTCATAATAATAAATAATTCATTAGATCAAAATTTGGATTCCACCCTAGTGTGGATATATTGAGGTTGAGTAACAACCTGATCTGGCAACCAGAGAGCAAGATCTTCCTGGTGACACTAGGGGGAAGGGAATCTTATATGACACTATTCACACCCAAAGCGCTTCACACATGAAAGGGATTCATTCACTTGATGCTGATGAGCTACATTTGTAGCCACAGTTTCCCCTGGGGTAGACTGACAGAAGCGAGGCTGCACACATCTGCCCAACAGTCCCTCCGACCACCACCAACCACTCACACATAGGCATTGGGTGAAGTGTCTTGCCCAAGGACACAACGAGAGTGCATCTGCAGGAGCCGGGATTCAAACCCCTGACCTTCCGATCATGAGACGACCCGCTCTACCATCTGCGCCACTGTCGCCCCTAGACACTAGATGTGGGAGAGCTTGAGAAGTATTGTTACTGAAATGCCTTTTAAAGGTGTGTCTCATGTTTAGTTTATGAATAATCAATAATGAATGAACTCTAGTAACCCAAGTACATACTTAACTATGGCGTTATCCGTCAAAGGGTATAGTGCCAACATGATAAGATTGTTCAGGATTCTTACAGTGATTTTTTTTTTTCTAGCATTGTGGTTTACAATATTTCATGAACATGCAATTAACTTAGAGCTCTGTCCATTTAAACACATATAACAACCATCAAAAATGGTCTAAAAATGTATCAATTTATCATTTACCAACCGTTGAGAACCACACAGTAAAAGTGCAGCTCATTCATTAAAAAAGATGTGAAACTGTTAATAAACTACAATCTGTGGTACGTGGTACGTCATGTGCAGTTGTAGTGTTTATTCAGTTTGAAGTAAAAAAAATTTTTTTATCTTGTTTAGGCTACTTTATCTATTAGTCCCTATATGGACCAGCTGGTCTACTGTACTGTAGATATATTTTGCAGACCACACCAAAAGGTTGTTCTTCCACACATAAAAAGAAATCTGATGGATCATCACTAATATATATATATATATATATATATATATATATATATATATATATATATATATATATATATATACAGTTATTATATTCACTGTTCCACATTGAAGTAACATTAAAAAAAAGGCAACAAAACCAATATTTCACAGAGGCATTTTATTACCAAAATACTATTGAGTGCAGAAATAAATAGCAGCTGGTTAATATGGACGCAGGATCAGGAGAAATCAACTAGGATGGTTCGGTGTTTATTTACTGGGAAGTTTTCTGGATGAACGACTCCCACAGAGTGGCGATCTGAGCGCTCACGTCCTGCGCGTTGGCCTGGAGTTTAGCTTTCAGCTCCTCTCCGTACGGGCCGAGGCTCTGCTGGACCTCCTGCACTTTCTGGTTCAGCTGTGTCTCGAAGCCCTGAGCCAGGGGCATCAGGCTGGTCTGGAACTCCTCAAGGCTCTGCTCCAACTTCTGCCTCATGTCGTCCGCATAGGGCCCCATCTGAGCCTGCAGCACATTCAACACGTGTTTATTTAGTTTATCGATAATAATCTTATGTAAATTTAGGCAAAGAAATGTAAAATTAATTACATTCATACAGACATCTTTGGGAACCCACACATTTTCAGTTTCGTTGCGGTCAGAGGGGGACAACAAAAGGGAAAGAGAACTGCTCTTTTACCAATTACTCCACCACTACTTTAACAGATGTTGAATTAAGGATGTATTTTCTACCAAATAAAGATACGAGGTATGGAGAAGGACAGATTGGTTCAATAAATACACAAATAACGGAGAATGCTAACCATAATCCTAACATTAGCTTCATGCTATATGCTAACGGCTAGCTTCATGTGCCGGTTTTTCACTTATAGTGGACAATCTGCCGTGTCCAAACATTCATATGGAGCTGATTTTCACTTGACTTTATTTGCGTGCGCTAAATATGTTCATAGTCCGTTAAAAACATCTAAAAAGAGTGAAAAAAAAGTAGTTTCCGTAAGGCAGTGTCCGACGGCTACAAACTCCCTTTGCTATTTTAACGCCTCCTTATGATAATGCATTAAAAGACCTCCAGTAATTAAGGGTTTACGCCACATTTGTTTCTTGAACAGCTCAATATATTGTTTTTTGGTTAACTTCATGCATTTGGTAATGGTTTGAGAGATAAAACAAATGATTAGTTATAGAGTTCAGGGGATTAGCAGCAATTATAAACTAATGGAGGTTTTAAAAGGCAAAATACTAGAGTTATTGTTCACATTAAAACACTTACTAAATTTACTGTGTGTTAGATGTATTTACCAGTAGTGACTCAACAGCTAATGGAGCTGTTCCAAGGCTTTTTTCTCTAATGTTAGTCTATGTCAGTCTAATGTATGCTAATGCTAACAGCCACAAACATGGCGGATCTCCATGGTAACAGGGGATTTTCCCGAACTCTATTCTACAAACTTGATTTTAAATTCTCATGTCATTATATATCGCTAAATAAACCTAATCCAAACCATTTTCCTAAACTTAATCTCAATCATTTCCCTGTTTATAAACCTTTTTCTCTTAGCCCTAACCATGTGACCCCAACGACACTTTGTTTCTGTAAAAGATTTCCCTTTCCATTCCCTAGTATGACGCGTTGCCTATCTGTATATTATTGTATGCAGACATATTTATCCATTTTGCTCCGCTTAATGGAAATTCTCCCACAAGACCTGTTCCTTATGAGTGAATTTAAATTATATGAGGCTGTTTCAAACTGTTTTTAGCTCCTCATATTCATTTTTATTTCGTTTTCATGAGTCGGTAAAAATATCTGCCTCATTAACAACTTAGTCTGTATTAGTCAATGAAATGAACACTGACCTGCAGGGACGTCTTCAGATCCTGGCTCTTCTGCATCAGCACGGTCTTGAGGGATTCCGGGTCCATGGCCTCGGCGAGGGGAGCAACATCTCTCTTGAGCTCGTCCATCTTGGTCTGGAGGTCGGCCACCAGCTTCTCCGCGTACGGCTGCAGGTTGCCGTTGACGGCGGCCAGCTCGGACTCCATGCGGGCCTTCAGCGTCTCGGTCTGCTGGGTGATCTCGGTGAGCAGGTTCTGGGACAGAGGGCCAGCCTGGGTCCTCAGAGCCACCACGTACTGGTTCACGGTGTCGGCGCTTTGGGAGAGCTTAGTGCTGCGGGGAAGAAAGTTCAATATTGATGGGCTTGAAATTGACTTTTTTTTTATAAGTGTGGCTGGTCTTTTTTAAAGCCTATTGATGGTTCTAGTTTGTAGATTAGTCCATAGAACACAACAAGAACATGGTATAACTCGGGCTAGAATATGTGTACCATGTTTAATTTCCATATTATTACACTCAACTGGCCAAAGGGGCAAATTAAAGTGACAAAATAGAAATCTATCAATAGCTGGAAAACAGGACAAAAAGTTGCATAACGCACCTTTAAGTTGTATATCTTAGCAAATTAATGTATTTTTCTTTTTGAGTACTTGTTTTAGAAGACAAGTTTGGGAGCCTCCTTGTACTGGACCCCACTTTGGGAACCACTAACAACTTAAGTTAAATGAATACACCTCGACCCTATAAAACAACTGCAGTGTCATTCCATTGCTCTCAATCATAGCTGTGCTCTTTGTTTGTGCTAAATTCTGTCAATACAGAAAGGTGCAGCCTCTACATCTGTCTGTCTGTCTGTCTGTCTGTATGTATATTTATAAAGAAGAAAAACTAATATTTTACTAGTATTTTGAACATTTCATGATCAAACCTCAAGAAGATAATAATAGGAATGAAAATAGGAGTATGAACACTTCCTGAACCAACTCTATTATGCTGAACAAAACGTCTGTACAATCCAAACAAAACTAAACCAAATCTATATTAGATATGGGCTCACTTGACGTCCTGTCCCAGCTCGGACTCCTGGATCTGCTTCAGCGAGTCCTCGGCCATCTGCGTCGCCTTGGCAACGTAGTCCCAAAAGGCATCCTTCACCAGGTCCACGCTGGTCTTGGGCTGCTCGTGCCACAAAATGTTGGCATTGCAGACTGCGAGAGTGACAGAACTGTTTTAATATCAAGCATTTATTATTCAAAGATAATGGGTTGTTTCTTTCAGTTAAAGGCATTATCCACTCACCAGAAATGAGAGCGAGAGCCACAAGGAACTTCATGTTGAAATCTGCGGAAAGAAGAAAAAGTCCTGTTAAACATATGATCAAATTAGGATGTTATTGACGGCATAAACGATTGCTAAATACCGTTGGTGTTGGTCTGTCCCGTCTTCTTGGTACCTCTGTGTTGATCCAGGGCGTATCACAAACTTTTATACAGAAAACTAAGTTCAAAGTCCCACAGACTGTGCCCCGCTGGACGAAACCTGCCACAATCCACTCCACGTCATGACTTCACTGACAGAGTACAGCCTGCGTCCTATAAAATGTAATAATAATTACCTTGTGTCCAGTCAGTACAAGCTTCATGTTTCTCAGAGCTAAATGTGGCACTTCCAAAGAGGGTTACTGTGTATAGCACTTAACCACAACTTAAGTCACCCTTAATTTTACAGAAATATTGGGCCGATCAAACATATTTGAAGTAATAGTCATAATTACAAAACTAAAAATATGTACAATAGGTTCCCAGTGGGGCCAGGACTCCCCTGGCAAAAGGGATTCCTAATCTCAGAGGGACTTTCCTGGTTAAATAGATAAATAATGACTTTGTAAAAGTAGAAGCAATGAAAGTGTATTGAGAGAGCTATCAGAGTCTTGCAGCGGTGGAAGAACTTAATTTTCTCATTTTAGTAAAAGTACAGATACAAATTTACTCGAGTAAAAATATCAGATTGAAAGTGTATTGAAATAAAAGTAAAGTAAAAACAAAAAATACTAAAGTATAAAGTAAAAATGATAAAGTATTTATTTTTTCTTATTTTAAACTATTAAAAGAGTGAAACATTTTAATGAAATGTCAGAGACCTAAAACAGCAGCGGCTCTTTCAGTTTGGTCAAGTGTTTTTCTGTACCAGCAATATCCCCGTGTATAAAATATTCAGATGGGTAGTACTGAGGCAAGGTGGGTCAAGTGTCTTGCCCAAGGACATAACAACACCTGTGGGATTTGAACCGCCAATGCTCTAGTTACCAGACGACCTGCCTGCACCACTACAGATCAAAACGACTTCACTACAGCTTTAGCTCCACTGACTGAACCCAAGTGTGAACCAAATGTCACAAATGTAGTGGAGTAGAAGATACAGGCTCTATAATGTAGTCAAGTAAAAATAAAAGCATTCATCATAGAATTTAATTAAGTCATGTTAATGTGTACTTTTTACTGCTTTATTGTTAATTTTCCTCTGCATTTGACTCATCCTTCCAGTGTTGTATTAGGAAGAAGAAGTATTACCAGGAACAGACCATCTATAGATCGAGATTGAAACCTACACCAAAAAGTGACCAACTTCGTCTAAACCCAGTTAAATTGAGAAAACCGGCATCAGTTGTGGACCCTGTGAATGAAAACCCTGTGTTTGTCACTGTGGCGGGATCAAGTAGCAGAAGTAAAGGGCTCTTCCTAACTTCATACTCACTGTCACTCCACAGAACATCTAACATGAGCCGTTCCTCTGATGAACTCCTCATCATGAATCAATTTGTATCAATCTACCTATTGTCATCTATTCGTGAGGCCCAGAGGAGCGTGTAGGAGGTCCCTGGGGAGAGGGAAGTCAGGGAGTGAATTCGACACTGTGGGGGGATAGATCGCTGTCATCGTGAGACAATAGATCAATTTCTAATTTCTTATACCTATGTATGATTATGTATTTTCAACCGTAATCACACATAGAAAAACGTATGCGATTTTACTTCCGTTGTTGGTCTGAAGTAACTCTTATGCGTCATGTGCCACTTGAAAACAACACACTTGATCAATGTCTTTTCCCTGATAAAACAGCACTTATCAATCCCTTCAGTCCAGATAAGACTCAGGGTCAAAGTCCAGCAGTTGTGGCCTTACATCACACTCTGCAATACTTCACAAATCCAACACGGGAATTACTTCAACTAAATACTAACTAAAAAGAAAAGCTACCCAGGTATACGCCTTTGATTTGTATGTTTTTTAAGAAGACAAAAGTGCCCTTCTTGGCATCCTGTAATTGACAAAAACAAAAACATAGGCTATAAGGCTAATGATCATAAAAACAAGGTAATATGTGGCTATGTTATCTAAATTAGTCTTTGGTTCTTTGGTTGCAGTTTCCTAATGACCACTTTTAATTGAATCTAAAATAAAGGGTATCTTGTTGGGCAGCACAATATATCACCGAATTATGGTTATCATAATACTCATATCATAAAAGCCATAATATGTCGCAAAATCACTTCTTTCAGGTCCTTACAGTTTATGGACAACAAAACCTAAAACAAAGACAGCAAACTTAAAAATGTGCAAAAGTTCTGTTTTACTCAGGATATTTCTCATTTGTTTTGGTCTTGATTTTTTTTCATGTTTTGGGTCATGACCATGACCGAAAGGACAAGATTGTAATGCAAATGGTGGGCGCCCCTTAGCGATAGGATGAGGAGCACAGTCACCTGAGAGAAGCTTGGAATAGAGCCACTGCTCCTTCACTCCAAGAACCTGAGGCAGCTCAGGCATCTGTTCACAGCAAAAGGTAGATGAGAAAAAAGTATTAAAGAAGAGATGGAGAAAATTGTAAAAAGAGAAGTCCCCTCAAATGTACGGTTTTACTTACTAGGTGTTATATCAGTTGATGATTTCGATGCTGACCAAAGGTACATTTTACGCGTGTTACTAATTGCCAAAAAAAATATTACTGTTAATTAGAAGTCTCTGAAATCACCAACGGTAAATGAATGGAAACAGAGACTAAAACAAATGTATGTGATGGAAAAAATGACTGCATCATTACAAATGAAAACTGACCTTTTCAATCAGCGATGGCACATGGTTAAACAATATTTAAATCTATAAATTAGATGATGGAAAAAGAAAATAAATAAAAAAACAACTGGAAAAACTGCTCTAATGTGAGGTAACTTGTGTATGTATGTTTAAAAAATATATATATATGTATATTTTTTCATTATATATCTGATATCACTATATTGCTGTGTACCATGTTTGTTGAGATGTGAACGGTCATATTGTCTGCATCGATTCATATGTGTACAGAATACTTTTATTTATTATCACTATTATTTTTTGTTTTTCACTTGTCTCAGATAATGTTCTTTTTGTTTTGTTTTGTTCTATGAAAATATAAATAAAAAGTTCTAAAAAAAAAGTAGACGAGAAAAGAGGTAATTTCTTGTAGTTGTGTTGTCCATGAGGCGAGTGTTTTTTGCTTTTAAATGAAGCTACTTTTTCAAAAGCACACTGTGTAACATTATGGACTATTCTCAGCAATACAAAACATGCTCATAATGACAGTAAATGCTATTTGCTATATGCTAAGACTGTATTTGGATGAGGACTTATTTAAATCTCATATTTGGCTGCCTTGAGTCGACATCTCCATAGAGATGAGCTGGAGACGTCCCGCTCCGAGTAACGTTACAGTCATGTCTAAGGAGAGCTGAGCCGTTCACAGCAAACACACATTTGTTTGTTCATTTTAAGGTATTTGTCAACGGTAAACATATCTCATAAAATAAATGCTTGTATTTTATTTCATTAATAGGGTCAAATGTCATGCGATGTGGCTTTAATTTAAGTGTAACAAACTTCAAGAAAATACCTTTTGCAGTTCTCCTCCAGGACTCCTCCCGAGGAGGTGTTGGCCCTTCAAGAGTTGGAGGAAGCGTGCGTGAAGAGAGGGAAGTCTAGGATTCTGTGTTGAAATAATTTAGTCAAATTTCACAATAATATCAAGACACCTATCAAATGTAGCTATTTTTCCTCATATTGTGCAGCTCGAGTTTATTCACATGGTAACTCTAGCTTGGTAAAAGCTGAAACTTGGAGCAATAGCTCAGAGAGTCATATTGGGTTTATCATTGTTTTCACCATAAAAAAAGAAAGAAATGTGTGTGTCCATATTTGTTTATCTGGCTTTAGGATTAACGCATATTCAGGCTGGAGATTAACGGCCTAAAATCAGAGGGCCCAAACCCCAGTCTAACGGGACACTACGTCTGTATGAAAGGGGTCACTACTGTAACCACAAACTCATGTGATGTGTCTGGACTTTACTCTTGATTCCTTCAAATGTCCCTCTGTCCACACTGTCCACTACAAATATAAACACGAGGGGCTTGTCCTGAGCCAGAATCATCGCTCATCACGACACGGGGTCAACTCTACGGGACACTACAGACACATTCAACCCCAGCCTCTGTCATTGTCCAGCAGCAACATGAAGGTCCTGCTGCTGCTTGTCCTGGCTGTTTTTACAGGTAAGAAATATTTCAATAATGTCAGAAGAGGTTATCTATATTTCTCAGCATCAGTACTTTGTGGTAGCGCAACTAGAAGTGAATCTTTAAGTTGTAATGTGGAGATGTGTCATTTGCAATTAGGAAAAGATGACATACTGTAAGGCAGTGGGTCTCAACTGGTGGGACTAGGGCTGGGTAACGTTAAGTTTTTTTCAGTACTTTAATGATACTAGGTTTTCCAATATCTATACTGAAATATTTGTCATCTAGAAACTGAAAACAATAATGTGTGGAAGATCAGCAAATTTACAATATCGGGTTCATCTCCAATGTCAAGAAATGTGTGAAAAATTGGGAATAATTGGGGGAAATTGAGGGAAAATATGGAAAATATTTGTAATAAAAATGGGCAAAAATAAGACAAAAATTGGGCAAAATTGGGGGGTAAAAAACAAAAAAACATTTGAGCTGAAACAACAGTCTCTTCCTTTAATCGGGACCCAAAAGTAGGTTACAGAACTGTTTTCAGAAGGTTTCCCTAAAACATTTCAGTAACACTTGATATTAAGGGATGCTCGTTTAGTAGTGATAAGGTCATTAATAATATTCTTGTAAAGTATTAATAAGCTGCTTAGTAGACTTGCAGTATATCTGTGAACGTTATACTAATAATCCATTAATAATATGCTTATAAAGATATTAATAGGCTGATCATTATATTTTTTTATCAACTACCATGCTTATTCATAGTCTACCCTAACCCTAATCCTCACCCTACAAAGATTACTACTGCCTATGAGCACACCTTAATATAAAGCGATACCAACATTAAAGTATAGAAACACTACTTAAATCTGTTAAAAGGACTGTAATCTGGGTTGTTTGGATCATAATGTCAGCTTTTTGGGCTTATTGAATGCTTATTCAACAGCATCTTTTCTTTTTAAGGAAAAGACAATATTTTACACTTAAAAGTCTAAGTCGTATTCGGGTCACAGGTTGTTTTGTGGGTCATACCAGTTGAGAACCACTGCTGTAAGGGGCACAAGGCATGAATATATAATATTGTGTGTAGTGAGCTTTAAGTTATTTTTGGATCTACTTGCTCTTCAGGACGAAATGACAGTGGCTCAGTTGGTAAAGAGCATCGATTCCTGGCTCTAGTCGGTGCTTATGTGTGAATGATGGCGCAGACTTCTTTATATGAAATTCTGCATCAGGTGCATTGTTATTTCCATAATATGAATTGTTGGTGAATGCCTCGCTTTGTTTTTGTTTCAGTTGGGGGTGAGGCGCAGACGGTCCCCAAAAGCCCGGTCCTCGACCAACAGGTGGAGATGGTGAAAAATGCATTCTGGGAGTACGTTTCCAAGTCTATCTATCTATCTATCTATCTATCTATCTATCTATCTATCTATCTATCTATCTATCTATCTATCTATCTATCTATCTATCTATCTATCTATCTCCATTGACACTGTGCTATAAACCTTTATCTAAAACCTCTCCCCTCTCTTCTCTGATTCCTCAGCACGTTCATCTCGCAGAGCTCGGAGGCAGTGACCCGTTTCAGTGACGCGCTGCGGACCCAGGACCTGCTCCACAAGTTCAACAGAGAAGCTCGACAGATGCAGAAACGACTGGAGAAAGACCTGAGCACCTTCAGCAACAAACTCAAGCCCTTCACGGACGAGCTGATGGGAAACCTGCAGAAACAAGTGAGGACTGGACCACCTTATGTTGCAGACGTTTGCTTAGAAAATCTGAACCATAAGAGATAAACGGTCTTTCAAATGAGCTCCATCTGAAGTAACTAGTAATCATGAAAGTCCTGAATAAATCAACGCTTTTCCCTAATAAAGCGCCCCCTGCTCTTACAGTTCAACACTGACACATTTTACAGTTTAGAAGCTTCACACACAGAATTATAGCGAAGATATTTAAAAAAATCAGCCCAAAATATCTTAAAATATAGTATGCTCCAATTATAAAGCTTTGGGTGTGCGCTCATAAACATAATTTTCTTAACCCAGGTTGAGGCTCTGCAGAAAGAGACCACTTCCTTCGCTAAGACCATGGACGCGGAGAGTCTGACTTCGTCCCTGATGCAGAAAACCCGGTCCATGAACCTGGACCTGCAGGCTCAGATGGGACCCATGAAGCAGAAGATGGAGGAGAGTTTTGGGGACTTCCAGCGCAGTCTCGCGGCCATGTCCAAAGCTTTGAGGCCGAGGTGAACAAGAAAGTGGAGAGTTTCGCCCCGTACGGAGAGGAGATCAGGACCAAGTTTGACCTCGAAGCGGAGAACATGAGGAAGCAGCTGGAGACACTGTGGAAGTCCTTCACTAAAACCATGCAGTAAATGTGGACTCTGTTTCTGAAATGTTTGAAAGGTTTTGTACAAGGACAGTGCCAGGGCATGAAGGTTAATGTTCACTGTAGTCTCTGTAAAATTGAGTTGTACCAAATACCGTATTTTCCGGACTATAAATTGCACTTTATTTTAATCCAAATATATAATTTCACATGCCACTAGAGGGCACTGCAGGCTAATCGAGCAGCAGAAAGAAAGTTTGGAGTGAGTGAGAAGTGGAGGTTACTACAATGATGTAAACAAAAAAAGCTAATCACAGGCTAAAAGAGCCACAGCTAGAGGAATGAGTTTACAAATGGGTGCTTAAACAAGTGCTGTTGGGAGAGGCTTGTCAATGGTGCAGTTAGGGCTGGGCGATATGAACCAAAAGTCATATCCCGATATATTTAGGTTGATATCAATATACGATATATATCCCGATATTTTTTCCACAAAGTGAGAGCTGTGAATTGAAGTGTTAAGTCATAGTCAAAGCCAAATACAAGTAGTTTTGTTGAAAACTCATTATAAAATGTAAACATAAACAAAGCTCTGTAAGGTGCACATTTGAATAAAAAAATATCTTAAATAAAAATAGCCTATAAAATTAAATAGGTCACTTTTTCTGAGGGCAGTATTTATATATAAAGAGATAACAAATAAAGTGCTCAGTTTAAGATACACTTTTTTTTAAATCAGCTTGTTAACTTAATAGCTCATCCAAATTTGAAATATCCCGATATACACGATATGGTCTAATTCCATATCTCATTTAAAAATATATCGATATATCTTAAATATCGATATATCGCCCAGCCCTAGGTGCAGTTACGCCTCCGTGTCCAGGTGTCCTCCGTGTCAAGGCGATTGTTCAGAAGGGGATGAAGATTTCAATGGATTTAGTGATTTGGAGTGAGATGGAGAGTTTGGTATGTTCTTTATGCTATAGCTATCTGATCTGTTTATGTGACGTTAACATACCAGACACCTATTTAGTTAGTTGTTTATGCTTCATGTAGCTAACCATGTGTTAGCATACCGTGTACGCCTTTTCAGCCTTTGTTTTTTTCATTAGGCAATGTTTGACTAGTGCGTCTTATACTCCGGAGCGACTAATAGTCCGGAAAATACGGTACCTCCGTGACAAAATACCTCAATATGAGCCTATTGTTGTGAAAAGGTCAGTATTTTTGTGATTTTCTAATATCGTGAATGTGCAGTAAATGTTGAATAATAAACATGTCTTAAATTTCAATTGAGTGGCTGTTATTTCAAGCAATACTCGGCAATGTACAGTAAAATACTCTATGCGTTTGACTAGTTCAGGGGGAAATGCTCAGCCATTATGGTATAGAACTTACTTTTCTCCTTTTATCTCTGTACACAATGTGTTGCAAAAACAGTAGAGGCACTGAAGGACTCGCCTCACACCACCAGATAAATATCTATTTATTTTTTGGTAACCTCTTAACCCCTACATGAACCAAGCACAATATCTCTATAAGCAAAAATGTGGCAAAAGAGCGACCAAAACGTGCCACAAAAGCAACAATAACACAATGAAAAGCTACAAAAACAAGACTAAAGACTGATGAAGTCAACAAAAAATCAAACGAGAAAGCCATAAAAAAAGAGCAACAAAATATGACAAATTAGGCAATAACGCATCAAAAAGTTACGATCTTAGCTTTCAAATGAGACGTTACTCTGGCCTATGAGCTCCAGTCAAGAAGCTTTTAGATTTGGGTAAAGCTGAACTGGAGAAAATGTGCTCGGTTAAGAGGTTAAAATGCCAAATAATTTGAGATGGGGCAGCTTGTTTTGTACTATGATGAATTGCAATGTCCCTGTCAAATAAATAAATGACATAAATCATAGGGTCACAAAAGCTGCAATTTTGATTCAATTATTTAGAAAGGCATGATGCAGACTTTGTCACAATGAGAAAGATGTAAACATGGCTATACTATTATATAGAAATAATAGTAGCAGAAAAGAATAATCCCTAAAACAAAAACAAAAAAAAACAGAAAAAAAAAACAATCCATCCATCCATTTTCTTCCACTTTCTCCTATGGCTCCCTCTGCAGGTGGTGGGTCCACAGGACGGCCTCATGATTCTAACCGGGCCTGTCATACTGTAAGGGGCTTCTGAACCGCCCTTTGTCTGACCCGTCACCTAGGACCTGTTTGCCCTGGGAGACCCTAATAATTGTTTGCTTCACAGCTAGAAGGTTCCAGGTTTGATTCCCACCTGAACAGGGCCTTTCTGTGTGGAGTTTGCATGTTCTCCCCGTGTCTGCCTAGGTTTCCTCCAAGTACTCCAGTTTCCTCTATCACTAAAAAACATAAACAATAGGCCAGGATGATTGAGTGTTTCAGAGTGCAAGTGGGGGACAAATTGGTACAAATTAGCCAATTATTACCTCATGCCATATATATAGGGGAGACCGGGTATGGTTGTAACATGGGGAGAGTTGTAACACCACCAATTCCACCATTCAGGGATAAGATAGGAGTCAAGTGTTTACCCACTTCCTCCCTGATCCCACATGGTGATTGTCAAGGTTGTAAACAGGTTCAGGCAGATTCTATAGAGAAAAAAAATATTTTAAGGTAAGAAAGTACTTCTTTTTTTTTTTACCAAGACTATATTTTGTTTAGTGCTTATACTATTGCACATAAAACCATATGACTTACATTAGATTAAATTGTAGTTTCTTAGGCTAAATATGATGCACATTTCCCCTGCTAATTTCAAACAATTATACTGATACAGCTCGACGCTGAACAATGGCTTACGGGGTGGGGATGGTTGTAACACAATCATCCATCCCCTATATACAGTTAATAACACTTACTTGATTTGAATACTTTTACAGAATGCCTAAACAGTGGAAAAGAAAGACTGACAGATTTGTGCCAGCTAATGTTTAAAAAAAAAGCATCTGATGTGGTCAGAAAGAAGGGCATGTCAGATCAGTTGCAAAGGCACATGGGATCTGCCATGTAAAACTGAGCAGATAGGCAAGGCAAGTTTATTTGTAGAGCACAATTCATACACAAGGTAATTCAAAGTGCTTCACAGTTGCAGAAAATTACAAGAAAACCGATAAAAATCAATCAATAAAACATCAACATAAAAATGTATCGATTACAGTAAAAGGCAAGAGTGCAGATAAAATACTTTAAGTTTTCATATGCACGGGTAAAAAGAGTTTTCAACCTGCATTTGAACATTGTCAGAGTTGAGGCCTGTCTCACATCCTCATGAAGACTGTTCCAGATTTTAGCTGCATGAAACTGAACGCAGCCTCACCGTGTTTATTATTGACTCTAGATACTGCAAAACACAGCAGAAGCTGAGAGACCGGGGTCCAGTGATCATCCCAGTGCAGGTTACTGAAGCATCAACAGAGTTTTCTCTGAGGTACAGGAGGAAGTGTTGGCTGATTATTTGACTCAGACAGCAGACCTGTATTATGAACTGACTCCAAGTGAGGTTAAGCATATGACAGATTAGAGAGAGAGACATTGTTCTGGATTGTTCTTTTATTGAAATAAACCTTTGTTTGAAGCATATCACATGACGTAGCCTCTGTTTTTGCTTCTTTTGTCTAACTGTTACAACCTACCCCGGTAGTGGGGTAGGAACACCATGTACTGTACAGTGCCTTGCGAAAGTACACCTTGAACTTTTGCACATTTTGTCATGTTTACAACCCTGAACATAAAGATTTTATTTTGATTTTTTTACTGAAAGTTCACACACAAGTAACAGACAACGGTGAAGTGAAAGCAAAATGATACATGATTCTGTTATTTTACAAAAAATAGAAAAGTGAAAAGTGGGGCGTGCATAAATATTCATACAGCATTTTCGGAGTGCATTAAATTGCCTTTATAACATTCCTAATGACTGCAGAATGTTCACACCTTGCCCTAACCATTAAATAGAGGCCACCTGTGTGTAATCTACTCTCAGTATAATTCCAGCTGTTCTGTGAGGGCCTCAGAGCTATGGTCAGAGTGTATTGGTCACTAAGCAAAATCATGAAGGCCAAGGAGCACACCAGAGAGGTCAGGGTTAAAGCTGTGGAGAAGTTTAAAGCAGCGTTAGGTTATACAAAGATTTCCTAATGATTTGAACATCTCACAGAGCACTGTTCAATCCATCATTCGGAAATGGAAACCTAAACTAACAGACCGAACAAGAAGAGCACTGGTCAGAAATGCAACCAAGTGCCCCAAGATAACTCTGGAGGAGCTGCGACGTACTGCCGCTGAGCTGGGGGAATCTGTACATGGGACAACTATAAGTCGTACTCTACACAAATCTGGCCTTCATGGACAAGTGGCAAGAAGAAAGCCATTATTGAAAGGAGGCCATAAGAAATCCCGTTTGAAGTTTGCTGGAAGTCATATGGAGGACACAGCTACCATGTGGAAGAAGGTGCTTTGGTCAGATGAGACAAAAATTGAACTTTTTGGCCCAAATGCAAAACGTTATGTATGGCACAAACCTAACACTGCTCATCGTCCTGAGTGCACCATCCCCAGTGTCAAATATGGTGGGGGAGCATCATGCTATGGGGCTGCTTTTCCTCAGCGGGGACTGGGAAGATTGTAAGAATAGTTGGGAAGATGGATGGAGCCAAATACAGAGACATTTTGGAGGAAAACCTGCTGGAGTCAGCAAGAGAATTAAGGCTGGGGCGGCGATTCATCTTCCAGCAGGACAATGACCCTAAACACAAAGCTAAATCTACAATGGAATGGTTTAAAAACAAACATATTAATGTGTTAGAATGGCCCAGTCAAAGTCCTGACCTAAATCCTATTGAAAATCTGTGGAAAGATCTGAAAACTGCTGTTCACAATCGGTCTCCTTCTAATTTAACAGAGCTTGAGTTGTTTTGTAAAGAGGAATGGGCTAAAATGTCAGTCTCTAGATGTGCAAATCTTGTAGTCATACCCCAGAAGACTTGCTGCTGTTATTGCAGAAAAAGGGGGTTCCACAAAGTATGAATACTTATGCACGCCCGACGTTTCGGTTTGATATTTTTTGATAAATAACAGAATCATGTATCATTTTGCTTTCACTTCACAGTTGTCTGTTACTTGTGTGTGAACTTTCAGTAAGAAAATCAAAATAAAATCTTTATGTTTAGGGCTGTAAACATGACAAAATGTGCAAAAGTTCAAGGTGTATTAGTACTTTCGAGAGGCACTGTATTTGACATCAACCCACGAGGTCTGTGATATTCTTGCAGAGGTTTGAATTGGTGCCATTTGTAGTCAACAAATGTGGGGAATTTGTATAAAAATTTGAGAACTCTAGCTTAAAACTTCAGTGAGCTACAGGTGCTGAAGCAAAAAGTGTTACCGGTCTCCCCTACTCTCTCGCCGCCTCATCTCCACAGCAGCACCATCACTATCAGCCTCTTCAGCCTCTCGGGCGCCACCTCCTGTCTCTCCGGATGATATTTCCCAAGAGAAATAAGTAAATAAATCATACTCTCCAGGTTGCATCACAGACGTCTTTACCTTCTTTAGATCATTTTCTACTTGTATCTATAAATAATCAATATATGGCTCGACATCAGCGCCTTATCGCCAACGAGTCGATGGTCATTTGCCCTTTAACCCTTTGCTGTCCAGTGTCCACGTCTCATTAAACAACACGATACAAACAACAGACTGTGCACAGAAAACGGAGCAGAGGAATCACAGCCTCAGTAAACTATTTTAGAAATCAGTTGCAGTTTGTTGCATTTTGCTTACAGCTTCTTTGTAATAATCTAACCATAAGATGATTTCTTTTAAACTTTTATTTGAGTTGAAAAAAAAAAAAACAAGAAACTTTTAATGCCGTCCTTGGACCCAACAGGCACCTGGTCTAAAGATAAAAAAAAAAAAAAAACATTTGGTACCTGCTTTCAATACATTTGTTTTTTATACCAGTGGTCCCTGAACCTTTTTTTGCTTATTGATACCCAGCCCTGCGTCTATTTATATTTATTTTCAACTATTTATTTATCATTTACTTTACTTTCTCTATTTTGTATACTTTTATTAATTTAATTAATGTATTTATTATTCAAGTAGTTGGTGATTTGGTTTGATTTGGTTTTGGTTAGTCCAGTGTTTCCCAACTGGTGGGACTTGAGCACTTAGCAGGGGGCACTTGGAACTATTTCAGATTAGAAAAGAAAGTGAAAATGAGTAGAATTTCTAAATTATTTTCAAAGGAAAGTTAGTTTTAATTTTGTTTTCAGTGAAAAGTTTGATTTTGAGAGTATTTCAGCTTCAGTTTGAACACAACACACTAGTACAAAAAATACAAAATGATCTTTGTTTAGTCGGTCACTTTACAATAGTATATGCAGATTCCTCGAGGTACGGGGCACTTGTAAACTTGGCTTCGAAAGAGAGTTCACAAGTTTGGTCTTGTTCTTATTGATTTATTCTTATTGATTTGTGCCTTTATGCTTATGTTTTGGTACGTTGTGTTGCTCACATGTTCAAAATTAAAATCAATTCATTCATTTTCATCTGGGAGAAGAAAGAAATGCGCTGTCAATAAGTGTCAACAATCCAACTGTGATAAAAGTTTAACCCACCTGCAAGTGCAGTTTTTGTCTAGACACAACACAAAAACAAGACATACCTCTCATGGTCCCAACGTGTCTCGTCTGGTCCCGGATCAGGCAGGTTTGGAGCGGGATTTCGGGACATTCATACGATTTTTTATATGATCATAAAGAAACAAAACCATCAAAAAACTCTCAAACAAAATGGGGCGTAAATAGTTTGTATATTTGTGTAAGAAAATTAACAAACAATGCCTGCACTAATATCCCAACGCTGAAATCCACAGTTTAATGTAATGTTATTGAGGCTTTACACATTATTCTGCAGTGTAAACATTGAAACATTTCTTAAGATGACAACAAATAATGTCAAAGGTTTAGTTGTAGTTTTGCCGTGTATTCAGTCTTAAATCCATGTGCATTCCTTTGTGAGTGACGTGGAGAGCGCACGAGGACACAGGGTCATAAAAGCTGACAACAGGGCAGTCCCGGGAGGACCTCGGTCCCGGGGCAAACAGGTTTATTGGACCAGATCACAGTCAGATATAAATACTGAGCGAGCAGAGCGTGCCATTGGATTATCACAAACCCACACACTCTCACAGGTAAGACATGGCATTTATATATGGGCTAAAAGAGTGAAAACCACTCAATTTGAATGATATTTACAAACATGTTCTGTATTAGTTTAGCAGTTCATATTTCTGTCTTTTTTCAAATACAGGGTTTATAAAGGAAGAAGCAAATCCAATTTAATGCTTTTTAATACCAAAACCATATATTTTAAAACAGAAAAAAAATTGGTGCATATTTATTTTCAAGATTTGCAAACATTTCATCAAACAGAGGACGGAGAATTGAACAAAACGGGCAACTTTTGAGCATAGAGCCAAAACTGCGACACTAACTTTTGTATTTTTTATGAACTTATACAGTAAAAATGGTTGAGCAATGCACTGCAAGCAATTGAATCTTGAACATGACCTAACCTCATTTCTAGTCAACAAAAACTACAAATAGATATTTCTCCAAAATCGTGCAGCCCCAGTATGTCTTCCTTTATATCCAAGAGGACATAATTTCCTTGTGAATATTAACAAGTGCCCCTGAATAAATATTAAAGGGCGTCTTGAGTTAATTTGAAATCATGATTAATGTATTTTTTTTCACTGTAGCAAAAGTACAGAGGGATTTTATGATTTTGTTAATTATCTATTGCAATCACAGACTACGTGTATGTGTATGTGCGCATATGTTGGTAATTATCTTTATTTGACAACTGTTTTGTATATGTATAGTCAAATGTGAGTATTTAGTGGTTGCCACAGCAAAGACCCCTAAAAAACTGTTTATAGATTGTTTTGATAGTTATGATCAAAGCTTGAAGCAATAGCTGTGTGAATAAATACAGTATTATTTGAAATGAAACATACTGAGTGAGTGAGGCCTCAGCTCCACAAGCTGAGAACCACAGCCTTATACATCTGTCTACTTTATGACAGCTTTAGCATGTAGAGTGATCATTCCTGTGCCGTGTTAATTTCTTGTTTTATTTCAGGCGACCGTCTCTAACCCATCATGAAGCTGTTTGCAGTGATCCTGGCTCTGGCCCTCACCTCAGGTCAGGACATGTACACTTTCATACCAGGCTCACTTGTTAAAATCAATCCAACTCGTATCTCTCTTCTATCTTCATAAATACAGTGGATTCAGAATGTTTTCAGACGTCTTTTATTTATTATTTCTACTTTTATGGTACCCGAATCATATACATTACCAGCAGTGTTGAGAAGAATAACTAGTTACGTTAGTTAGTTACGTAATACTGAATACTTGCAGTGAAATGTACTTTGTAACATATTCTGTCGCTTGATACAATCATTGTACTGTATTCTGAATACTTGGAATACTTTCACACTGATTTGCATGATATATTTGCATTATGTATATAAATGTGGTGTAAGATTAAAATCATGAAGGCTATACGTCTGTTTAGAAAAGAACAAAAGCACTTTATGCACACCAGGAGCGCAGCAGATCACATAACACACTGTCTGGTTCATTCCTTTCATTGCCCATGATACAAATACTGGATTTATCTGAAACTGTAGATTTTTAAGAATAAAAATAATAATTTGAATCAACTGTAGGTTTTCATAACTCATTACAACATGAGCATTCAGCCATGAACTCATTACCTTACTCTACCTGCTCGTTGCCTTTAGGCTGCTGGGCCCGAAGTCTCACTCAGGCGGACGGGAACACCCCGTGGGAGGAGGCCGTGGAAAAGTTCAAGGAGTATTTCAGTGAGCTGAACGATAAGGCCGAAGATGTGCTGCAGGACTTCAAGAAGTCCCAGATCAACAAGGACCTGGAGTGAGTCCGAAATCACACCATACAGATCTACAGGACATAATGACAAAATACATGAGAGCTAGTGGGCGATACTGACGAGAAACTAATGACTCAATAGTCATTAAACCTTCACATTATCTTGTAGACGATATATTTCCCACCACTAATGAGAACAATGTTGATTTTCTGAGCATTTTACTGGAACTATTGTATGATTTAGAAGTTGCAAGAATAGGTCACTTTCCCCCATCCAACATCACAAAACATCTTCAAGCACAAACTTGTCCAGCAGGAGGTTTAATAAGGTCGTACAAATAAATCTCGAAGCATTTCGCGATCCTTGACTTTAACCTTTATGGAGCTGATATCAACACAGATGAACCGTTATGTAAGAATGGGCTAGTTTTATGTGACCATTGTTCATGGACAGGTCAAAGCACGCGAGTGTCACAGTGACATAAGGGCAGGTCCTTATCAGCAGATTTCAACACAGTGGGGAATATGGGGACGTAATGTCAAAGGACATGCAGACAATAAACTGCAATAATCACTAGCACTAAACATCATAACAGATGATACAGAATACTTAGCAGTGCAGTAAAACTACACACACATTTGATTATCAATTATATTTATTTAACTATAGATATAATAATATTAGCAGTAGAAATAGCAGAAAGTAGTAAGTAAGTAAGTTAATTCTATTCATAAAGCGCTTTTAACAGATAAAAATTACAAAGTGCAGTACAAAATTCAGAACTGGAGAAAATGTGCTTGGGTCAGGCGGGGGTTAAATCTGGGGTACCTGATTTTTCCTGTTCAAACATTGACATTTTTTGTTTTGGCCCAAACTTGTTTCTAGCACAATCCCTCCTGTGTATTTGAATTGTTCAAAGAATTTAATTATATGCACATTTCACAACCGTATACAGCATTGAGTGGTGACAAAGTGAAGCAGGGGCGGCCACTCCAAAGATAAATTTCACTAATTTAGATTCGACTTCTATCATTCATTGCTAACTAAAACTTTAGGTGAAGACAAACAGCAAGGTCTGGGTTTTGCTGTGTTTACAACATACTCTGAGGTGGCAAAACATTTATTTATTCTACAACACCAAATAATCAGGTTAAATAAGAGGTTAAATCCACTTCTTTTTTGTCCAGGCAGGGACATTTTCACTAAATTTGTTATACGTTACATCGCTTTGTTTTGCCTCTTCTTCCTCCAGCACCCTGATCCAGGACAGCATGTCGGAGCTGACCACATACAAGCAGGACGTGGAGACCAAGCT